>JAAKBH010000584.1:0-185953 GCA_019776075.1 Amaranthus palmeri
CTCCCTCCATTCCTTTTTGATGTTCCTATTTGGGTTTTTCACCAAGATTAAGAAAAATGGAATCTTTGGTGATAGTGGGTATTATTTTAATTATATATTAGTAGAAAGTAATGATTGTATTGGAAGTATGAGAGAAAAAAATAATTAAATAATAGTGTAATATAATGATTGTATTGAAAGTATGAGAGAGAAAATAATTAAATAATAGTGTGAAGTAAGAAAAGTGGGGTTTTAAGGGGTAAAAGTGGGATGAAAACTTTCCAAAAATGAAAAGTATTCTAAAGTGGAAAAACTTATGGAACTACCCGTTTTAGTAAGGTGGAAAAACAAAAAGGAACGGAGGGAGTAGTTATTATAGATGATACATTATAGATTTTAGGACACTTTTTTTTAAAAGTATCCTAAAACAACTAGGACAATAAAAGTTTTAATGAGTGGTGTCAAGAATTCAATTCAACAAAAAACTTAAGTTCATAAATAAAGTTAGGATATGTTACATACGCTAACACACCTCTCACACGCACGAGAGGCTCGAGAGCCATTAAGTTAGAAGTATGGATGCACATAGACATTGAATATTTCAGAGATGGTTGAGATTCGAATCTGTGATCACTTGCCATGTTGGCTCTGATGACTGATGCCATATCAAGAATCCAACTCAATCAAAAGCTTAAACTAATGGCTAAGGACATTGATGGCTAAAGACCTTGAGACCCAATGATATATTATGTACTCTAACTCAAACAAGTGGAGTATATGAATAACTGAATATCAGAAAATTTTAATCCACATTTCACAATTGGCAAATCAGAACTAATAACTGAGTATTATACACTTATCACACGACTTCATCTAATTAATTTGCAAATCAAAACTGATTTAATTAACACTAGGTCTTATGAGAGACCGTCTATTGTATAGACGGAGACCATATAGCCCAACCCAATCACAAAATGGGTATTTCCATTTTAGAGAAAAAAAGGAAAAAAAATGTTGTAACCTCCAGCATTCTATTTTTGGGAAACTAAATGGTTATCCATTTCCCTAGAAACTCTTAATTGCTTCTTCCACCAAAATTAACGGACCCAAATTTGGTAAGAATACCAAAAGACAATTCCTCCTCCTTGATAATTTCCAGAACATCAATGAAATTTAATTTTTTTATTTTTCTTCTCCAAGCTTCATCAATGGCTTCAATGACGGATGAGAATTTCCAAAATGAAATGGAAGACGAAGGTACTAATGACGAGTACTAATTGTTTTTTTTCAAACCTTCTTCCAAGCTTCAATGGCGGAAAGAATTTTTGTGATAAATATAAGTTTCAAACTCCTTCAATGGCGGATGATAATTTTTTTTTATGAATTTTGAGAATTGGGTTTTCAAAATTGGATTTGTTTTTTTACTTTTAATTGCTTATTTTAATGGGTTTAATGGAATCTCAACATAAGCATTTACTTTTAATTCCTTAATTTCTGAATGTCCAGAATTAGGTTTTTAAAATTTAGTTTATTTTAATTTATGAACTATGCAAAACAAGTAATCAAGTTCACCATTTTTCATGAATTTGTTTTCAAAATTGGGTTTTTTTTTTCATCAATTACAGTAATGTTCTTTTTGAATTTTCCACTGAATTTTAATGGTTTTGTTATTTCACCATATCAGTAAGTCTCATGGGTTTTAAACTTTTTAAGGGGTATTTTTAGATTTTAATTTTTTTATAATTGGGTTTTGTTTTTTAATATTTGGTGCTATAATAGTTTGTGTTTTGGACTATAATGTCTGTGTTTGGGGGGTATATGTTTAATGGTATATGTTTGTTGCTATAATGGTTTGTGTTTGAGACTATAATGTTTGTGCTTGGGGGTATAATGATATATGTTTGTTGATATAACGGTTTGTGTTTGGTCGTGTACCGGTAAATTTTTTGTTCAATAACTGATTATCTTTGCATATATGCATAGATGATGGTAATGAAGAAATTGAGGCTTCTGTTATTATAATATGTCTTGTTTGGTATCATAACATGTTATGTTTGGTATTATAATATGTCACTTTTGTTATCATTGTTGAACATTTAGTGCATAATAATCCTGTATATAATAATCATCAAGTACTACTAAGGTAGTGGGACCAATCGTATCGATTTATTAGTCCGTATACATCGCTAAAGCTACTAAAAGTAGTGGGACAAAACGTATTATTATACGAGGTCCGTTAGGCATTAAAGTGGATTATAAAACAAAGGAAAAGGGGGACCTAGGCAGAAGCTTTTAGCCGACTCGGCGGTCCCCCCAAAAGAGCCATAGCCGAGTCGGCGTTTGGTCTCTGGAAAAATGGGATTTGGTCAGTGACCAAACGCCGAGTCGGCGGTCCCCTATATGGACCCATCGCCGACTCGGCGGTCAGGGTTCCATATGACCGTTGCTTTTCTTCCCGTTTTTCATGCGTTTAATGCCTAGGATACTCCTTAATCTTCTTGATTTCTGGTGTAATTAGGGTGTATTAAGGATAATAATGCTATGAAATAATGGCATTAAGTTCTATGATCATCAATATGATCATTATGGTGATGATTATGTTCATGAGCTCTCTTCATACTCTTTGAGTATAAATAGGAGGCTTGAGTGCTTGTATTCCTTGCACAAAAAATCTGAATTCCTTTTCTCTATACTTCTCATTTGTTTTAAGCTTGATCAAGAGAGTAATTAACTTTTGTTCAAGTGATACAATTCTCATAATTTCTATAAACACATTGTTATTACATTACACTACCTAAGTACTAAGGTGGTGTAAGAGTTGTTTGTATCTCGTTGTGGATTTCCAATTGCAAACCCAAGTACCTTTGTGGGGGAAATATCACAAAAGGAAAGTGATCACACGCCTACAACTTGTATCAAGTTTCCGGGTAACATTCGGTGTTACAAACTTATCTTCACTTTCTTTTGTGTTGTAATTTCGAGTTGTAATTTCATTTTTGTCATCTTAAGGGGTTTGAGAACAAATTCCCGTTTGTAATTTGTTTACATTATATACCTTTTGTAATAATCTTTTGTGATACTCTTCATACGATGGCATCAATGAAGGACTTTACCTCTAACTTTGCTAAGTTAGAAAAGTTTGTCGGCGTCGACTTTAGACGTTGGCAAAAGAAGATGATGTTCATGCTCACTACCCTCAATGTGGCTTATGTTATAAGCTCACCCAAACCGGAGGTTGCTAAGTCGGATGATCCGGAAACGGTGATTCCGGAAACGGAGATACTTGAACAAAACCGTAAGAGATCAAAGTGGGAGAACGATGATTTCATTTGCCGGGGGCATATACTCAATGGTATGCAAGATGCACTTTTTGACATCTATCAATATCATGAGTCCGCTAAGGAATTATGGGATGCTCTTGAAAATAAATATATGGCGGAGGATGCTAGCTCCAAGAAATTTCTAGTAAGTAATTTTAATTCTTACAAAATGGTAGAGGATCGCCCAATCATTGATCAATTTCATGAATTGCAAAGAATGCATGCTAACCTTAAATTACATAAAATTGAAATTGATGAAGTATTTCTTGTTTCAAGCATAATAGACAAATTGCCTCCTTCATGGAGGGATGTTAGACATGCTCTTAAGCATAAAAGGGAGGAGATTACACTCTCCGACCTTGGACAACACATAATTGTCGAGTCTAGCATTCGGGTTCATGAGAACCGGAAGGATGATAATCCTAATGTACCAACTATAAACATGGTTGGGGAAGGGAAACCACAATCCCGTCCCGGAGATAAGAGGAAGAGAAATGACTCTTCAAAGGGGAAAGCTACTAATCCCAATGCCGAAAAGGTATGTTGGGAGTGTGGAAAGCCCGGGCACCGAAGGAAGAATTGCTTCGTTCTAAAGAACAAGCAAAAGAAAGCCAAGGGGAATGGTCAAGCTTCTACAAGCAAGGGACCACCCGCACAAGGTAATCTTGCATGTTTTGATGAAAATTCTAATATGAGTTTTTCTACTTTGAATACTAATATTAGTGCTTTGCAGGATGATTCCTTGGCTTGGTGGATCGATTCGGGGGCATCGAGACATGTATGCAATTCTACACAATGGTTCAAAACCTTTAACAAGGTTGTTGATGGGGAGCATCTCTACATGGGAAACAATGCACCTATCAAGGTCCAAGGCAAAGGACAAGTTGAATTATTGTTTACTTCGGGGAATCTTTTAGTTTTAAGAGATGTGTATTTCACACCCGAAATAGGTAGAAATTTAGTCTCGGGTCCTATATTGAATCGATTGGGCTACAAATTAGTGTTTGAAGCCGATAGGTGTATTATCTCCAAAAATAATTTGTTTATTGGGCGTGCTTATTTATGTAATAGTCTTTTTAAGCTTTCATTAGATTTAAATAAAAATGCTATTTGTAATGTTTCTACCATGAATGAAAATGATGATTTACATTACTTGTGGCATGTTAGACTAGGACATGTTAACTTTGATAAAATTTCTTTTATGTCTAAACATGAGTTAATACCTATGTGCAATAAAGTGTCTAAAAATTGCAAAACGTGCATGTTAACTAAGATCACTAGAACACCTTTTAAAAGTGTTGAAAGAAAATCCGAAATTTTGGAGTTAATCCATAGTGATCTTTGTGATTTTCATAGTACACCGTCTTTGGGAAACAAAAAGTATGTCATAACTTTTATAGATGATTTCTCAAAGTTTTGTTATGTTTATCTTTTGCATTCAAAAGATGAGGCTCTTGAACACTTTAAGGTTTACAAACAAGAAGTAGAAATACAAATTGGTAGTAAACTTAAAAGGTTAAGAACCGATAAAGGAGGTGAATATTATGATCCGCTTTATTTCAACTCAATGGGTATAATTCATGAAACAACCGCCGGTTATGCACCACAATCTAATGGTGTGGCGGAGAGGAAAAACCGTACTCTACAAGAGATGGTTAATTCCATGTTATCCTACTCGGGTTTGAGTGATGGATTTTGGGGTGAAGCAATGTTGACGGCTTGTCACATTCTTAACCGAGTTCCAATGAGAACGAATAAGGAAACTCCTTATGAACTTTGGTACAAAAAGAAACCAAACTTAAGTTATCTTAAGGTATGGGGTTGTAGGGCCATTGTAAGAGTGCCCGGCAACAAGAAAAAGAAGCTCGGTGAACGTGGGCTTGAGTGCATCTTTATAGGCTATGCTATTCATAGCAAAACCTATAGGTTCTATGTTATAGAACAAAATGACTATATATCGATTCATTCGATTATAGAGTCAAGAGATGCCATTTTTGATGAAAATAGATTTTCATCATTGAGTAGACAAAGAAATCTACAAAGTTGTACCAATGAAAGTGTTGATGATAGTCAACAAAGTTCACTTCTAGATGTTGATGAAAGTCAACAAATAGATGAACTTGATTTAGTTGATCCTATTCCTAAACGGAGTAAGAGACAACGGAAAGCGAAAAGCTTTGGACCGGATTTCCAAGTATACTTGGTTGAAGGTGATAGAAGTGAAGTATCTTCTAGTGTTCCATATTTATATAATGTGGAAGGTGACCCATTGACTTATAGCGATGCTATGGCATCACATGATAGTGCTTTTTGGAAAGAGGCTATCGATGATGAGATGCAATCCATCATGGGAAATAACACTTGGGTGTTAGTGGATCTTCCTCCGACTTGTAAACCAATCGGTTGCAAGTGGATTTTCAGAAAGAAAATGAAAATCGATGGTACTATTGATAAATTCAAAGCCCGTTTAGTGGCTCAAGGCTTTAGACAAAAGCACGGTATCGATCATTTCGATACATATGCACCGGTTGCAAGAATAACCACTATTAGGTTATTGGTAGCGTTAGCTACGGTCTATCATCTAGAAATACATCAAATGGATGTTAAAACCGCATTTCTATATGGGGAATTAGATGAGGAAGTGTATATGAAACAACCCGAAGGGTTTGTTTTGAAAGGACAAGAACAAAAGGTGTGTAAACTTGTCAAGTCCTTGTATGGACTTAAACAAGCACCTAAACAGTGGCATCAAAAATTTGATGAAACTATTTTGTCCTTTGGATTCAAGTTGAATCAAGCCGATAAGTGTGTATATAGCAAGTTCGATAGCCATGGCAATGGCGTTATCATTTGTCTATACGTCGATGACATGCTTATCTTTGGAACTTGTATAACACAAGTCCAAGAGACAAAAGATTTTTTGTCTAGATCCTTTCAGATGAAGGATATGGGGGAGGCTGATGTGATCTTAGGCATTAAGATCATAAGGCAAGGGAACCGTATTAAGTTAAGTCAGGCTCACTATGTTGAGAAGATACTTAAGCGGTTTAATATGCTTGATAAAGCGCCGGTCTCTACTCCCATGGAACCGGGTATGAAGTTTGCAAAACATACCGGTCAACCAATTTCACAATTGGAGTATTCAAAGGTCATAGGATCTTTGATGTATGCTATGACTAGTACAAGGCCTGACATAGCATTTGCGGTGGGTAAACTTAGTAGATTTACTAGTAACCCAGGTCCCCATCATTGGATGGCGATAAGAAGAGTATTAAGATACTTGTTACGTACCAAGGACTTTGGTATTACGTATAGCGGGGAACCTCCTATTCTAGAAGGTTATTCTGACGCTAGTTGGATCACTAATGAAGAGGACAACTCTTCTACTAGTGGATGGGTGTTTGTTTATGGGGGAGGTGCCATTTCTTGGTCTTCTAAGAAACAAACATGTATAGCCGACTCTACGATGTCAGCTGAGTTTATTGCTTTAGCTTCAGCAGCTAGTGAAGCTGAGTGGTTGAGGAATCTCATGTTTGAGATACCTGTGTTACCTAAGCCAATCTCACCGGTGGCGATTCATGCGGATTGCATGACGGCTTTAGGTAGAGCTTATAGTCAAGTGTATAATGGTAAGTCTCGTCATATTGCTCTAAGGCATAGCCTTGTGCAAGGACTTATTATTAACGGGGTCATAACCTTTGACTATGTGAACACTAAGTTCAATGTGGCGGATTCGTTTACGAAAGCCATGAATAGAGACTCAATTGAGAAAGCCTCAATTGAGATCGGTTTATGTCAGTAAAATCATTAGGGAAAGCCCAATTCACGCATGAGTAACATCGTGTCTGAATTCAATGTGGTAAAGTCCTCTTGGTTTTTGTTAAAGCAACTCTTGCATGACCCATCGTTGCTTTGTACCGTGATGGAATAAGGTAGTCGTCTTGAAAGTTCTCAAGATCAAGAGTTGAAGAGCTCTTGGTGTTATATCCACGTCACGGGGATATGTTTAATACGTAATGAGAACCTACCTATATAAGTTTGAAGTGTGGCCGCTTCAAGTAGTCAAGATTGGCATAATGACTATGATAAACTTATGAATAAGATACGGACACGGCCTTATAATGTGTCAAGTTAATAACTTTGTGTTATTTGTTTTGTGTGTACTACATCTTCAAGTGGTTGGATGAGTCGATTGATTCAATTCCTTATGGAAATCAATTCTGGCTCGATCACTTGTTAAGTGTGTTGTACTAGGCGTTAATTCAATCCGTAGGGATATTAGCGTTGATGCATGAAATGTATTATGAGTTTTGGTAAATGAGAAGGCTTATTATACCCAAAATGGGGGAGGATTGTTGAACATTTAGTGCATAATAATCCTGTATATAATAATCATCAAGTACTACTAAGGTAGTGGGACCAATCGTATCGATTTATTAGTCCGTATACATCGCTAAAGCTACTAAAAGTAGTGGGACAAAACGTATTATTATACGAGGTCCGTTAGGCATTAAAGTGGATTATAAAACAAAGGAAAAGGGGGACCTAGGCAGAAGCTTTTAGCCGACTCGGCGGTCCCCCCAAAAGAGCCATAGCCGAGTCGGCGTTTGGTCTCTGGAAAAATGGGATTTGGTCAGTGACCAAACGCCGAGTCGGCGGTCCCCTATATGGACCCATCGCCGACTCGGCGGTCAGGGTTCCATATGACCGTTGCTTTTCTTCCCGTTTTTCATGCGTTTAATGCCTAGGATACTCCTTAATCTTCTTGATTTCTGGTGTAATTAGGGTGTATTAAGGATAATAATGCTATGAAATAATGGCATTAAGTTCTATGATCATCAATATGATCATTATGGTGATGATTATGTTCATGAGCTCTCTTCATACTCTTTGAGTATAAATAGGAGGCTTGAGTGCTTGTATTCCTTGCACAAAAAATCTGAATTCCTTTTCTCTATACTTCTCATTTGTTTTAAGCTTGATCAAGAGAGTAATTAACTTTTGTTCAAGTGATACAATTCTCATAATTTCTATAAACACATTGTTATTACATTACACTACCTAAGTACTAAGGTGGTGTAAGAGTTGTTTGTATCTCGTTGTGGATTTCCAATTGCAAACCCAAGTACCTTTGTGGGGGAAATATCACAAAAGGAAAGTGATCACACGCCTACAACTTGTATCAAGTTTCCGGGTAACATTCGGTGTTACAAACTTATCTTCACTTTCTTTTGTGTTGTAATTTCGAGTTGTAATTTCATTTTTGTCATCTTAAGGGGTTTGAGAACAAATTCCCGTTTGTAATTTGTTTACATTATATACCTTTTGTAATAATCATAGTATGTTATGTTTGGTAATTTAATATGTCTTTTTTGTATTATGTATGTCGTGTAGGGTATGTGTTGAAGATACGAAAGAAAAAGAGGATTAAAGGCCACTTTGAAAAAGAAAGAGCACGAACAAAAAGGATTTCGAAACTGCAACACCCAAAAAACATATAATATAGATAATCTAATTGATGTTATGTATTATGGAATTTGATGTTTTATACTATGAATTTCTACATTATTCCAAAACTTTGTTATTTTAAATTGCAAACTTAGCCATTTAGACTCCAAAACTTAGTCAGTATGACTCCAAAAAGGCATCATTATAACTCCAAAATAAAAACATTACCACTCATTTTAACTCCAAAACTAAGTCAGTATAACTAAAAAAATCAGTCATTATAACTCCAAAACATAGTCTGTAAAACACCAAAACTTAGTCATTACAACTCAAAAACTTAAACAGTATAACTCTAAAACATATATAATTAAATTTTGAATCATAATTACTAAAAGAAACTACGCAATGTCTTCAATAATTAACACAAATGTGACATTGTTTCAAGAGTTAAATAAATGTGTTTATTACAACTTCAATGTTCAAATTGTCTTCTTTTTTGGGGACGTTCTTCCTTTGCCTTTTGGGAGCTAATTGTGCAGGTTTTTGGGACGCTCTCGTGCGCTTCTTCGGAGTAACAAATTTTAATGGATCAGGTGTCCTTGCGGCAAGAACTTCGGGTAATCTTTTGGGTTCCTCAAATGCAAATTGCTTGGCCAAATCCACCAATTTATCGCGATCTATGTTTAGGTCGCTTAGTAAGATCCTCGTTATCATGGAAGCACGATATAGCCTCCGATCAACAAGCTACAAACATACATTACAATTGACCATTCACGGGGTAAAGGTAAATCTTTAATCAGCAAAGAAGATACACTTCATTTTGTAGCACAAAGTTAAAATCTCAAAATTTCGAACATCAAAAAAATCATACCAAAATCATACCAATATCAAAAAAAATCATACCAAAATCAAAAAAATCATACCATCTGGAAATTTCCAACAGCAAGTTAAAACACCATTAAAATACAATATGAAAAAAAAATCATACCAATATCAAAAAAATATCACTTATGGCCAAAAATCAGTGGTGTCCCAAAAATGGTAGACATAAACCACTTTCTATGTCCCAAAAATAAGAAAGATTAGGTTTATACCAATTGAAAAACCAAGATCTTGCCATAAACAAAATTGCTCGTCTGTCCTTCATTCCAGTCTCCTCCTAAACCAAATTACAGGTTCATCTTCTCATATTCTCACTTCTAATTCTATACCTTTTCTGCTATGTTCTTCAGATTATTACTTTGCTCTATTCATTCTTAATTTCATCTCTTAATCTTTCATGTTTAAAAAACAAGTAAAAAATGTCAAAAAACAAAATTGAAATTTCGAAAACCTATAAAAAACCCGACCATTAAATAAACCAAAATATACCCATTAAAAAGAGAGAACAAAATCAAGCATGCAATAAAAATGTCGAAATTCATACCATTCAAAATCCATTTATATTTTGAAATAACCATTAAAAATGTCGAAATTCTTACCTAGAATTGAAGATCTGGAACAATTGAAGAAACTGAAACCAACCAGTAGAAGAAACCGAAAATCGAAAGCCCTTCTTCCTTGAAAATCTCTGAAAACCAAATGAACTCTCACAAAAATGGAAACCAAACGTTTTTCAGTGGAAAAGCAAGTGGAAATCACACTAAAATGAAAAGGAAACAAAATCGTTAATGGCTTGGAAATATCAGAGTATTGAATGAAGAATGGGAAGTTGAGGGAAGTAAGAGTGTAATTTAGGCAACGGGAATCATTACACGCGGGTTTCAAGGAGTTTACTGTTTTCAATATTTTTTTAAAAAAAATTAGAATAATCCTGATTTCCTAAAAATAGATGCTGGGCCGGCCCATTTGTTCCGTCTATCCAATAGACGGACTTTCTTGAGATTTTGTGTTATATAATAATATCATTTGAAAACATTAAAAAAAATAAAGTAAAATAAAAAATTGATAATTTTTTATTTATAACTAGTATAACAACTCGTGCACGAACTTTTTAATATGAAAATACATAAATAAAAATATAAACTTTAGAAGAAATATGCAATTATATAAAAGGTAATAATCACTATTAAAATTTTATGACAAATTCACAATTACTAATTAAAGTTTCTTTTTATTCACCAAAAAGAGTTTCTTTTTTATTATGACCTTCTAATAAAGATTTTAAATGTGATATCATTGTTTAGCTAATTTAACATAGCTTTAAAATATACTTATAAATTATGCCTATCATAAAAGTTTACAATATACCTATATATGCCCGTTATAAAACTTTAATTATTTGAATTAATATTAATATTATTTCCTAAAATAAACTACTATCATGTAAACAAAAGAAGCAAATAATATTATTCTATCTATTAAAGAAAGCTCTAATATGTTGACACTTGGAATTTTCCAAGTCTTGTATTATATTGTATGATTATCCAACCCGGTTCGGCTCTTTACACCAAGGCCCGTTAATGACCCGACCCGCCTCTAACCCGTTAGAATGTGACCCACCCCGTTGAACATCTCTACGTATAACTCTTCCTGACTCGACCTTTATTTGATTTAAACCCAACTTGAATTAAGTACATTTAAATCGAGAATTTTATCCCAATAATTAGATGGTTCAACCCGACCAGAATTTGTTTATTAAGTGGTTTAAGTTCAGGTCAAAATTTTAAACCTGAAATAAATTTGTATAACTTATTTAATTAAACGTGTTAATTCATGTTAAATCAATAAGTTTAACATAAACTTAATTCTTTTAATATTTTCTTGTTTTTCATAGTAAATACAAAATAAACAACATGAAAACATATAGTTTAAAATTAAGGCCTCAAAAAAAGATGAAACAAATGTTAAAAACCTTAAAACGAAAAATAAAAATAAAACTATAAACGACTTAAGTGGATCGAAATCAGATCGACCTCATTTGTTGCCGATGGGATCAGGGTTGTTATTTTCGACTCAATTAACTAAATAAGTTGAATGTGGATCAATGGTTTTCTGGCCTGTTTATATATGTTTGGAAGACTGGAACCAAAACCCGACCCAACCTGATCTGTTTGATAGACCTACTGCGTATACGAGATATCTACATACTCCCATCTCATTTTGAAATACTTTTTTTTTTTGAAATCATTTTGAAATACTTCTAACATGATGTTTATTCAATCTTATTAATTATTATTTATCGTTCAACCTTATTTTATGTACATTAACTCTCCTGTGAGACGGTCTTATCCGTGCAACTAGCCAAGGCCCAATAACTTTTTAAAAAATATTCTAACATAATAATTTCAAGGTTTAAAAGGACAATTTCAAAACATAAAAATCCTATTTTAAGACTTAAAAGGTCAACTTTAATATTTTTAATATCAACTTTAATGTTTGAGAAATCATATTATAAAGCTGAAATGAGATTTTAATGTCCTGCAATTGATTTTTTTAGTCTTAAATTTTGTTTTTAAGTATTAAAATGGACCTTTTAAATCTTAAAATTGTCAAATTGCATGTCTTAAAATGCCATTGAAATTGGTCTTTTAAGTCTTAAAATTGATCTTTTAACTCTTGAAATTGACATTTTAATTGGTGAAACACAAATTCTTACTTGAGACCGTCTATTGTAAAGACTGCTCTCAAAAGCCCAGTCCAATTCTAAATGTATATTGTTACAACTCTAAATATAGATTTGGCTGGACTTTTGAGAATCGTCTAAAGACGGTCTCTCAAGAGAGCACCTGTTTGTGAATAAAAAAAGTACAATTGGGCCGACCCAATAGGATGCATCTCACAAGTGAGGCGGTCTCACACAAATTTTTGTGTTTTATGTATTATGATTAGTGTGTAAAAAACATAAAATTAAGTGGAATGTTTATTGAATAATATAATTGCATATATTTATATCATTAATTTTTAGTTATGCATAATTTTATATATATATATATATATATATATATATATATATATATATATATATATATATATATATATATATATATATATATATATATATATATATATATATATATATATATATATATATATATATATATATATATATATATATATATATATATATATATATATATATATATATATATATATATATATATACTAAAGCAAAAAACAGCTGACATAAGCAACCTCAAAAATTGATGAGGTGTCAACTTCTTATGAAAAATTTTCCCTCCATTTAACAAGGATGACATTATGAAAGATTAATGAATATAAGACTCTTAAATGCTAAGGATAATTAAGAATAAGAATAATTAGGATAATTAATTTGATGACCAATATTAAAGACTTTTAATTGGAACTATAAACTATTATATTGAAATTTGAAATATATTATTGTAATAGTAAAAATAATAATTATGAATAAGGAAAATATATTGCACCATTACAATTTAAAGGGCATCATTAATATTAGTTGAGTTACAACAAATGTAGTATTCAAAGAGGTTTTCCAGAATTTATAATCACATAAAATACATTTTTTTCGTCCTAATAATATTTTCTTCTTAATTCTAATGTAAATTGCTCTATATATTTTCAATATCTATATTTTTTAATTCAACCTCAACAAACCACCTCCGTAACCAATAATTTAGAATATATTTTCTTTGTTTTTAAAATAATTAATAAAATTAAAGAAATCATGCGGGGATAATCTAGTAAATACATTAAATTACGTAATAATAGCTAGTGAAACCTACATGTGGACAAAAATGAAAATTTTTAGTTTTAAAATTAACTAATAGTGCTTACGTCCCATTTGATTTATATCCCGAAAGGTGCACCTTGATATCTTTATATGATTATAAATTATAAAAATATTTTTTTGGATCGAAATTTTTTATTTTAGCTAATTATTATGAAATTTCTGTTTCTATTTTTTTTTTTTTTTAGTTTTTCATATTAAGTTTATGTTGCAATTTCAAATCAGACTAGAATTATTGATTAGCGAGGGCGTTGTTTGGTATATTGCTATTTTTCGCACAATCAAAATGAAAAAAATGTTGATTTTAGTTGATTTAATGTTTTATATGAAAAATATAGAAAAATATATTATTGACAAATGAGAACCTTATAAAATTCACATACACTCTGTTTGGTCATGGTTACCTTAAAAATTAATGTAAACTCTCAAAAAAAAAAAATTAGTTGTAATAAATATAATGATTATTATAGTATTGATGATTAATGTTATTATTATAATTATTATCGTTATTATTATTATTATTATAATAATAATAATAATAATATTATTATTATTATTATTATTATTATTATTATTATTATTATTTTTATTATTATTATTGTTATTATACTATTATTATGAACCATTATTACTATTATTATTATTATTATTATTATTTTGTTTTTATTACTATTATTATTATTATTATTTTTTTTTTTTGAAGAAAATATTTTTGTATTACCCAATCAAATAACGGGATACAAGGGTCTCTAGACCCTAAGATTTCTGGCTTACCTCCCTACCATTGCATCAGTGTGAACACAATGCCCACCTTCTAGGAAGGGTTTCAAAGCGTCACTCTTCATGTGCACGGGAGGAAAGCAGGAAATCTCAAAAAAATGGCTATACATGTGACTAACCATTCACAAAAACTAGTTCTATCAATAGGACATGCCCTATCTGATAGTAAACAACAAAAGAGAAACTAAAGCAAAAGGCCTATATAGACACTAGCCCTAACTGTACGGGCCCACGGCCTGAGCTCAGGGAGAGGACGAAAAGCCTGGCTTTAAAACCACAACAATAACTGCGATGGGGACACCCGGAGGGAGACCTGCAACAAGACCACCGCTTACACAAAAATAACCAGTAGTATCCCACATGACAACAATCACACTGGTCTAGCTCGTAGAGACTTTAGGAACTTAAGTCTAGCTTCGGTCGTGCTCATAACATTTTTTATTACCTGATGAACCACGGGTACCCTGTGGTTCCAAATGGCATCGTTCCTTGCACACCAAACAGCATAAATGAGGTTGCAAAGGATTGCCCGAGATTGTTTCCTATTCGTGCTGGCTTGTCGAGACCCCCTGAGGAGATCCATCAAGTTCGCCATATTACCAGTTATACCGATGTGCTCCTTTAGTAAGTCCACACAGCCTTTACTGAAGGGGCATTTGAAGAACAGGTGATCTACCGTTTCGCTCTCTAGGCCACACATGGGACAACTGTCATCTTCTACAACACCTGCTTGCTTGAGGTGGTGTTTTGTTTTCAGCCGATTGTGAAACGCCAACCATGCAATGAATCTACATCTGGGTAGGGCGGTCCTGCTCCAGACTATGTTGTTCCACCTTACTCTCTCGCCAGAACCTGTGAGATCCCTGTATGTTTTAGTGATAGAATAGGTTGGAGTGTTCATCCAGGGCCTCAGCTTGTCTTTAACTTTGCAGAGTTTTTTGATAACCCAGCTCGCCGTTATAGGTGCATTGAAAACCAGCCAGTTCCCCCCTTTTGTATATACCTCGTGGACCCATTTAACCCACAGGGATTCGTGGAGGACGCTAATGTGCCAAGCGATCTTACCTACAGCCGCCAGATTCCACACTTCTAAGTTCCTGATGCCTAAACCTCCTTCCTTCTTTGGAGTACAGACTTTCTCCCAGTTAACATTCCCCGGGCTTTTTGCTTCCGAGGAACCATGCCAAAGAAAGGATCTGCATATTGCATTGACTTGTCGAATGACCTTTTTGGGAAGCAGTACCACCTGACACCAGTAATTCGTTATGCTCATGAGGACTGAGTTTACCAGTTGGAGTCGGGCTGCATAAGAAAGGTTCCTTGCGTACCAGACTCTGATCCGAGATGTCATCTTGTCTACCAAGTACTCACAGTCCGAGATGTAATACCCCAAAAATATTGATACCGAAATATGCAAATTAGTGTGTAGAATAAAATAATTTCAAATTATTTTACCAAAATATTTACCAAAATATTTCAAATTATTGTTTAAGAATAAAATAATTTCAGAAATACAAATCAGAATATTTTCCCCAAATGTTTACTCTTGAAATTTTGAAATTTGAAATTTGAACAATCTTCTTCCCCAAATAAATCAGTTTATTCCCCAAGTAATTTCCCCAATTAAACCAAGAATAATCAATTCCCCAGAAATTCTCTCAATCAGCTTTACTCACCTTCCCCAATTAAACCCCCATTTTCACCTATAAATTAAACCCAATTCTTAAACCTAGAGACACACAAAAACCATTCTTCTCTAAGTTCTGGTAAGAAAACCCTAAGAATCTCTAGTTCTTTCTTTAGTATTTTAAAACCCTAGAAATTTCGTTTTTAGTCTTAGTCCAGAAAGCTATGAAGGTTAAGAGTGGTGAAGAATGGTAAAGAAGGTCTGAGATACCTACCTTTGCTTGGTAGACGAAAATACTCTTCTTCTTCTTCTTCTCTGTCTGCCTTCGAGATCTTGAAGCCATTTTCATGGCTTTTGAGTTCTCAAATGCTTTCTCTCTCTACTGGTTTTGTGAAATGTTCATGTGTTTTATAAAGATTAAACTTTTTTTAATTAATCCCTTTTCTTTTCTTGTATTTAGTTGCCATTCACTTAAATATCACGTGAGTTTGGCACAAGTTACTTTATTTTTTTTTATTTTTTTACTTTTTCTATTTATTTATTCTTTTATTTTTTTTTTTTATTTGATTTGACACCTAAGAGTTGTCTTACTTTTCAATTTATTACTATCTTAGCCACGTGATATGTTCATACCATTCTTTTACTTTTCTACAATCTAGACTTTTCTTTTTCTTTTTTTTGTTTTGTTTTACTTTGAAATTCATTCCTTATATCTTTTAAAAAAATCAACAAATATTTTAGAAATAAAATTATACTTGTATTTATTTTAGAGTATGACATTTGTCAAACTTCGATTTACTTATACCTTTAATCTTAAAAGAAAGTTTTGATTTATTTTAAAGGGGTATTACAAATAGTCTATCTAACCCTCCTTCCGACCTAAATATTGTAGACGGAGATTTCGGGAGATCAATAAACGCAACGAATTATTAGTTCACATCTTTCGACGCTTTTTCTACTACTCGAGGTAATTTCGATGTCCATTATACTCCTATCCGTTACCCGATATAATTATAAATATATTTTATAAAATATAATTTGGTTATTCTAATACGACTATACGTACGTTTAAATACTAGTACGATTAATGTGATTTTAATTTATACTCTTATAAAATATAATAATACAATCGATATTTTCTTTGGCATTAATTATAAATCATGGTGAAATCTTGTATTCCTTGTGTTATATTTCTTAATTTATTTCTTTGATCTAAATAACGACTATGATTAATTTCGTTTGAAACTTAAACTAATGTTAAATCTTAAAGTGATTTAAAGTGAAGATAAATTGTGTTTGTTTTATAAAGGCTATGACGGTTAATTTTAATTAACAATAATATGTTATGAGGAAAATGTAACCCGTAGGGGTGTTGAACAGTATGTTTTGTTGGGTTAGTATAGCTACCCACAAACTGTATTTTTACATTTATATATTCTGTTTGTCTTCATTCTATTTGTTGTGATCCAAGTAGAAGGGGTGTGCACACTAGGGACTCTTGTGATTGGCCAATATTATTATTATTAAGGTGACGACCTTTGTTGAAGTAGGCGGATAACAGGGATTAGTCCCGGCCTACTAGCGTTCACATTTCTCCTCTAACTTATCTAAATTATTTATGATCGATGAATCTAAAAGGGATAAATTATTTAAAGATACTTTTCTTTTCCTTTAAACTATTTATCTTAAATTGTTTACTTCCTCAAAGTCAATTTATATATTTTAAAATTATTTTGTTAAAAAAATTATTTTACGGAATGGAGTCGAATTACTCAGTTTAACTGATTTTTGTTTATTTTTGTCTTCTTGTTTTCCTCTTAATTTTGCAGGTTATTCTTAAAGGGGAATTTTTGAGTGAGGATGCTTAGAATAAGATCGCATAGAATGTCATTTTGAATCTTTCCGCTTTATCTTTTTAAGTCTTTTCATTTATGAACTTTCTATTAAAATGTAACCTGAACTTGAACATTTTATCTTCCGCTTTATTTTAAATAATTTTATTATGTTTTCCACTTCGTTTTATGTCCGATAACACTCTCTAAGTTAAGTTTTGTTTTTATTAAACGAAAATATCTTTAAGTTGTACGGACTTAATTTAGAGGGTGTTACACATCTTGTCTACCAAGTACTCACAGTCTGTGACTGAATATCTACGTGAGGTGAGTGGCATCCCTAGGTATTTGACTGGGAGGTTCTCGAACTTGTAATCAAGAGTCATTGCAGCTTGTTCTTTGAACCCCTCACTGACACCTGCTAGGTAGATGGCTGTTTTTGAGTTGTTGGCTTTGAGGCCCGAGCACGTTGAGAAGTAATCTACCGTCTTAGTTAGAATGCTTATGGATTGCAGGTCACCTTTACAGAAAAGCATGAGATCATCAGCAAAAGCTAGGTGGTTGAGCTTGATTCTACTGCATCTGGGATGAAATTTGAACTCTTGTTACTCCCCTGCTATCGAAAGTAATCTCGACAAGTAATCTCAACAAGTATTATTATTATTATTATTATTATTATTATTATTATTATTATTATTATTATTATTATTATTATTATTATTATTGTTATTAGTATTAGGGAAATGATATATATACAGCCCTAAGGCCTGTATATAAGAAAAAAACTTGTTTTTAATTTATATAATTTAATATTGTTTTTGCTTTGAAAATATAAACATTTAATTATACTTTATTATTTGATCATTTATTATTTCTTGGGAAGTTAAATCATTATGTAAAATATTAATTGTTTTCCAATTTCTAGACTAGATTCTCTTGAAAACTTAAAGGTATTAATGATAAAAAGAATTTGTTAGTTTTTATGTACAATCCTAAGGGCTGTAAATATCATTACCCTTATTATTGTTGTTGTTGTTGCTATTATTATTATTATTATTATTATTATTAGGATTATTTCTATTGTATTAATGAAGTGCATTTCAAAAAAAAAAATGAAGTGTTATTATTTGTTGTAAATCGAAAAAGTTCTAAAATTAGTTTCAACTTATAAAAATCAGTTTTAATTAGTTAAAATCAGTAAAACTCAGTTCAATCAGTTTCAATTAGTGAAATTCAACTTCACTAAATAAGATTTAGTGACTATTAGAGTAAACATCGAATTCAATCGGTAATAATCATTTGTATTATTAAAAATCAGGTTAATTATAGTGCGCTATTAAAATAAATTTAAAAGTTTGATGGTTGATTGTAAAAGTACTTCCTCTGGTTTTTTGAATTGCTAAATTTCTGCTTTTAAATTATTCAATACACAATATTAATACTTAATATATTTAATTACATATGATTAAAAATTATAAAAGGTAACACATTATTTATGTGATTATGCTTTATGACAAAATATGCAAGATCTCATATAATTATATTTTACATGATGGATAATACATATTTTACAAAATTTTTTTTCGCAAATTAGGAATATATAAATATAAAAAGGAACCACTGAGACTTGGAAACCCAAAACCCCGCCGGCATAAAAAACCCCGCGAGGGGAAAAAGCCATTGGAGAGAAGGGATTTATATTAATGGAAAATAAATAAAACCTGTAACCTGGGGAACCAAGAACCCGCCGGCATAAAAAACCCCGCGAGGGGAAAAAGCCATTGGATAAATGGGCCCACGAGACAGGCCACCCAAGACAGCATAGGGGTGGACTATGCAACTCCATCAAAAAACCAAAACCAAAAAAACATCACTACACACCATACACACCCTCCTATGAGATAATAGCCTCACCAAACCTACACCTTACACACCAAACCTAAAAACAAGCACACAAAAAACCGCCAACCACCAACAGACAAAAAAACATCTATCAACTCCCCTACAATCCGAAAGACATAACTAAAAATGCAACACTAGATTTACATAAAATAGCCCTCCTGTGAGATAATAGCCTCCAGGTTGTGAATAAAGTCGTGAGGAGTATACAAATCACCACCCAACAATTCCTTCAAAGAGCTAATTCTGAACTTCAGATTGTTTGTAAAGCATCGAAGATCAGGGGCCTTCATTTCGAATTTTAAGTTGTTCCTTTCAAACCAAAATCGACCAAATAACGCAGCCAAGAATGAGATTCCAAAGCTACTTCCATTTTCGATTCTTCATAAGACCATCCCATGCAATACATGAAGAAGTAAATGCAATACATGATTAATTTATATACATTAACTGTAGCAACTAACAAAATTCAAAAAAAGTATTATTTATACGATTTTTCTAATCTATGCATGTCTTATGAGCTAATTATCAATTAGAATGGCAATTACGGTAATGCAAAAATTCAATATATTATTTCATAATTTAACTAGTAAGGTTTTATTGTTAAAAAATCACAGACGTGTAAAAAGATTTTATTTTTTGCTTATCAGTAATTAGCTTGGGGAAAGCATTTATTTTAGTTAGAGAGATATTTAGTTAAAGACAATTTGACTACTGATATTGGATTTACGACTATGAATCTCAATAACACATGTTGCAATCACGATAATGTATGTCGCAATAACGTTACTTTTTATCCACTAAAAAATAAAAATCATGTGTTAAAGGACAAATATTCAACACGTATATACTATAAAATAACGCGATTAAGCTCAATAACACATGTGCGTGGCAGTCCCTCCATGTCAAATTTAGTTAATATTATAGAGCTACTCTTGTTAGAAATCATTTCTTGATAAGGCGATCTGAAAACAAGGAGCCGATAAACTAATAATTCATATTAGTTAGGCGTGTCCCTTGATGAGACGGTCTCATACAAGAATTTGTGTTTTTCAGCCCGTCTCCTGAGAGACGTCACCCAAGCCTAGCCCATGAAAATAATTGAACTAAAAATGATAATGGGTTGATCAAATTACAAATGATCTCTCAAAGAGAGCGTCTCTCACAAGAATTTGTGTAAACGTAAAGGGAAGGTTAAGAGTCATCCATGGGGATCAAATGTACATAAATGCGTAGTTAATAACCTCAAATCAAAGTTTCTAAGATAGAAGGCAACAAAATTACAGTCGGAAACCATAAGATCTATACATAATCAATGGAAATAAAATTAATATAACACTGAATACTACTCTTTACACCAGAAGTTTGAGGTGTAACAAAATCTACAAAAAAGGGGAAAACATAGGAGGTAACAAGTAACAAGCATAGAACTCGAAGACGCCCCCTACGCTCCCGTTACACAAAAACAACAAGGTTTGTAAGACATATAAAGACTTAACTATATAGTACACACTAGAAACTAACCAATAATGATATAGCAGGGAAATACACAAGGATAGAATTAAAGAATAGCCATTCCATCCACCACAAAAAGAGAAACAATTGCTCCGGTGCTAGGTTATCATGAGATGTTAGTAAGCTTTGAGGATGAATGCTTCAGCGAAACACACTCGTCTTCCTACCTGTTTTTTTACTGTACAAGCATATAATAATGCTGTGAAAAAAAGGCTTACCCATTCTGCATGATTTATCTGTACAGAGGTATAAATCCATTTTTCTTATCCCACTGTTCAAGTCGATCAATCTTGGACAAGGATTCTTCGTAACTCACCAACATCTATCGGGTCTCCTTCGTTAACTTATCCCAAAAAATATGTACAAAGAGTTTAACCAGAATTGCCAGCGACTTCTGCAGCTCGCTGTCTCATCATTTCCATCACAGCTGCTCGTCTACGAGAATCGGATTGCTGTTGCAAACGCCTTAGATGTTCTTTCAAATCTCTGAGGATGTTAAAACAGTGCCAAATGAAAACATGCTCCTGATATAGAATAAATGATAGACAAGGGTACTAAAGTTATGAGGAGAAACAAAGAGCTTAGCAGCAAACCTGCATCGAGGTACGTTACATTCAGACTCTTTACAAGCTCGAGCATGAAGTTGAAGAAGATACCACATCTTCTTGCAGAGAACACAACCCCCGGATGCACGGACTCTGCAATGTATCCCATGACGGAAAAGACCCTTGACCTTCCGGCAATTGGGATACTGGCACTGAGGTGAACGACACTGTGATGCATGCACCAGCAGGTCGAGCATTTTCCGAAGCTATAACCAAAGAGCAGTTCATGTTAGTGTATTCTGCAATAGAGGAATGGAGAAGGAAAAACATTTCGAAGGGAAGAGCAAAAAAAACGAGGTTCAGAGAGCTGGAATAAAAAAGTTGATTTCAAAAAACCATTTAGGATCCAAAGTAACAAAACCACCAGTGTTGAAAAAAATGATATCAAGATAGTTAATTTTGATTTTATGCAGAGTAGTGGGTAATGGAGTTTCAATTGATTAGGTTGAGTTAAAATGTTTAGAGAAAGTAAAATTTCCCAGAGAAGAAAATGTTGCAACAATTTCAGGACAACCAAAAAAGTCAACAATTCTGTAAAGAATGAGAAAAATATGACTTGTATAATATGATTAACTCAATTGTTATATTTTGTTATACATCAAAATCCACAAGTCCTATAATGTTAAGAAAGTGTTCTATCAATTTTCTTTTCATTCTTTAAAAATTTAATACTTGCAAGGCACAGGTTTGAAGCTAATGTACTTTATTAAAGTTTTTGGATTTGCTAATCATTATTAATTTCTTTCCTAATAAAACAAACCAAGGTTTTGGTTTACAAACGGGAATCACGTACAAAGGGAAAACACGGCCACAAAGGTACTAGTGTGGCGGTCTGTGTCATGAAAGTGCTTCCCCTAATATTAGACCTTATATTGTTTCCATGCAGCATAATTTGAGAGATCAAAAAGATACATGTAAATAAGAGTTTTGCAACAAAATTTAGCCTCCACATTAGCATTTTTAAGTTCTACCAGTTCACTTATTCCTATTTTGGCAAATTTTACATTAGCATAAGTGTAACCTCCAATACTACCCACCAAACAAGGATCACATAAACCCAAAACCCGTCTTCCGATCTAAGTTGCTCTCTCTAACTTTGTTGTGAACAATTTTTGGTTTCATTAAATTTGCAAATTCTTTGTATAAGAAGTTAAGAACCAAGGAAAAGAACTAAGAGTTGACTATAAATGTACCAAAATGAGAGGCACGAAAGACTATTGATTTCTTGAGACACGAGTATAAATTTTCATTATAGGCAATGTGGTCTCTCAAAAAATAACTCGGTTTATTTCTTGTTGATATCAATATCTAATATCAACAAGTTCCTATGAAAGAAATGAATAGAATACCATCTAGAATTCAAACAGCTACCTGTGGAAAGCATCAACTGTATCAATAAGCTTTAACATTTATGATTAAGAATTCTAACAGCTACCTGTGGTAATATGTTATTCAAATCTCTGATGGATAAACATTCCTTAACAGAGCGACCTTGCTTTAATTCCGTCATATGAACATGCACACCCATTATATATTAGTTCCATTAGGAGAAAGGAATATGGCAAGAGGCCGGAGATTACAAAGAGAGAGTTTGAGTGTAACTATAGCAAAGACTTACAATTTATGTTTGAGCTAACAGTTAATTTTTCTGTACATCAGAAGATTTATTACTTCAGTAACACCTTGTAATATCCGAGATATTTTTACAAAAAAAATAATAGTAAAAAAAATAATAAAAATAAAAATAGTTAAAATAAATAATTTATAATTTAAAATACAAGAATATAAATTAAAGAAACTTTGTTAAAAAAAACAATATGTCTCATGTTACAAAAAAAATAAATTAAAAAAAATAAGATAAGAAAATGAAAACCAAAAATGTAAGTTTTAGAATAAAAAAAATATATATTAAATTTACAAATTTATTTTACAAGGTTATATAAAAAAAAATTAACTTCCTTCTCCATTCCTAAAATAACTCCCCATTCTACTCGATCATCTTTCCCATTTTTCCTCTAATTCAATTAACCTACCTCAGTTTATACTTAAAAATTAAACCGTTTTTCATATTTGATATTTATCAAATTAGTGTCTCTCTTCTTCTAATTCTTTTTCTCTCATTGATCATTTTTCTTTCTTTACACCTATTATCAATTCCTTTTCTCCTTTATAGTATTTTCAATCTTTAGATATCCTATATACAAATTCTAAACAACAATTATACTTCAAAATCTAGTTCGTAAAGGAAATTTGATAGAAACGTACATTTATATTCTATGACTCTTTTTACAAGGTAATTCTCAATGTCCATCTAATTAGGATTATCCCGTTAGTATTATGTGCTAAGTGATGAGAAGTGTGATTTTATATGATATTTTACCTTTTTATATCTTATTTTCAAAATTATATTTACTACTAGCTTATAATATTATTATTTTGATGAAAGTTACATTATTAGTAATATTTTAACAATGATTTTAAATGTGATTGAATTTGAAAGAGAAATATTTACAATATTAATTCCTATTGGCAAAAATTGATATTAGAATGGTGATTTGGAAAATAAGATTTCAATTGAATATTTCTAAGATATATTGGGAAAATTTATGATCATTACATAAAATATATAATGTAATGTATGGCAATATTTTATGTGCTCGTGACTAATTACTAAAATATATTAAATCACGTAAAGTGTAACACGATGGGAATGAAGCTCTTATATTTGTTGTGATCCAAGTATAAGAGTGATGAACAGGTTGCCCTGTTTGGTTAGTATAGCTGCCGACAGGTTATTATTATTATTATTATTTTGATACTTGATACGATGTTTGGTCTTCCTTCTATTTGTTGTGATCCAAGTAGAAGGGGTGTGCACACTAGGAGTTACCTGAGACTACTCTGCTGGCCTTGATGAATTATTTGGGGTGACGACCTCTTGATGATGTAGGTATAGGGGTAAAGCCTCGGCCTACTGGCGTTCTCGTTCCCTCAAATTAAAATTGGATATATGTGTTTTCATCATTGAATATCAAATTAATTAATTGGCTTATGTGTTATTATATTACATTCATAAATTGATCTTTAACTCAGCTATATATTACTTTATTTTCTAAAATTATTTTCAACTCGATTACATTTACATTTCTTAAATTCTTTTTTTGTTAACTAAACTGTTTTACGGGATGGAATTGGAAGTACTCAATTTTCTGATTTTGGGAGTTTTTCCCTTGCTTCTCTTATATTATTATTTTTTTTGCAGATTATTGACCGCGTGGGGATCGTAGAGAGAGGTTTGCCTAGGAAATTAGTTTTATTAGTAGTCATGTTTCAGTTAAAATTCCACTTCCAGTTGTAAAAATTGTTTAGTTCTTAAACTGTATAGGATTATTTTTACATAGTTGTTTAGCCTTACATTTATTCCTTATCAGAGATAGATGTGGCGATTACGCTTCCGTGATTAGGCCTTGCTTTATGTTTTCCTTAAAAATTCTTATTAAAATTTGGCCTAATTATGAGGGTGTTACACACCTATCATCTTCAGTGACAGCAAAAGTATGGAAGAAAATAGTGTGCAACTTGGATATAATTTGGATGAAAAACATATCCAAAAACCAGATTTTATCATCTTCAGTGACAGCAAAAGTATGGAAGAAAATAGTGTGTAACTTGGATATAATTTGGATGAAAAACATATCCAAAAACCAGATAAGATGTGATGATGCATTGCTGGTAAAGGACAACTCTGTTAAGTGAAAAGACGGAGTGTGAAAGCAAGCAAATGTTGATACCTGTACAACACGTAGTTGTCGAGCTTCCTTATTTTGTGCGTCACGCTCAGCCAGGGAAGGATGGTTTGTCAACTTATGAGGATGATCCCTACCTTCATCCTTTTGGTAACAAGAATTACATATATCATAATCTGGACATGTTTCACAACGCCAACCTTGACCAGTCTCAATATCAAGATGACATATGTTGCATGTGATCACAAATGCTGGAGCAGTTGGATTATGAAGATGGTAAAGCACCATCATGGAGGAATGTTTGGCACGACGTAGAGTATCATACTGATAATGATTTCCCTGGCAAAGACTTAAGAAGGCCTGTCGGGTGTCAAAAAATTCACTCTCAAGAATCTCGTCTTTGTCCTTTGTGTCATCTGGCACATCGGTGATCTCAGACTAGATCATCAAGGGAAAAAAAGAAAACAATTAGCTAGTACAAAACTCACAAATTTATTATGGTTAACCCATCACAGAAACAAACTATAAATTACCCAAGCATAATAGCTTACCCTAAAAAGTGGGTGCTTGTCCTTCTGATTGATAGGGTGTCTTTCTCTATCATCACGCTTTTGTTCTGCTTCATAGCACCTGTAGTAAATACAATTTTTTTTTATTGAATAGGTCAATTAATCGAATATTATTGAGTTCACAACTGTTCAGTGTTACACTTGATCATCTGACAAGTCAACTTTCATACAGCACGTCTCATCCAATATTTTAAGGAAAATCACTTCAATCATCAAAGTTCAACTTTAAAAAATTAAAGTGCCTTCAGTTTCCACAAAAATACTTAATCTAAAATATCTGATAGAAAATAGACATGAATTCCAAACTAATAGGAAAAGCTCTACATAGCAAGCTTGACAACACAAGTAATAAGTACCATTCAAGCACTTGTTAAGCTAGTCACAGAATGTTGCATCATATTTGGAGTAGATTATCATTTTAAATTTTTAACAACCTTTTAACCATGTACATCAAATATATAGGTTAATTGTACAAAAAAACATTTATATAATGAAAGAAATTACTAGAGACGACTATCAAGATTACACTTAGAAATTGAATAGTGTCTATCACATTTGCTTACTAGCATCAAATTCAACAATAGAAAGTATATTTCAGCACCAGAAGTTGGTATATCGTTACATTTTGGATGTCTCAACATAACAGAATTAATTTTTCTGATAAGTCTATAAAGTTTCAGATCGAAATGTGCCGCCTAAAAATAATGAAGATAATATAATTAAAAATTGATGAATTACCTTTACTAAGCATTCATCATGTTCATCAAAAAAACAACCTTACTTTAAAATACCTAAAATGAAGCCTCATATACCCAAATAAAAAAAAAATGAATACCCTAGGGGTGTTCGATAACAAGAATAATCTGAAAGCAAATTAGGAAACAAAATAATAGATAAAAATAATATGATATATTATAATGCGTGATTTGGTATAAATTTCAAATTTTATGTTAAATTAGGTAATAAAATCAATACTTCTATAATAAAAAGTTCAAAATATATTCTAATGTACTATTTAAATTTATTATATCCTTATAAACGAAAGTCCAGGGAGTGTTCGTTAGCAAGATCCAAATGAAAAACTGAGGCGAAAATACATCTTGGCTAATCTCAGGCACTGAAAATAATTTTTTCCTGAATTACATATTAAATAATGGCATGCTCGACACACAGTCACACACTAATAGTAACAATTCATTCTTTTAAAGATAGAAGTATTCAAAGTTTAAAAAGAAAAATTAATCACATTAACACACATAAAGAAACAGAGCTAATAGAAAAAAACACCCTACGTTCCTTTAATTGTACCAATAGCCATTTTGTGTTCCATTTATTTTTCCAATTAAAAATCTTTCTATTTATATCACAAATTTTGGACATAATTAATTGTTCATCCTCATTTTAATATTTTCATGATGT
Source organism: Amaranthus palmeri (assembly GCA_019776075.1). Taxonomy (NCBI): domain Eukaryota; kingdom Viridiplantae; phylum Streptophyta; class Magnoliopsida; order Caryophyllales; family Amaranthaceae; genus Amaranthus; species Amaranthus palmeri. The sequence goes on from JAAKBH010000584.1 coordinate 27,451, forward strand.
TTATTGTCCCCACAAATTTTCCAGTAACTTCATTTTAAAAATCTTATATGTCTTTACATGTTTTCTACTAATTTTATTAAAACATATTTTCTAATAGTTATGGTTCCCATATTTTTTTCACTAACTTTATTTATTTTTTTGATGCTAATGATTCCCACTTTTTCTCCATCAACTTTATTATTCAATAAAATAATATATCCACCATCTATAAGATTCTATTTTTCTTAGTTTCCCATTAACAATCTTTGTGGAAACAACTTGAAGGAAGGAAGGGAGTATAAAATTGAAAAACAAAAATATAGAACACCAGCAAACTTGTATGCCCCACTGGAAAAGAAAATACATATAAAGCACCATAATCTAAATTATATGTGCAGGATCTTACTTGTCACAGAGCTGAAAATTTTTACACTGATTGCATACCCAACGGTTACCGGAAACCATTAGCAAACAACAGTGAGTGCACGCATGCTGCAAATGGACCATGATAAAATCTTCCTTCATGGGGGAAATTGTTTCACCAAGCTGCAGAACAAAATAAAGGCTCAACAATTGGAGATCTAAAATATCAAGGGTAAACTATGCATGCAAATTTGCAAAAACGATTCACAGGAAAAAAACATAGCAGCACCAAAAAATCAAGACCAACCAACAGGAAGCAAATAACATAGTATAAAAAGATTAAAGAGTACTCAGTGACAACTGATGAATACGAAGATTACTTTATGCATTAAAAGAATATCCTTTGATGCATTGCTTGAAAGATCTGTTTGCCCAGTAGCTTTAAGAGCCCTCTTTGTAATAGACTTTTTCATTATTCCTTTCTTGTTGAGTTTCCTGCTCTCCTCTTCTTGATTGATCTGATAGATCATATCCTCTGCAGCACCAGGCCAATAGTCACCATCAAAGTATGGGAGCCTAGCTGCAGTGACCTTGGCCTTGCATTCGCCAGTTTGTGTAAAGAAATGATCAAATAAGTTGGTAAGTTCAACCACAATATTTTCCTTTGAAGCTTTTCTTAGCATTGCCAAATACCTGAAGCAAATTATTTAAGGTTTTGTCACTAATCAAACCCATAATTGATAGGATTCACCAAAATCTAAATATAATTTATTTGAAGTAAGAAGCTTAATATAATTGATATATTTATCAGCAGCAAAATCAATCAGCAGCAAAATCAATCAGCTTACCACTCCCTCAATTTGTCAGATTTTGGAGTTTTCTGTATCTCAGGATGACAATATAAAATATAGTCTTCACCTTTCAAAGGTGGACAAGCCCATATATAACAACTTGTAAAACCTCGCTTTTTGCAGTATTCAAGGTACCCTATCTGCAAAGAGGCATATGGATTGTCTTCAGAAGCATGATGCACAAACCAACAATAACCACACAAAACAATTGACAACACATACCAATATTTCATGATATACAAAAGTACGGAGAGCCTCTCCAGTCACTGCTTTTACGTCAGGCCTAAAATACTTTACTGAATCAAGGTAGGAAAGATAGACACGGCGCTGATTGGGGGGTAGGGATTCTGAGCCAAACTCTTGAACATACATTCCAAATAAACACACTTCTACTCCTTCAATCTTCTGGAAAAGCAAAACAACCTGAAATAAAAGTTATCAATCACACTTGAGAAAAGAAAAGCTTCAGGTGTGAAAGAAAGAAGATAGGCCTGTCAACTAAGGTTAGTTCCTGACCAATACTAGATAAAGTATTTGCAGCTTCTGCCACCTTTATTATTAATTAATTGGTAAAAAATGGTTTTATTAAAACAACAGACCTTAGATTTATAAGGGAATTCAGTAGGATAATTCTCTTCACGAAAAATTTCCAGAAACCGTGGCTTTACTTCCAACTTCTTGTCAACAGAAGACACGACTCTAACAACAATTCCATCTGCTCCAGGAACCTGACAAAAGCCAAAATTTTCAAATAAAAAAAACAGAAATGTTGCGGGACTGATAAGCCTAATCAGACAGTATCAGTCTAAACTACCTCGGTAACACTACATTTTTGGATAAGTCACTGCACAATACTACTTCAAAATATTATTCTACTTATGTATTGGATACGGATTACAGTTAGAATAGGAGTGCAGATAATGAAATGAAAGAACACACTCCCTCCTTCCCTAGATTTTACTAGATGTAGTATTTTGGTATATATCCCACATGGTTTGCCCCATTACCCCTTTTGGACATGACCCCACCTAAATACTCATCTAAAATATACAATTTTTTTTCCTATCCTATCTTAAAATCTGTATTTACTCCAGTTAAGGACATGACCCCACTAAAATACTCAATTTTTCCCTTTTCCTTGGTTTCCGTGCAACCCCATGAGGAGCAATCTCTGGGGACAAAGGAGTAGAATGTGGAAGTATTAACGCTTTAGCATTTGTTAATCATGGAGCAAATCCATTAAACCCTAAAGTGATGTCTAAGGTTAGTTATGTCATAACATATACCCCTAGTGCCAAATGGCCCTCCCAACAGAATTGTAACATTCATCAACATAGCTCAACAAACTATTCACTTTCAAAACCAAGGCCTATACTTTTAGTCAACAATTCTATAAAACCAACTCTAGTACTATCTGCCAAGCTTAAGTAAAGTTAGCACTTGATGAGCTAAAGGGAAAACATTAATATCAAACTCTAGCAGGATGCTATTGATAAAAAGAACGGAGAAATAACAAAGCATGCACTTGCAGAGGAGGCAACACTGAACACAAGAACCCAAACAAGGGCCGTCGAAGGCCAACCACAAGATGAAAATATAACCATCACCAAAGAAGAGAGCTGGAGGGAGTTCCCTAGCAGAACACTCCACTCAAATGGCCAAAAATTGAAGCCACCACATGTAGCTTCTAATTAAAACAATTCCAAAGAGTAAAGTCGAAGTGTCCAACATCGAGCAGTTTACTAGCCAATAGGTTATCCCCTAACGTTCGACTTTGAAAGTGTCTGAGTGCATATATGGGATAAATGTTAAAAACGATATGACAAAAAGATCCATTTTTATGGTAACAAAGGTACTACACTTCTAGTACATCAGAAGTGTACAGTTTGTGAGTAGCTATGTTCAATTGACTCTCACATGAAAAAATGGAAAATATACCAGAATAATAAAACCTTTGCTTATTTTCCTACAATAATACCAACTTTAGATTAACATGAATAATATCTGCTTTGGCGGTGTTTTCCATGAATATCCCTAACATGTTCAAAATCAAACAATAGGAGACTATATGACAAAAAAATTGGCATATTAGTTAATAAATGAAAGTTAATATTATTATTCTAAGAAAAAACCACTCTAAGTTGGTGCTATTCATGATCAATCAAAAGTTGGTTTTATTGTAGAGAAATTAATAAATTGTATTATTAACGATAATGTTTCCTAAAAAATTGTCTTACATCACATATGATAGAGATCTTTATTTAAGTCAAAGAAGTAGCACATTATAGATATGTAACTTACCAAAAAAAATTAACATACACACATTCACCAATTAAAAAAACGGACCAAACAACACCATAAGTAGTTGAAATTACCTCGTCGTAACTTTTTCCCTGAACTCTAGCCCTTTCTGTTCTCTCATATTTCAATTTTCTGAACAGTCGATGCTCAATGTGGTCACTGAGAATTGTTTTTGGCAAATCTTTCGCCCCAAGAACAGCACTCTGTGGCAATGGTACACGCTCCCCGCTTTCAACCTCTTGCATATAACAAAAAGGACAAGTGTATTCAGCCTGACCCCCATCATTCCGTCTTCCATTAAACAAGGCACATATTTGATGCTGCCAAGCTTCACATTTATCACATTGAACCCACTGCAAAATAGCATGTGAAAATCAAAGGAAACATATTAACAAATTCTCTTGTGGCAGCAACACAAAACAAGCGAAGGTAGAACATACCCATTCTTCTGTCTCCTCATCATTTTTCTTCTTCTCCATCTTTGCCTTGGCAATAGAACTTCCATCAATAACAATTGTATCGCCACGAGCTTCATTATAGCAAGGAATACAGAAATAATTTCGTGTATCACCGGCTCCAGAGGTGTAATACATTGCATTTCTCTTTATGCGAGCCCCACATGGAGTACAATAGATAGGAGGCGGCTCAAATGTCAGCTTCTCAACAGCACATAACTGACAGGAGTTTTCACTCATTGAATTTTCCATTGCTTGATTTTTTTCCGCCTTGGCTTTGCTCTGGGATGAATATAAAAAACATGTAAATATTTTATAAAATAATGTAATAAGCTATGTAACATAGCACCAAAATTAAGAGGTGGATCCAGTTCCAACCAGGGTCACATGATTGCAAAAATGTTTCAATGCACATGATGGTTAGACACAAGCATTCAAATGTTTGAACTTTAAACACATCCTGCCTAACCTCATAAATCCATATTAAAAACAAAAGAATCAAAATTCTCCAGAAAGTTAATGACTTAAAAGACTCTTCAAACACCCAGAACTTGTCATTTAACCAATAAGCAGATTCTAATGTTTGAACACATCCAAGACAACATAACTTCCTACACTTCATTAGGAATTCAATAACCATGCTCACCCCTTGATAATAAACTATTCCTAGGAAATTTAAATTACTTAGATCCAAATAAACAATTTTGAGAAATTCCTAGGAATTTAACAAAGGAAATAAGTTCCTAGGAATTAAAACTTCCTATGGGATTTCAATTTCTATGTTCAGCAAATGACCTCTAATAAATTATCAATTGTGGGAACAAAAGTAAATGTCTTAATTTTTTTTTTTGGCAAAAGTAAATGTCTTAATTAGTCCAAAAAACGTTAACATAACATTGGCACTCAAATCAATGCATATCCAATAACAGTTGATGACTAACCAATTGGTTTTTGGAAAATAATTAGAATTGCCAAAAAAAAAAATAAATAATTAAGAGAGAGAGATAGAGAGAAAAAATAAAACTTAAGACAGTTATAAACCTGGCCAACCCACTGCCTAAGACCAGTGATGTGCTCCCTTATTTGCTCTGGAGTGAACAATTCAGTTAAGGACACTCCTTTAATCTTTGGCTTTCCGGACTTCGTTCCAGTTTCAGAAGGAACCATCTCTTCAGGCTGCACTTGACCATTGTCCTTTTCAACTTTGACACTTTCTTCCTTAGCCGAAAATGTACCATCCAATGGCTGATTAGAAGTATCAACTATAGTGTTCTTCACCTCAGTGACATTAAGATTTGAACCAACAGGATTCTCTATCTTCACATCCGGGAACTCGCATTTAACCAGTAAACTGTTATCATTCTTTTCATATTCTTTTAATTGCACACTGTGGGAAACAAGAGATGTTTTATTGGCATTAACTGGAACAAATATGCTTCCACTCTCTGAAGGAACAGGCTGGGAAGAAGGCTCTGTCTTTAAGCGTTTCAGAGGAGGTTCGTTTTCTGGAGGGGTAACAATTACTTCAGAAGGTTTTAAAGTATCTTTAACCTTAGACTCACCAACTTCAGAGGATCTGCAACTTGCGCGTTGCAGCCCAGAATCAGAGTTCTTGCGAGCAAATGCAAGTCTTTGTGCATGAATAAATTTATAGACAGGTACACAAACAGGGCACTTCTGATCCCTACATTGCTTATGATGATTAATTAGATTTTTAGTAGGACGACAGCGAGGATCTGGACAAGAAGAACTATGACAGTTCTCTATATGCTTTAATAGGTTCTGTACTCGGGGACAAGTGCGCTCTAGACACTTTCCTACGGGTGCTCTACACCCACGTGCGTGACGCAAAAACAAAAGCCATCTTTGTTGGTTCCTATATTGACGCTCACTATTGGATGCACCAACTAATCTAGCTTGATCTACAGCACTCTGAGAAGCAACAGTTGGGCCAAAATTAGATACATCAGAAGACAAATTATTGCATTGAGCTTCATCATGCCCAACTATTCTCTGACGAAACTCCTCTTGCACATGTTGTTCGTTGGACACATTTCCAGACAATGATGGTCGCTCTGCTTCAGAGTGCCATTGACTATGCAACACTGCATCTGATTGTACACCAAAAGCCGCATTACTGTATTCATTTGTAGCCTCATCACCGATAACTTGCCGAGAATTTTGTAAGAGTGTAGAGTGCACATCGTGGGCCATTGATGGAACAGAAGATGACTGAGAAATTCTGGAAAGATTTCCATTCGCATTAAGGAGCTGACTACGTGAATCTGGATACTGGAGTTGCCCTGATGAGATTTGAGACTGAAGAACTTCACTCTGATGCTCAATTCCTGTTTCAGACTTCACTCGACTACCAAGATCAGATGTTGTTTGCACTTGAGAAAATTGATCAATTCTCCCAAAAGGTTGTTGCTGATCACTGGATTGTTTCTGCTGATGACTCGAAGCAATCTGCTGCTGCTGTGGCAACAGAAGAGTCTGTTGTTGATACTGTTTTGGATAAGACTGTAAACGATTTTGTCTAATTGATGATTGAAAATTTAATTCTTCTACCTGTTCTGTCAATTGAGGCCTTACATATGAAGCTGATTGGGCAACTTGGACATTTGTTTGACTCATTAAAGAATTAGATCTGCTCTGTGCTTTCATTTGATCTAAACCTTGATTGTTGATCAAAGACGCAACGTGAGAACCAGTGTTATAAAAATTCCCACTTCCAGTAGAATCAGTAGCACCAATCCTGTATCCATCACCTGCAAGACAAAAAAAAGATACATTGTCAAACAAGAATTCAAGCATAAGTGAATTCTCACAAGTCATAAACCAACTGAAAAGGGGTAGTTGTACCTTGCACTGCAGGGCGCTGATGAGAATCATGAGATTGTTGCAAAGGCATAGAAGAAGCACCAAAAGATTGTGTCGCCAGATAGCCATCTGAAGAGCCAGAACTGTTCATCAGTTGTACATTGTTCCCAAATCCACTGTTCACAGACCCATTTTGAAACCTCGACTGCATAGAAGACCGCATACCATTGTTTACTGCACTGCCAAGATTCTGTAACATGCGACTATTTTGACCAACATGTTTTTGAGGCCCATGTTGTGACACACCTGAAGGGTCAACACAAGATACTACACCACCGTTGCTAGAGTTGTCCACATTCATTAATGTCTGATTATTGTTATTACTACTGAACCCTGGAGTAGGAATCATTTGGCTCATAACTCTCTGCCCAGTCATCAAGTTGTTATTGCTAGAATTCATGGGAAAGCTAGATGGTGATTGCTGATAACCATTGGACAGAGACCCTGCAAAAGATATCATCAGAAAACATCCAAGGTATGTCACAATGTAGTTAAGAAAAACATCACTAACCATCAAGTCCATGGAAAGAACCACCACGAATGTCGGAAAAGGGCCCATTGGAGTTTGGCATAAAGCCGCCGGTACCTGGAATTGAGGACGACATGCCACTCCCACTACTTGTGATCATATTGGAAGGATCCACAGTTGAAGATGCCATCACATTTGAATTTACGTTGTGTTGCTGTTGCATACCAGGTGTGGGTATCATAGTACCAACTGGAGTAGGAGAATTCATAAATTGTAAAGGCTGAGGAGCATGATTTGATCGCTTAATTATAGTCTGTAAACGGCTTTCAAGAGTACTCATGTTCATGTATTCTTCCTGTCAGGGAATCCAATCAAAAAGAACTCCACTTGAGACCCAGAACCTCTTTAAAAAATAGCAAAATAGAAAAAACTAGAAGATTCTTTAATTCACACTAATTGAGATCAAATAACAAAGATGGGAGGGACAGAAAAAGATCTACCTTTGTCGGAGCTGATTTAAAAAGCCCCTCTTCCAAGCGTTTTGATATATCTTGCAATCTCTTCGAAATAATGTCATTTGATGGTGACTGCTTCTGCATTAGAGTCTGATAGCTGAAGACAAAAAAAATAAAGTATCTTCTTAAGTATTACTATACAAAATTAAGCATTAAGATGAAAATCAAGCATGGTAAAATTTCCAAAAATACACGTACAGAGATAAACATAACATACAAATAACAATAATATCAAGCAAAACTGCAGAAGACACAGAAGTACATTCCATTTACAGCTCAGCAGATCAAGAAAACTCAACCAAGAACACAACAGAATCATCAAATCTGCAAATCAGATAGAATAATAATACAGCTAAAGATAGATTGGTCGCAGTATCATTTAAAAGAAAAAGAACTGTAGCCATGTAAATTACAATCAACACAACTCCTGATCCGTATGCAACACATGAACCCTTACATAATTGTGCAAAACAATGGCAATCATTTCCAACCTGATACAAGCATTTAGGGATAAAATATTTATTGGAAATTGAAATTAGTTACATAATAAATAATATATTGTATATAACTCAAAAAGTGTCAATTAAAAAACCTTATTAAAGTAGCACAACTTTATGATACAAATTGTAGTATTCACTAGTACTGAACTTTAAGATTAAATAGTAGATCTAATTAGAATATATAACAGAACAATAATTTGCTGAAAAGACAGTTTAGTACTGCTTTTTAGGAGTATTTTAATTATTTATGGGAGGTATTTGTGCTATTTCATCTTATTTCCAATTAAAAAAAACTACTCCGGAAAAGCAACATGTTTCCCTAACTCATCATTTCAATGTATTATCACTTCATCTTCTTCACAAGTACTCCCTCCTACCCTCCCTTCATCTTCTTGTTCTATGTCTTTAATTTCTTTCTCTAAAGCAGGAGAAAAAATATCATGTTCTTCTTCGTTCTTCATCAACCCTTCTCCTGCTAGGCTGCTACAATTATTGAAGCAATAAACACAACAATAGTTGACTGGATTTAAGTTCTTGTGTAGCTTCTACGGCAGCTTTAACTGCAGCTTCAATGGCGAAAGTAAGAATGACAACTAGGTTTGTAAATATGTGTTATACCCTAGTGCAATCTGGCGTATTGAGCATTGGTATCCGTACCGGCCGTATAGGACACCGATGAGCCGGCAATAATGGAGTGTCCAAGTAACATAATTTCTAGGCACATGGGCATGGTTGATTCACATGCAAAGACATACAAGATAAATAACACAAGAAACAAAACAAGAAGTCTCCAAAGACAAGTGTAACACTTTCAAAAACATAACACACTTTATCAATGTAGAAGACTAGAAGGTCCAACAACGCCATTAGAAGTAATTGAGCCAATTTGATGTACATTAAAATTAGATCTCTAGGATAGGTTTCGACTTCCTAATCTTTGACATAATAAACCAGGGCGGCAAAATATTCTATGACCAGAAACATGAACACTTTATTCATGATGAAAATGATTTCCAAAGAAATGAGTGCCATAGTCATAAAAATGAGAGGCAAAAGATACAATCTAAAACTGAGAATATAAAAAAATAATAATAGATATCTTACATCCTATCTTGCATAAACCGACGAATTTTTAACACTTCAGGATCCATTACTGACGGATTACTTTGACCAACTAGATTTTGCACCTGTGTATAGAATGTATTTCCATTCTGCTGAGGCATGCCAGGTAACTGATTACTAGCCTGGTTAGGTATCTGTCCAGAGATCTGACCTGACACACGCGTCTGAATATTCATTTTCAACCCTTAGATAGTTAACATCCAAAGAGTGCATCCGTTTCACCATATGAAGATCAATTTATAATTTCAGCCCCGGTACATACTTTCTTCCCAATGCAAAAAGACAAACACTGCAAAGTCACACAAAAGGAATTTAACTTCAAAAGATATACCTGCTCAGACTTGAACATTTTCTTGTGGGTAAAAAATCAAATAACAAGCAGTTCAAGTAAAGAAGAGTAAAGAATAACACAAAGCGGTAAAAAAATTAATAAAGAGAAGGCAATAAACAAACATAAATGTTGCTTGTATATATTTTAATCTAAGAGATAATCTTCAAATCAAAGTGTAGAAAAAGAGAAACAAACAATGAGTAAACATGCATAACTCTTCAACTGTTGCAACAGTTATAGATGATACCAAAAATCTAAAGTAGTGTCGTTTTAGTCACACATAAACTTCTTAAAACATTTGTAATTGCTTATTTTACAAAGTTTCACGTGAAAAAAAAAGAAAAAAACTCGATTATTAAGATAACCAAACAAGTTCAACGACTAGAAGCTTAAACGGCTAGTTAAAAATGATTTGGCTAAAAAATGCTTCTCAACTTGGTTCTAGAAATCTAGAATCATTAAAATCAATACATGGAACAATCATGAGTAGGATATCTACAATGTCAAAGTCTTAATTCCAAAAGAACTATCTACACGAAATGCATGCAAAAAACGTTCTACGTTTATTACCTTATAACACTAGCATAAATCAATTTTCTTTTAAAAACCAACACCCACTCCATTTTGAATATGCATGAACAAGAAGATACACTACGTAGAAGATGGAAACATTTTGGATTTATGCCAAGGAGTTCTACAATGAAAGTAATTCATATTGTGAGACATATGATAGAGTATTGTAGGGAAAAAAGACAAACAAGGTTTTTATTGACTTGGAAAACGTGTACTACAAGGTACCACGAAAAGTAATTTGGAGGGCAATGATTAAAAAAAGAGTGTTTCCAAGAAATACATTAATATTGTGCAAGATAACTATCAAGAAGTAAAGACAAATATTAGGACATGTGGCGGAGCAACAAACGATTCCCAATCACTACTTGGCCACTGGCTAAGTTATAACGATGAAGACAAGAGTTGGAGTCAGAAATTCACAAGGGTTCCAATTAAGTCAAAGTAAGATGGAGTACATAAAATGTAACTTAAGCACTAACGAGAACATGAGAAGCACTATAAAACTACAAGAAAAAGATATCACTCCAATTGGATGCTTCAAATACCTAGGATCCATATTTTAGAGCAGTGGAAACATCCAACATGATGTGACCCATAGATGTAAATGTCAGTGGCAAAAATGGATTGCGATTGATGGGATATTATGTATTCGAGGTGTGCATGTAAAGTTGAAAGGGTTCTGTCAGAATGTTACGAAGATGGGAGTAGTAAAAATGCGAAATATTCAATGGATGTGAGGGATAAAATTCAAAAGGCATATATAAAGAAAGACTTGGGGTAGCAAATATTAAGAAAAAGATAAACGAGAAATATATAAGATGGTTTGAGCATGTGAAAAGTTGGGGCCATAGGAAAATAGGAAGTTCAACCTCGGGGTATTTTAAAACATCTGAGAAAGACCAACGATGACTTAGAGGGAAGGAGTGGAAAAGGATACGAAGGATCTAGACTTAAGATTGTGATGGTAGAAAATGGAAATGAATGGAGAAGAAGAATGCAAATGGAAGACCATTAGAATTGCTACATTGGTTCATATAATCAGCAGTTCGGCACCAATCTTTTGAGATTAAGGTTCGGTCATTGTTTCCATTATTGTTCTTGTTGTATATAGCAAGAAGATCGGAAATGCTAGAAGAGACAAGTCACACTCACACCATAGCAAAAGTGCAAGTGTGAACACTATTCAAAGTCATTGGCTTGCAATATATCATTACAAGATACACAATCCTTCTCTTGTCTACATTTCTAAAAATGACTCACTCTATTGTATCAACTTTCACGTGCATTTTCCCCCAATACGAGACTCCACAAGAGAGAGGGAAGGGATGCCAAATAAAAAGGAATGGAGGGGAACCATATTTTAGCTCAATCATAAATGCATATCTGTGAGACAATACATGATAAAGCTATACAATTAAGCACATTATATATGTTTCCAAATTAATCTCATTCCTAGCAACCGATGCACAAATGACAAAATCCCATTGCATACTTCCCAATACCATCTCTGATTACACTTCAATTGGGGCATTGAATGAAATGCTTTTATTTTCAGCCCCATGTCGAAATAACTAAACCCATCAGAGGCAACTACCAATCCATCATTGCAATCTATTCTTTCATAAAGGAATCATCATCAACAATCAATCCACACATTTTCTCAATTAAAGAAATCATTTTCAAAAATCAAAAAAAATCATATTTACCAATCAATTCATTATTTCCCCTCGTTCCGTTATAACAATCCACTGTATGATTTTTCCAGCCCAAAGCGAACAATTATGATTCAACACAATCAAAGTTGGCGTGTAATTTCACTTTCAGGCAAAAGAAAATTTCTATATATTAACACAACTCATATGACTATCAAAAACACAGTAACCAAACACACTTCATTAGCATAAAACAATGATAAACAATTTTTATTTGTTTTTGAGTATTAACAATGATAAACAATTTTTATTTCTTAGCAACCAAAAAACAAAAAGATAAAAGTGAACTTACATATGATTTTCTGGATCTTCTTCAAGAATATCTTCAAAAGTTTCAATCTTTAGATCAGATTATAAAACATTGAAAATCTTAACTGAATTTGTTGTTTTTAAAAGAAATTGGTTTCAATTAACCGATTAGAATCAAATTAAAGACAAAACCATAGAATAAGAAATTTAGAGAGAGAAAAGAGAGTCAAAGAAATTGGTTTCAATTAACCCTAATCGATTATAATCAAATTAAAAGACAAAACAATAGAATAAGAAATTTAGAGAGTGCGAGAGAGAAAAAGGGTTTTTGCCAAACCTGTGTCTGTACTCTAATGTCGAAAACGAGATGAAGATTTGATTGAGTTTTCTTTTTTTTTTTGAAATTAGATTTGATTGAGTTAAATAGACTGAAGACGAGAATAAGAAATTGGCTTCAATTAACCCTAACCGATTATAACCGATTATTATTATTATTATTATTATTATTATTATTATTATTATTATTATTATTATTTTTATTTTTTTTTTTTTGAAAAGAATTATTATTATTATTATTATTATTATTATTATTATTATTATTTTATTATTATTATTATTATTATTATTATTATTATTGTTATTTTTTGGCAAGGTAAATTTTATATTATTATTGTTATTATTATTATTATTATTATTAATTTTTTTTGGCAAATAAAAGACTTTTTCATTCACCAGAAAAAAACCATATACATGATAGACTGGAACTCGGAAAAACCTATTTGCATCAGTGTGGAACCGGAGCCCACCTTCTAGGAAGGGTATTATTATTATTATTATTATTATTATTATTATTATTATTATTATTATTATTATTATTATTATTATTATTATTATTATCATTGGCAAGGTAAATTTTATATTATTATTCTTTCAAAAAAAAAAAATTTATATTATTTTTTTGGCAAATAAAAAGCTTTTTCATTTACCAGAAAAACACCAATACATCCAAAGTCAGGAAAACTCGGAAAAGCCTAATTGCATCAGTGTGGAACCGAGGCCCACCTTCGAGGAAGGGTTTCCCCGGCCCACTCTTCATGTGCATACGGGAAAAAACCGAGCCCACAAAACAAGCCGAAAAAAGGACGGCTAAAAAAAAAGCTATACAAAAATAGCAAATAAATACAAAATAAGATCACAAAAAAAAAGCAAAGCAGCACCCAAGTGTGCATCCTTCAACGCAGCAGCATCATATCCAAAGTGTGCAGCCTTCAACACAAAATATGAAGACAAAAACCAATACCATACAATCAATACCGCAGCAGCAATCCAAAATGGAACCATACAGCAGCAAATTTCCAATCAACGAAAACAGGCCATCAGCTCAAAAGAAACCAGCAGCCTTCAACGCAAGCCACCAGCCTTCAAAGCAAAGATCAGTAGGCAGCAGCAGAATCCACACAGCCCACAACATCCAACAGAAACATCAGCTTCAAACAGCAAAAGCAGCACCAAAGAAACAGGAACTCAATCAGAACAAGTCAGCAAATGCAGCTTTCAGTGAGTAGCAGTAAGACAAGCCAGCAGCAACAACATCATTAAGATAAACCAACAGCTCCATCAGATTAAGGGAGCAGCAAATAGACAGCAACCCAAGGTGCAGCAGAATAGGATTATAGGAGCAGAACAACAACCCAAGGCCATTAACCAAAATAGCTTCTAACATCAGCAAATAGACAGCCCTTAGCTAGCCAGCACATCAGAATCAAAGACAAACAAACAACCACCAGCACAACAATAGAGCAACAAGACCAGAAGAACACAAAACAAGTACAAAAATCAGCACAAGTAACCAAGGTCCAGATCAGAATATCACACAACAGCAACAAATCAGCATAAGACATTCACAGTACCACCAGCTCACAAAGAAATATCCAATAGGTTCAACGCATAGCACCGTTGTTGGATATCATGCTTTATCCTAGCCAGAATAAACTCAGGAGATCGAACGAAAGCATGCCATACCGCCTCATTCCTGCATCGCCAAATGTGATATACGGTGCACGCAAAGATAGCTATACCGACGTGTTGTTGGGCTTTAGTCAGCCTACGCTTCCTAAAATCCATAAGCGCGAAGGGCTTAAGAGCAATACCTATCCATGCTTTAATCGCCTCGGTGCACAAACGACTAAACTGGCAATTAAAGAAAAGATGGTGTGAAGTCTCGGGCTCTAACCCGCACAATGGACACAAGTCATCACTCACCACGCCAATAGAATACAACTTATCTTTGGTTTTGAGCCCTTGGCGAGCCCCCAACCAACAGATAAACCGCGTCTTAGGGATCGAGATCCGGTTCCAGACCAAATGTCTCCAAGGAACCTTGTGGTGGTTCAACAAAGTATGCCCATATACCTCCTTGATTGAGTAATGTGGACGGCAAATCCAAGGCTTCAATACTATCGTCACTGCACAAATCTTCCTAATGGTCCAGCTGGCTGTGGCTGGAGCATTAAAGATCTCCCACTTCCCGCCTTTTGTATAAACGCCATGAACCCACTTAACCCACAAAGATTCTTGCAAACTATAAAGGTGCCAAGCTAGTTTGCCCACTGCCGCTTGGTTCCAAATGTGTATGTTCCGCACACCAAGGCCTCCGACTTTTTTAGGAGTACACACCTCCTTCCAATTAACATTCCCCGGTTTATGAGATTGAGCGACCCCAAACCATAGAAAAGACCGGCAAATTGAGTTAACAATAGCAATGACCCTCTTAGGTAAAATGAAGATCTGGCACCAATAAGAGGAAATGCCTATCAACACAGAATTAACCAACTGAAGGCGAGCCGCATACGATAGATGCCGAGCTTGCCAAGAACTAATACGTTGTGTCATCCTATCAGCTAATTTCTCACAATCCGCAATACTAAGTCTCTTAGACGATAACGGAACCCCCAAGTACCGGAACGGAAGAGTACCCAGATTGAACTCAGAAAGACTCCGAATATCCTCCTGTATAGTAGGCTCAACCCCAGCCAAGTATATCGCTGATTTACCAGAGTTGGCACGGAGCCCAGAAGTGCGAGAGAAGCCTTTGATACAATCGCAAATAGTGCGAACAGAGGAAATATCACCTTTACAAAACAACATAAGGTCATCCGCGAAACACAGGTGGGTTAACTTGATAACCTTGCATCTGGGGTGAAACCCGAAAGTTCCACTAATCCGCTTCAAACTCCTAGATAAGTATTCCATCCCGATAACAAAAAGCAGAGGGGATAGAGGATCACCCAGCCTCAACCCCCGCTTGGCCGCAAAAACATTGGAAGGAGACCCATTAATCAACAGCGTATAACTTGTAGAAGTAATGCATGTCATGATGATGCTAATGAATTTATGCGGAAAGTTAAGACATACCATCATCTCCTTAAGAAACCTCCAATTCAACGTATCATACGCTTTACACAAGTCGATCTTCATGAGACAACTGGGAGCACAGTTTTTCCGCGAATAATGCTTCACAAGGTCCTGACACAACAATATATTGTGCATGATGCTCCTACCAGACACAAAAGCCCCTTGCGCTTGGTCAATCAAAAAATCCAGCACACGTCTAAGCCTAGAACAGATCAACTTAGAAATGCACTTGTACAGTATATGGCAACATGATATTGGCCAAGAATAATCACAACTATCACCCGTTAGCCAGAAATAATCCCAACTATTGATTATTTTTTAATAATCCCAACTATTGATGAAGTTTGCTGAAAACAGTCTCACTCTATTTTCAACCGGCTATAGAAGGTTTTTGAGTATTTTTTTTTTACCTTTTTTTTAACTTTAATATAGGTTTACCTAATTTGATGAAAGAAAGTTAAAAAAAAAAAGTAAAAAAAATACTCAAAAAACCTTCTACAGCCGGTTGAAAATAGAGTGGGACTGTTTTCAGAAAACTTCATCAATAGTTGGGATTATTAAAAAATAATCAATAGTTGGGATTATTTTTGGCCAACGAGTGATAGTTGGGATTATTCTTGGCAAATTTTCCTAAATTTTATCGTAATAAAAACTAAGGAGCAACCCGTTAATATTTTTAAATATCAATTGCTCACAAGTCATAGAATATTATTATACTCCCTCCTATTCATTAGTTTTGTCCACTTTGGGTTTGGATCGGATTTTAAGAAAAAATGATAGTGGGGTATTTTAAGTGATTATAATAATTGAAAAGATGGTAGTGGGGTATTTTAAGTGATTATAATAATTGAAAAGGTGATAGTGGGGTATTTTAAGTGATTATAATAATTGAAAAGGTGGTAGGTGGGGTATTATTAAATAATATAAGTTGGGATAGTTGGGGGTATTTAGGTAAAAAGTTTTGCCAAAAATAGAAAGTGGACAAGTGAAGTGACTTTACCAAATAAGGAAAGTGGACAAAACTAATGAATAGGAGGGAGTATAACATACTCATATAATAACCGAAAAAAATTTAATCGAAAATTAACGGGATATTATAAAAGCAATACAAGATTTGGAAACATAAAAAACTCTTCCAATTTTAATTAAAATAATTTTTATTTTTTTATTTTTTATTTTTTTATTTTTTATTTTTTTATTATTTATTTTATATTAGCGAAAATTATACCATTTTTATAAACCAATAATTTTGTTTTGAGTAACTATAAACCAATAATTTAAAATTCATATAATAATTAATTACATATATAATATTAATAATTGTTTATTTAAATAATTAATAAACCGTGTTTATCACGGGAATCTATCTAGTAAATTTTATAAAACATTCAAAATCAAATTTAGTCAATTACCAAAAAAATAGTAACAATATAACATGAGTTCCACACATTGCACAATAAAATTGACATCAACAGAAAATTCCATACCTTAATAATAATCAGCAATCAAAACACCCAATAACTTGACCTAAATTAAGCACAATGACGGTGTTTTACTTGTTCGGTGCAACAATGACTAACCAATTAACGTTGATCATGAGTTAGTTGATATAGATCCTCCAAAATAAGGCATCGAATATCTAAATGAAGTAAAAGCCCTAATTTATATAAACACAATTTTCAACTTCGAATTGAACCGTACCAATTAGGGTTTTTGATACAAAACCCTAATAAGGAAATTTTGTAGTCAAACTTATTGGATTTAGGAATTCTCGAAATTGAATTGAATTAATTCGTAATATACGCTTTTGCAAATTGATTTTGTTGGATGTTTCTCTCTTACTAAAAATCACTTTTTTGTTCTTCGCTTTCTCTCTTCGCTTCGTAGTTCGATGTTTCGTTGCTTAGTTTCGCAATCGCATCACAGTTTGAAGGCTTTTTTTACTTTATTTTTAATTTTATTTTATGTTTCGTATTTATATTATTATTATTATTATTTTGTATATATATAACACTAACCACTATACTCACGTGAGGAAGCGGTGGTCACTTCAACTTATTTTTTTTGACTTATTAGTTATTCTTATTGGAATTAGATCAGATCAGACCTGATCAAATCAGAAAGTTTCAGATCAGACCAGACTAGACCAGATCAGATCAGACCAAACCAGACCAGATTAGATCAGACCAAACCAGACCAGACTAACCATCATCATCATCATCATCATCATTATTATTATTATTATTATTATTATTATTATTATTATTATTATTATTATTATTATTATTAATATTACTACTACTACTACTACTACTTATTACTTATTACTTGTTATTATTACTAATATTCAATAATTAATTACTTAATTAATAAAATAATTAACAAATAGATATATAAATAATAATTTTAATAATATAAATAATGTAATAATATTATTGTATTAATTTATTTATTAATTAACAATATTTTTTAATTAATTAATTAATTAGATAATAATAATAATATAAATGACTATTTAATAATTAAAATAATGTTAATGACATTATTATTAATTTATTTTTTAATTAATTAATTAAATAATATTAGTATTTATTAATTAAATAATGGAATAGGATATCCATCCCCAAAGCTAGATTCGTCTGTTGGATGGCGGCTAAGAACGGACTGAAGACGCGGGATAAATTGAAACAAATTGGAGTAGTGGATGATGACTTGTGTCCTCTTTGTAGAATACACTCTGAAACGCATGCTCACCTTTTCTTTGAGTGCCCATTCAGTCGCAGGTGTGTGGTTGAAATCCGGGCTTGGACAGGTATTATTTTGAAGCCTATTCAGCGAATGGACTTTAGAATAAGAGGACTAACACGCTCGAAACAACAAGTGATGGCTGCGGTGTATGCTTCACTTATATATCATATTTGGATAAGTAGGAATGAAGCTATTTGGGGACAATTTGTTCGATGTCCTCGATACGTAGTTGATTCAGTTCGAAAAGAGGTAATACATAGGTGTCAAGGGTTACATCTTGATCCAATATAACTGATATCTGCATAATATCCACTGATGGGATTGATGATGCCTCTGTTTGATTTATGTTGAATGTCGTTTTGTTTGTTGCTGTCAATTGTGGATACAGTTTGGCTGCTGCTAATTTGAATGTCTATGTTGCTACTGCTGCTACAAATGGCGAGCCTACTGCTGAGGCTGAAGATGGTGTATATGTCAGAAGTGGGTTGCTGATGCTTGGTTGATATCTGTACTGGATTGTGCTATCTGAATTTGAGTGTGCTGTCTGATTTAGATTGTGTGGACTGTCAAATTGAGGCTGTCTTCTATTGGTAATGAATGGATGCTGCTGATGATTTGTGGATGCTGCTTAGTTATTAAGTTTGGCTTATTGCAACATTTGATTATCCATTTAGCTCTCTGTATAGCTTTTGCTTTGCCGTACTGTTTTACGCGGCTGTTTTAGGCCTCGGGCTCCTCGTATGCACATGAAGAGTGGGGCGAGGAAACCCTTCCTCGAAGGTGGGCCTCGCTTCCACACTGATGCAAATAAGGGGTCTGAGATTCCTTGCCTTGATGTACTTTGGTTTTTCTGGTAAATGAAAAAGTATTTTGTTTGCCAAAAAAAAGTAATAATATAAATAATAATAATATAAATAATAATAATAATAATAATAATAATAATAATAATAATAATAATAATAATTATAATAATAATAATAATATAAAAGTAATAATAATAAAAATAATGATAATAATATAAAAATAATAATAATAATAATAATAATAATAATAATAATAATAATAATAATAATAATAATAATAATAATAATAATATAATTATTATTATTATTTTTTTTTGGCAAACAAAAATCTTTTTTATTTACCAGAAAAAACCATAAAGTACATCAAGGCATGGAAAACTCAAACCCCTTATTTGCATCAGTGTGGAAACGAGGCCCACCTTCGAGGAAGGGTTTCCTCGTCCCACTCTTCAAGTGCATACGAGGGATCCGACGCCTAAAACTGCCGACAAAACAAGACGGCAATAAATGCATAGTTATACAATAAGCTAGGATAATAAATAAACACAAACAAGACTGCAGACAGTAGCTACCCAACGTGGCCCAAATCCAGCAGCTGCAAGCAACACTCCAATAGCTTAAGTCTTAACTCAAAATTGCAACCCATTGAATTAACCCCAAAATCATTTGGTGCACAAGGCACATCAGCATCTAGACAATAGCAGGTGCTCCAACAGCACCTCAAGCACCTTAAAACACATAAAAGCAATAACAAATCGAACAAAACCAGCAAATTCTTTTGCACACGCAAAACAGCAAATAACAGCAAAACCATAAGACCAGCAGCCTTATGCACTATCCACAGACATCAGCTTATTACACAGCACAAGGAGCCATCCAATAGAAATCAGCATCAGCAACCAGCATCAACAAACAAAAGCAATCTGCAGTGGAACAGAAGCACACAATAACAACTCTGCAGCCAGCCCATATGCAGCACAACAACATCAAGCAATGGCCCAGCAGCATCAGCATCCATGATGGCACACTGACCACACACTATCAGCACCCATACATCATTAACATTCTACTGTCACCAAAACAAATCAACAACTCCAATACTCCCCTAGCAATCACAGCCCAAGCAGCATTATAAGGAGCAGGAACCAGAAGAACATAGGCAACAACGGCACAATCCACACACTAATTCAGCATACAACAGATTAGACACTAAATCCAATTGACAAAAGACACCAAAACAGGAACATAAAGGCAACAAAAACATTCCAACAGCAGCACACAATAACAACTCTCATTATGCAACAATTAACCAATACCCCCATCACCTACTGTAGCATCCACCAGATGTAGGGCAAAACATCGTTGTTGGATGTCATGCTTGATCCTACTAATAACATAATCAGGAGATCGAACTAACGCATACCATACCGCCTCATTCCTACATCGCCAAATATGGTAGACTGTGCACGCATAGATGGCTGTATATATGCGTTGCTTGGTTTTAGAGAGGCAACGCTTCCTAAAATCCATCCTCCCGAAGGGTTTCAGAGCAATATCGATCTAGGATTTAATCTTCGCATTACATAAGCTACTAAAAGGGCAATTAAAGAAAAGATGATGCGAAGACTCAAGCTCTAAGCCACACAAACGACACAAGTCATCTCCCACCACTCCCAGGTGATGCATTTTATCCTTGGTTTTGAGCCCCTGTCTTGCAACAAGCCAACACACAAATCTAGTCCTTGGTATCGAAATCCTGTTCCAGACCAGATGTCGCCACCGAACCTTGTGATGTTCCAATAAGCTATGCTCATAGACCTCTTTTATCGAGTATTGAGAACGACAAATTCAGGGCTTAAAAGCGGCTGTCACTGCACAAAGCTTTTTAATGGTCCAACTAGCTGTGATTGGAGCATTAAAAATTTCCCACTTCCTTCCTTTGGTATAGACTCCATGTACCCACTTGACCCACAAGGACTCTTGCAAGCTATAAAGGTGCCATGCTAACTTGCCAACTGTCGCCTGATTCCATACATGAATATTTCGAACACCAAGGCCGCCGACTTTTATAGGAGTACACACCTCTTTCCAGTTAACATTCCCCGGTTTATGAGAGTGAGCTATTTCAAACCACAAAAAAGACCGCCATATGGAATTGACCAGAGCAATGACCCGCTTGGGGAGAATGAAAATCTGACACCAATAAGAGGAAATGCCCGTCAACACGGAATTAATCAACTGAAAGCGAGCCGCATACGAGAGATGTTTAGCTTGCCAAGAGCTAATACGTTTCGTCATCATATCGGCCAGCTTTTCACAATCCGCAATACTAAGCCGTTTGGATGATAAAGGAACCCCCATATACTTAAAAGGAAGAGCACCCAAATTGAACTCTGAAAGACCCCTGATCTCCTCCTGAATATCATGCTCAACCCCGGCTAAATAAATTGCAGATTTTCCAGAATTTGCACGGAGCCCAGAAGTGCGAGAAAAGCCTTTGATGCAATAACAAATAACGCGCACTGAGGAAATGTCACCTTTACAAAATAGCATAAGGACATCCGCAAAAAACACAAGTGGGTTAACTGAATACCCTTACACCTAGGGTGGAAACCTTCTCTTTAAACTCCGAGATAAGTACTCCATCCCAATAACAAACAACAGAGGGGACAACGGATCACCTTACCTAAGACCTCGCTTGGCTGCAAAGATGTTGGAAGGAGACCCATTAATCATAAGCGTATAGCTAGTGGAGGTAATACATGTCATGATGATGTTAATAAACTTATGCGGAAAATTAAGGGCTACCATCAACTCCTTGAGAAACCTCCAGTTCAGTGTATCATACGCTTTACACACAACAAAATGTTGTGCATAATACTTCTACCAGCCACAAAAGCTCCTTGCGCTTGGTCAATCAGATAAGCAAGCACAGGTTGAAGCCGAGAACAGATCAACTTAGACACACACTTATATAGCACATGACAACAGGATATTCGGCGAAAGTCACCCGGATTTATAGGATTTTGAACCTTAGGGATCAATGTAATAGTCGTAGTATTCCAACTCTTGAGCATTCTGCCAGTCGCAAAGAACTGACTAATAGCCTCAACGATGTCATCTCCCAAAATCTCCCAAGTTGCCTTGTAAAAACCACTGCTGTATCCATCCAAACCTGTGGCCTTATCATCAGGGATACTCCATATAGCCTGCTTAATCTCAGCAGGTAAAAGTGAGATCAAGCATCGCACGATGATGCGATAAAAGCACCGGACCTGGTACATATTATCAATGTCAATAGAAATCCTCCCCTGATCCTCCGTGCAGAAAAGATTGGAATAGAAGTCAAAGAAAGCCTGCTGAACCCGTGAGGGCTCATATACATCCTGTCCATCAATCCAAAGACCCATGATCCTGTTCTGACGAAGCCGATGTTTCAGACTTAGGTAGAAGAAAGCACTATTATCATCCCCAAAACGAGCCCAATTCATCTTCGCTTTCTGCTGTGAAGAAGAAGCTAGCTCACTTTGAAGCTTACGGACCAAAATGGAAGCCTCCTTCTCTTGAGTTGCTAGGAGCGGGTCAGTCGGATTATCATGAAGGAGACCTTGGATATGAAGAAGCTCAGATGTAGCTTTATCCACATCCAAACGAAGAGACTCCTTCCTATAAAGCAATTTCAGTTTCGACTTAAGCAGACGCAGTTTCTGAGTAATCCGGTAGCTAACACAACCTGTAATCTCCATACGCCAATGCTCCTTAATAACCTCAAGGAAACCCTCCTTTTGAGCCCAATAATTGAAAAAACGAAGCGGTTTCTTCGAATAATAAGGAGGAGCACAAGAGACAAGCGTGGGAGAATGATCATATGCTCCCTCATCAAGAAAACGGACCAAGGAGGTGAGAAAGCAAGTTTCCCAAGAATCATTTCCAAGCACACGATCAATCTTACTCAGGACTCGATGACCCCCTTCATGCTTAATCGACCAAGTATATAACCGACCAAGATATTTTAAGTCATGCACCCCGCATACCGCCATACAATCCCTAAGAGGCTAGATTTCTGCTAATCGCACTTGGGATCCACATCGCTCATCCAAGTATAAACTAGTTAATGATATTGGTATGGTATGATATTAATATTAGTGTGATATTAGGAAGACAACTTAGTAATGAAATTAGTACGGTATGATATTAATACCGTAAAATAAGTAGTAGGAAATATAGTATATTATCATTAAGAAATATTTGTAGTAATTTAATTCAAGAAATTTCTTAATAACTGCAAATTAGGAAGATAAGAAATATATTTTTAAGTATTCTAAAATCAATAGCCGTAAATTAGGAAGTTAGGAAATATATGTAGTAATTTAATTTAAGAAATTTTCTAAATTAGAGTTTAGGAAAATATATAGTGTTATCTAATACCGTAAAATAAGTAGTAAGGAAATATAGTATATTATCATTAAGAATTTTTGAAAGATGTAGTAGTATTCTAAACGTAGACTTTTTAAAATAAATAGCGGTCAACGTTTTGGAAATATAGCGGTAAAATAAGTAGTATTCTAATACCAATAAGACCAAGTAATTTAATTTAAGAAATATATGTAGTATTTTAATTTAAGAAATTTTCTAATAGTCGCAAATTAGGAAGATATGAAATATATTTTCAAGTATTCTAATACCAATAGCTGTAAATTAGTAGGAAATATAGTATATTATCATTAAGAAATATTTGTAGTAATTTAATTTAAGAAATTTCTTAATAACCGCAAATTAGGAAGATAAGAAATATATTTTTAAGTATCCTAAAATCAGTAGCCGTAAATTAGGAAGTTAGGAAATATCTGTAGTAATTTAATTTAAGAAATTTCCTAAATTAGAGTTTAGGAAAATATATAGTGTTATCTAATACCGTAAAATAAGTAGTAAGGAAATATAGTATATTATCATTAAGAATTTTGGAAAGATGTAGTAGTATTCTAAACGTAGACTTTTTAAAATAAATAGCGGTCAACGTTTTGGAAATATAGCTGTAAAATAAGTAGTATTCTAATACCAATAAGACCAAGTAATTTAATTTAAGAAATATATGTAGTATTTTAATTTAAGAAATTTTCTAATAGTCGCAAATTAGGAAGATAGGAAATATATTTTGAAGTATTCTAATACCAATAGCTGTAATTTAGGAAGTCAGGAAATATATGTAGTAATTTAATTTAAGAAATTTCCTAAATTAGAATTGAGCATGTGGCGGGAAAATTTTGCTTCAGAAGATGCCACGTGTCCCAAGGTGGTTTCCGTATTAGTTTTATTTATAGATAGATTTATAGATAGATATGTATATATACATACATACATATACACACACGCGCGCGCGCACACACACACACATATATATATATAAATGCGCCGGTCCGATAAGACGCGTCTCAATAGTGAGACGGTCTGGGTCTCACTTAAGTATCATATCATCATACACTATATTAATTTTGTTGTATAGTAAAGAAAATTAGATTGAATAATAGAGTGCCATGTGCAATTTTTTTATCGGCCAACATTATCAGAATATTTATGGCAGGGATATTGATTGCATGATTTTTAAGTCAGTCAATTTTAATCATTTACAGAAATAAAACGTTTGCATTCATTCTAATGGCAAGAATAATTGCAAGAATTTCAATTCAGTCAAGTTTGTTCTTTACAAAAATAAAATTTTCGATTTATATTAATGGCATAAATATTAATGACTGGAACGTTAATTGCAAGATTCAATTCAGTCAATTTTATTCTTTTACAATAATAAAACATTGGATTCATAATAATGGCAGGAATAATAATTGCAGGAATTTCAATTCAGACAATTCTATTCTTTTATGAAATTAAAAAATTATAATTTATATTAATGGCAGGAATATTAATTGAAGAAATTTCAATTCAATCAATTTTATAAGTTGACAAAAATAGAAATTGTCTTTCAATGCAATGGCATGAACTACAATATAAATACACCATCTGACCAACTTAATTATTTGTTCATATCATTTCTCTTTTCTCAAAATTCAGTGTTGTAGAATAATATATTCAATTATAACCATGAGCTTAAATTACATTCAAAAAATACAGAGTGATAGGGGGACATGGAAAATTAATGCAAAGGTCATACATATGTGGGAGTATAATGAGAGAGATGTGACCACATTTATTCACTTAATCCTGGTGGACGAAAAGGAAACATGTATCTGTAATGGCTTAAATAGGAAAATTTACAATGTCAACTCATTCTAAATAGTGGACAAAAAGGAAATACTGAGAATGTAGTATATAAAGAGGTGTTTCAAAACATATAAACTCTTTATTTTGTGTTGTTTTATATTTAATTCTTTTTTAGTTACAATATATGTATGTAAATGCTTTATTACGCATCTTCATTTAATATTTCCGTTCGTCTAAAATTTCATTAAGATATAAACGTATTTAAAAATCTGTGCATTGCACAGGTTTCTATCCTAGTTTTTTTTTTATTTTTTTATTTTGATCCTATCCTAGTTTGTGTATATATCCAGGGTTGATGGGTGATTTAGATAACCATGGACCGTAATTAACTCCTTTAATCTTGTGTCTTTCCATTTCTTTTATCAAAACACTTCAAATATTATTTCAGCTGGTCTTGGACGAGACCGTCTCAATATAAGACGAATAGTTCAATTAATCAAATTATAACGTTTTCTTAATATGCGCCCAGAATTTGATCTATTTAAGGTCATAATTGATTCATTTAAAGTTAAAATTTAATTTTTTTATAAGCTATAATTGATCATAATTAATCACTTTAAGATTTGAATTGATCGTTAATCTTAAATCAAAATTGAAATTTTTTATAATAAAGAAGCCTGGAACTCTTAGTCATTCCTAAGAGTATTCATTGAATCAATTGGCAAACATAATTCGAAATCGAAAACTTCCCCCACCTTCATATCCAGGGTAAGCATTACACCTACAACCTATTATGAATAGACCTTGTTGAGGAAGAGCAATATCACTATTATCGATTGATGATTAAAGAGTACAAGTACTATTGTGTTCCATTAAAACCATCATGTATGCATTGAATAAGAGTACTTTTATGTGCAATGTTTTAGCACTATTATTGATAATTTTATTAACCATTTATTTATTGTTTTAAATTCATCCATAAAATAACAGAATAATACCATTTTATTAAACTTCGTTCTAAAATTGCGAAAACAGAACCATATTCAGGTAGAAATTTCTTAGTTTAACGTTAAAATTGGTCACTTATAGATCCAAATATAAAAATTATTTTAATTAATATGTTAAGTTTTACTTTACGTTGAAATTGGTACCTTTAAGGTCGTAATTGATCATAAATGCCCAGAAAATGGAAAAAACGAGGAAAAGCGTGTGATGCTGTTACACGTCCGAATTGGCTAGCCCAAAAAGACAGTCTCATAATGAGGTCGTCACGTCCAAGTTCTTGTGATAATATTTTCCTTTAAAATAATTTTAAAAATAAGACAATACCAACCATTATGCTAGCAAAAGGAAAATAATTTTTTATCCAAAGTCTACATAGGATAAGTTTTTTTAAAAAAAAAACCGAAATATAACAAGGTAATCCTAAGTTTTTGACTCTTTCATATAGTAGATAATGTTTTTTTTGATCCACAATGTAACCCGAGCTTTCAACTTTCCCATTTGGTAAACAAAATACTAAGTTTGTAAATTAAGTACTCATTCCGACCAAACTTTCAAAAAAGTGTTTCTTATGAAAAAAAGGTAAATCTAAGAAAAATCTTAACATTTCGCCTATCGAGTGAAAAAGTTAGAAGATTCAGATCATCACGTGGATTAAAAAAAACGCTTGTCCACCATATAAAAAAGCCAAAATTTCGAGGTCAACATATAAAATTTTCTTTTTTATAATAAAAACAACTAGAAACATGTCACTTATTGAGTGAAAATGACAACGACATGAGCAACGTATTTAGGTGTAAACATATATTATTATTATTATTATTATTATTATTATTATTATTATTATTATTATTATTAGGAAAATTTACTTTTAAACATACAAACTTTGACCCATTTTCTTTCAAACATACAAACTTTCATTTATTATTTAAACATACGAACTTTGGGGGGTATATTCCCAAAAAGTTATAGTCAGTGACATGATTAGGATTCTCATATCCATGACGTCAAAAATAAAAGGCGATGCCGTAGGGGTTCAAACAATTGTTACAATCTCGATAGTTCTAGTGATAATAGCCTGAAGCAAACACTTGAAACCAAGAAACTCAAACCTGCACTTTGTGAACAAGTCAAGTTAGAACCGTCAGTTACTGCTTTGTTAGCTTCTAGAAATAATATGTTGCGCATTTTCTACAATTTTGAGAAACATATTTTAAGCGTTTCTAACACAATTTTATAGTAAACATACAAGATAATAAGTAGGAAAAAAACATATATTTCGATTCAATACGGATAATTAGGAAAAAAGCTTCAAAAAACCGGCTATAACTTTTTGGGAATATACCCCCCAAAGTTCGTATGTTTAAATAATAAACGAAAGTTTGTATGTTTAAAAGAAAATGGGTCAAAGTTTGTATGTTTAAAAGTAAATTTTCCTTATTATTATTATTATTATTATTATTATTATTATTATTATTATTATTATTATTATTATTATTTGTTTTTTATATAATGGAGTAATTTCTTTCTTTCAACATGTCACTGACTCACTATGTCAAATAACAATATATTTTAAGAAATCGTACAATCTCGTGTTTATTAAGAGCTATTGTAAGTTGAATCAACCTTAATTGATGTATTTTTATCCATGTAATATAAAATTTCAAATTAGAGGTTTTAAAAAAAAAATTTCACTGGGATAGCATTCAGTTTTAATGGAATGGCAGTGGTAGTATTTTTTGAAGAAAATTCCACATGGTAACATTCGGGTTATGCACTATCTAATTGTCTTAGTATTTTTCGTTAAGTTCTTGTTAAATTCCGTTAAATTTACTATTTTTAAAGTTTTTTCCCACATAATAGCATCCAATTTTATTAAAAATTATAAGTAATATCTAATGTGGTTGAAACAAGTTCTTATTCGACTATTTTTCGATACGTAAACCGAAAAATATATATGACGTCACTTTTACCTATCATTACGATTTTTTTTCAAAAAATGGACGTAAACCGAAAAAGATAGGAATTAAACTTTAAATCTTTCAAAAATTCGCCTATTCCATTATTCGGTCGAAACAAGTACTTATTCGCCTATTTTCCAATGCGTAAACCAAAAAAGATATTTGACGTCATTTGTACCCATCATAACGATTTTTTTTATGTTCTTATGGGATAACTTTTTCGAAAATCGATTGAAACAAGTACTTATTCGAAAGAGTACTTGTTTCGACCGATGAATTAAACTTTAGAATGGTGAATTAGATGTTAAAATTATTTTTCCTCGACGTACCCATCATAACGATTTTTTTTATGTTCTTGGGTTACAATGGGCATAGGGGTAGGAGAAGGATTAGAAGTAACATTCGAAGCTTGTTTGCCTCGACGTAGCATTTCTACGTATATCTCAACAGAGGGAGTAGAGTTAGCCTTAGATTGCTCCCACATAACATCTAAAGAATCATCATCCTCAACAGGAAAAACTACCCATTCATCACTCAAGCGGTATTTAAAAGACAACTTAACAACAGTTCGTGTGCGGTCAATTCCAATCTTAGAACATACAAGACGATGGAAGGCATTGAAATCCAAGTTTGAGTTGCACGCAAACAATTTAGTTTTACCCCCAATATATGAAACCTTGCTACCACTTGTACGAATGGAACCATCCCAAAAACATGCAACACTCACACGAAACGAAGCCATTTCTACATAAATACATACAAATCAACATCATCACCAAGTACATTCATGACTATACGTACATAATGAACTACATTTATGTAATTGAATAATTTAAACTAAATACATACACTATTATAATCAATTAACTAACCAAAATCAGTATACACAATTAACTACATACATCATCATATCCAAAATCAATACAATCACCATAAACCTTAAAGAAAATGAGCCACAAACATAACAATCAACAAATAATTAAAAATTAACTATTAAATTACCTTAAACAGCTAACTTTGAACTAAATGAGTGCTGATTTAACAAGAAATGGCTGCATTACAAACACATACATAAGGTTACATATAAACCCTAATTTTCGCATAAAATAACAAAAAAAAAACATTAAAATTTATACCTTAGACAAGTCAAAGTTAATGCTAGACCACCTTACTAGTGTTGGATTGGAAAATAAAGGGCTTAATTGAAGGTTTGAAGGATTAGTAATGGCGGAAAGTGAGAGGATTTTCGTTTTTTTTTGTAAGTTAGGGTTTAAAAGAAAAGGGGGAAATGAAGAAGGACGACTGCTGCTGGTGTTTTAGTGCCCGTGTTTGTTCGCTGTTAGTAACTGCGAACACACTGAAATGTGTTAAAAAAAAAAACGCCCCCTTGTTCGCTATTACTAACGGCGAACAAAGCCAAACCTCAGGTCAGGATAAAAAGTGCTTATTTTGGGATAAAGTTTCAAAATGTTTCTAATTAATAATTTTTTTTATTTTTTTGCTTATCTCTTTCAATTTTTCCACTCCCCTTTTGTTCCCCATATATTCTAAGGTCTCTTCAGTTTTTTATTAAGAAAATAGGGCTTATGTGAAAACAATTAAAGTTCGAAAATTAAATACGAGTCATGATTTGTAACATACAAATGTTTTTAAATAAATGAAAAATTTTAAATAATACTCTCAAATTTCAACTGCCGCTCATTAACTCAAAATACTCCAAAATATTATTCAACCATGTATACCCCACGCAATGGAATAATTTGTATATCTACTCTTGGCTATAAAATGAATGTGCAATTAAAATGTCTATGATCCAAAAGGGACTACAATGAAGCCAAGTCTTCATAGAGACTAGACGAGGCGTAACGAGCTATAACCTATGAGCCACACTTTTACATTCACAAAAACAAGGAAATAGCGTCAAATAACTCGGAACCACATCCTCAATAATAGCTCGAGTGAAAATTTCTTAGACTTCATAGCGCAAGGCCATAATTACCAATTGAATCTTCCGCTCCTTTTGTTCTTTCACGCCCAATTGGTAGCAATCATCTCCGCCATTCCTTATTTAAGTTATGTATATAAATATATACAGCGATATAAGACTAGCAAAACATAGAACCTCCTCTTCATTACAAGGGCTTTAGGCACAAGAATGAAAGACGAAAAGATATGATTATGTTGAATTCACAACCTCATCTCGTCCTCTTTAAATACTCCGTTTATCGGAAGCTACCCTTTCTACCAATTTCCCTATATGATTACTCTTAGAAGAGCTCTTGGAAGTCGCATCGTGTCTTGATAGAGACCGTTGCAATATTCGAATTGGGATTCCTCCCATATCAAAGTCTTCTTTCAAAGATTTTGTCAAAAACCGTATTTCGGTATCGGATAACTCAGTTTTCCCCTTCACAAAGGCAACAAATGTTGGTGGCCGAGCCTTAACTTGTGTGAAGTACTTGATCTTTGGTTGTGCAGCCTGATCTTTCCAAGAGTGCCTGCTCATAACCTGAACATAGAAAGATACCATGTGAAAAAGGCAGATCATCTATTTACATGAGGAATAGTGAAGAAAAGTAAAGCACCTTTTGCAGCCAACGATTAAGCCGAGCTGTTGATAGTCGCATACACCATTTCTCATAAGTTTCTATAACCTGACGCATGACTGCTATCCGACCTTTTCCCTCCAGTGCAGAAACAAATATTACTGGTATTCCAGTTATCTGATAACAGTAGCGGATAACTCAATTTGTTTACCATATACATTGAATAGCGAAACATATACATATACAATTTCTGGAATTGAATTGATTCATGGTTCCTAAGTTGTTTTCTGTGTATTTTTACTCCAAATATCATCATATTGCATATCTATAGTAACTTGGACGCAAAGTAGCAAACTAGTTCTCATATTCTCGTGCTATATTTTAGCCATTAAAACTCCTCGACACCACTTTGAGTTCCCCATACACTCCATGTCAAACCCCTTTAATTTAAGACACCATAACATAAGAAAGTTTTTGTGATTTAGAGAGTGTTATTTGATCACAATTGTAATGTATTTGTTAATAGTTAATTCTGATGTAAATATCATCTGACTGACCGACTCTATCAATAAATTAATTTAATTTCAGAACTCAGATAAATAGGATGAGCAAGTGATAAGAGCAATAGCAAAAAACCCAATAACCTTCAAAAACCCAACCTGAGGTATAAGTTTCTGGATCTCTTCAGGAACAGCCTTGATGACATCTTCATACGATTTGGATTTCTGTTTTCCTTTCAAAAGATCCACTTTGTTCACAATCACAATCAAGCCACGTCCTTCTTCCACGGCCTGTCTAGCAATAACTACTTCAGCATGCTTCAAGCTCCTCCTGGTCTTGGCAACCTATAACAAAAAACGCCAAAAACCAATAGCAGGCTATATATCATTATCACCACAATACACCAACAAGAAAAGGAGGCCAGTCTAGTTTGAGTAGCAAATCGATGTTTTATGTAGTTAAAATAGCACAAAAATATAGATTTTTTATAATATTATGGTGCACCAACAAGACAAATGATGTTACATTTAGAAAATTCTATAGCAAGTTTTAAAGATAAGATCAAGGATACAAAAGAAGAAGTTTTAATTACTTAAGTAAATTATGTAAATAGGAAAGATAGAAAATGGTAGTAAAGGGCATTTAAAGGTCGTCCACTCGTCCTTTTAAACTGCTTTGTTTTTTAATGTTGTTTGTGGGTGAATGAAAATGAATTATATACCTGTTTTCTCATATGGGCATTAAGATATTGAAATAGACTGGAAAAAAATTTGGAAAACTTTAGATAAGAAATAATCCTAGAATCGTATAAAAACAAAAATGGATCTTTTACCAACATAATCAAAGCCACTCCCTGGTAAACCAATAACTTTTCAACTCTCTTTGATTCAGTATCACGAAATGTTAATTTTGGGTTTCTCTTTTAATTTACAATTGAAGGAAGAAATGATGGAGAAGATGAACATGATGAAGATTAGGTGGCCTTCTAGGTTGTGCTTGCTCACAAGACAGAAATCGAGCAACACGTTTACTCATTAATTTTGTAAATGAATGATGCACTCGAGAGTCAAGACACCAAGTGGTTGATAAGTACCTTAAAAGGTTGTATACTGGCCCTACAAATGAACACTTTTTTCTGATGCACTTTTTCCTTACTCGTTTGCACTCTGAGACCTTTCAAGGATGTCACTAATTCTAGAAGTACTCCACAATCAACACCAAGCACGCTTAAATATGGAACTTTTAGCAAATGATTACCATAAAAAGGATATGCACCTTGTTGGTAAAATATCAAGCATTTTAAAACTCTTTCTTTTCAAACTGTACGAATCACAAATCTAAAATTCGAATCAAACAATCCAACCGAACAAACAAGAAACCGTCACCTAAGGGTTCGCAAACTCGGATTCCTACAATAAATCAATGCGAATCATGAATCATGTGACATTGGTTCATTACAGTTCAAATCAAACAGCTAAGAAACTTTAGCTCCATCAAAAATGGGCATTGTGCTTGTTGAGTTGATAAGGTTGTAAAATTAGACGTCCACAGACATGTCTTGAGAATATTCATTTAGGTTTGTTGATATTGTCACGTTTCTTTATTTTGTTCCAATATGTAATATGGTTTCCAATGTCTATGTTAAAATAACTTCTGTCGAAATAAAATAAAAATTCACATTGAATAGAGCTTTCTCTTCAACACAATCATATATCACTCACCTCTTCTCCATCAAGAACCAATGCAACTACATGAGCGCGCATAAGATTTTTCCTTGTCTGCATAATGCTCAATGAAGCCGGTCCTTTCTCTTTTGTCCTCTCCAACCACCCAGCGGTGTCAACCTGAAGTAAGAATAAACAACAAAAATATTCATATAGAATTTCAGTATTAGTTAACATTCTAGCCATTAATCTTCTAGAATGTGTATTGCCCCAATACCCATAGAACAAAAAAGGCTCTGACATAATCAGATAAACTCGGAGGCAATGTCAATCCCTTGGTGCCAATAATAATAAATTCATTCCACAAGGGAGGTGAAATGTATTCCTATAAAGTAAGCCAGCAGGACTGCTAATCTGGATACCAAGAGAAAGGTATTGCGAAAGCATAACGGATCCAAAACTTAATGTTGTTCATGAGATGAAATGATACATAGAGACCATTCCCAAAATTCCACTATAAGTATTGCGAAAGCAACAGAAGAGTTTTTTACTCACACTTCGAACAAATAATAACAGCCTCTAGAAGACCTCATGAGTAAGTATTAAACACAATGAGTAAAAGGAGAGCGCACCCTACCAAATACACAGTTCTCCTGTCATACTGAAACTGAGCTCGAATAGAATCTCTTGTCAAACCAGCTTCTGGTCCCACTAGAACACGCTCTTGTTGTAATAAAGTATTTAATAAGGTCGACTTTCCAACATTGGGCCGACCAACAATTGCCAGCTGTAGGGGTAGCTTAGATTCGTCAGACTCAGGAGAGCAATTGTCTTGTGTAGCTTCATCTAAGAATACAGCAAGACATAAAGCAAAGATTCGTGAGTGGACAAGCTTGTTAAATTTATGTAAAATAAAGAGATTAATATTATGATCATCAATAAAGAGGTCAATAAGTGATTACTTTTAGGTTCAATTGCTAGGATCCAACTTGAGAGTTATTCAAAAAATCATGAAATATAAGAGCAGTCTGCTTCTCTCAACTAGTTAAAAGGTCGGCAATAACTATTGAAATACATAGAACAATTTAAAACAAGGATAAAAATTCTCAGTTACTACTTTATGCACGCCAGTTGGACTTGTAGTATAAGACAAAGGCAATCCTACACTAAGTCACAACCACAAAGGACACTGAAGAAAACCAATCATTTGTCATCAGAAAAGACTTTCCAAAGCTCATCTATTTTAAATACTACATCAAGCACTAATTAAGTTTTAGCTAGCAGTCTTCAGGGTAAATATTACTTTTTCGGAGGGACATGGGTATTGGTCCATAAGTACATACCATTTAAAACTTGGAGCATATGGTTCTCTAGTACTGGCTTCAATGCACTATACAATTCGGCCATTCCTTGTCCAGTCTCTGCAGATATAGCGATAGGGTCCCCAAAGCCTAATCCATATGCTTCGCCAGCAGCCGTCGCCAATGTACCATCTGACTCATCTAGTGATTCAGATTTATTCATCACAAGAATAATATTAATTCCAGGTGCATGCTTACGCAGCCACTTCCCAACTTGCAGGTCCATGGTTTGTAAGCCATCTCTACATGGTTGTTAATGTAAAAATCAATGTATGACTGAAAATGTCAATTATGCTATCCGAATAATGAATGAAGGACACTAGACTACAAAGAACATTATCTCTGTATGAAAAAATGCAGAGGAAAAAACTCAAAAAGGTCGGCCATAAATTTTAATTTTAATTTTAATTTTAATTTTATTGGTGTAGAGGAATTCTATAGTGACACAATTAACTTATGAAATCTCAGCAGATAACAATAAAAATTAATAAAACCAGATAAATACTACACAACAGCAAACCTTTTGGAAATTATGAGAGCTGGATGTTCTATAAATAACCACAGGCGTAGTATCGAATTTAAATATTAAAACTTCATAAATGCAATTTCATTGCATCCATTGTAGATTTGTAGAAGTTGGCTTTTCAAAACCATCATAAATTTCCCGAGATAGAGCAATTCTAAGTGGGAGCCACAAGAAAATTGTGTCGATAGTGTTTTTATCATTGTTACCTGGGACGCCATTCGGTTTGGAACGGGGAACGGGAACGGGAACACGGAACGCAACCTAGATTGACTCGGGAACGATTGGGTACGAGATACAGTATGTATAATATATATCTTTGAAAACAAAATTAAATAAAAATGATTATTTTGGTTTTGAGAAATCATTTTCTAGTTGAATTTTTTCATATTTCTAGGTTTCATCTCGTTTTTTTCTCTCTTCTTTTTCTTTAATTTGTAAATGAAGGCCAAAATACCTTCTGAAAAAGGTCTTTTACACCGGGACGTCAACTTTAGCGATTTGGAACGCGTTTCGTGGTGATTGGGGACGAACGTTCCCGGATCGCGGAACGTGGCCATGTTCCACGTTCCATGTAACTATGGTTTTTATCAACTAAGCTAGTTGACATCCACCTCAATATAAACTTGGAATTGATCCAACTACCCATTGAATTCAATTCTCGATGATTCTTGAATTTTTACTTCCTAGCTTTATCAGTTACTAATGATTAAAGTTAACATGACAAAATACACATCTTTCTATCACAAAATTATTTTCTTCACTTAAGACATTTACAGCAAAAGAAACACATGTGTTATTTTCTACTATCTAAAACAACCTCAAGATAGACCGGAAGCGATCAAAATAAAGCAAAAAAATCACAATAATGCATACCTAGCAGCAATCAAGAAGAGGGCAACAGAAGATCTAGCTATTACATTTGCCGTCATATCTGCCGTTCGTTCAAGGATAGAACCAGAGGTAGCTGCTGCTTCTAGGCCAGCAGAATCAAGTACTCGAAATCGTAAATCACCCAGTTTTGCAATCCCTTCCCGTATATCACGAGTTACATGATCATCAGGTGTATTATACACAAGTGCCTCTCTTCGTCGAATTAAACTACAATGACAACAATTACATGAAAGTTCACATAGAAAATTAACACCATGATTCACTCAGAACAAGTGCTTTATTACTCTCAAATCAACGTCTAAAGATGTCGAAAAAACAATATACCGGTTATAGAGGGCAGATTTACCCACATTTGGCCGTCCCACAATGATTACAGAAGGAAGCAACTCCTTGTCAATCTGTGTAAAGTCCACCAATTTGTGGCTTAAACTTTTGGTTTTCCCTACGGACTCTTCCATCACACATATGCTAGGCTCCGGCATACCGGAAAAACGGGCAATACCTGTATGTTCATAACTTAACGGTGAGCTAATGCCTAAGCCAAAACAGCCTCCCACTCCAATTCTGCCACTTCCAATTACCCAATAACCTCTAGATGACCCTGAAATTCAAATTTTCCAAGTAACCCCTTAGTTCTAAATCCAGCCGGAAAATAATGGAAATTAATTAAGGTTCTCATTGAACTGTAATAAACCAAATTTTCAGTCTAAATATGTAATAAATAATAATTGAGCAACATAAAAATAGGGACAAGAAACTGACTCAACATCAAATCAAATTATAAACAAAAAGAGTGAAGTGGGCATACCAAAATTGCAGTAACGAGAGCTTGTGGATGAATGTACAACATTGCTTCCATTGCAATAGGATCTCGAAAGTGGGTTATCGACCAATATACCGTTTTTACAATAAACCAAATCTAAAGAAGTTGATTGGTAGAGAAAACCCAAACGAAATTGCCTCCTTTTTGCAATAAAAACTGAACGAAACCATGAATTAGGCATTACAGAGTGTTGTAATGATACTACAACAGCTTTTGGGGTTTTAGCCAGAGTTAGCAAGTTTCAACTGAATCTCGCAAGCTTGAAAAATCTCGTAAACGTAAAGTGATACTCCATAGATGAGCAATTCAACCAACAACAACAGTACTACATCAAGGTGTGGAGCAGGGAGATAATACTGGACCGCTTAACACTGAATAACATCGTTCTTCTCCTCACAAGTCATAGCCCTAAACCTTAACTCTAACCCTAACCCTAACCCTAACCCTAACCCTAACCCTAACCCTAAAACCAAAGCCCGGTGAATAGCCCACCGAATCCTGTATGAGACCGTAAGATTCGTATGATTATTCAATTTCTCATTTTAAGATTTAATTGATTACTAGAATTATACTCGTGCTATGCACGATTCATACTTTTGTTTATTACAGATTATAAAGTCATTATAAAAATTTTTTTACCACTTTTCGGATATGCTTGACAATTATCAATTAAGCATTAGCAGATTTGAACTAAATGTAATCATAATCATAATATATAATAATAAAACTCAAAGTGCTAATGATGTTATCATAGTGATACACTTGAATAGATATTATGATTAAATATTAGCTGAATGTTAAAATTAAATTTTAGAAAGAAATATTAAAATTAGTAAATTTAAATGGCAAAATAAATGATTCATGTTGTGACAAATTGACAAATGGTAAAAATGTTTCTCAATTAGTATATATTGTATTGTATGATTGTAAGATTTTAATTTTTTAAAGATTAAGCGATCATCGACTATAAAAAATAATTAATTTAAAATTGTAAATAATCATTTTAAAATATTAAAGGGAAAATTTACAGGGTAATATCGAATTTTCGTCAAATGCAAGTGATAACACTCTTGTAAGAATTTCCACATTTTAGCATCTAGTTTATACCTTATCTAACCGGTGTAGCATTTTCGGTTAAATTTTTGACAATTTCCATTTAATTCACCATTTTGATATTTCTACCCTTTTTAAGTATTGGTTGTTGTCTTTATAATTTGCCCTAAACGTTTGAGAGTGTTGATGAATTAAATGGTGAATTAACGTCAAAATATTAAATTAAACATTTAAAAGCATAAAAATAGTTTATGGCAAATTATAAAGACGGCAATCAACACTTAATAAGGGTAGAAAGGTCAAAATGGTAAATTTAACAGACATTGACAAGAATTTAACGAAAAATATTACAACAGTTAGATAAGACATAAAGCTAGATGTTACCATGTGGAAAACTCATACAAAAGTCTCCCACTGACGTTTCAAAAAAGTTCAATGCTACCATATGAAATTTTCCAACAGATTATACATTAGATTAGTCTAATATCATAAAATAATTCCATTTAAGAATTTGTGTACTAGTATATTATATGGGTGTCACGCCCGCAAGATTTTGTTTACTTTTTGTCATCTTTATACAAATGAAAAATAATCCAAAATTCCAAAATTTCTTAATTTTACTACAATAATCTCAATAATTCATACTTTAATAAGTATTGCCAACAGTGAACTAGGGTTAATGAATTTGTAACACAAGTTATTTTGCAAAAATAAAAAATTAAAAAATCTAAAAAATATAAGTAATATATCCTCCCCACATTGTCCCCTCACTTATAAGGGTGTTCAAATCTAGATACCAGATTTCCGATTCGGATTATGAAAATCATGATTCGGTTCCGATCCGAAAAATCAGATATCTGAAATTTAGATTCCGATTTAATTTGGATCCGATATCTGTTTTAAAAAAATTCTTATATTTGTGATTCTCTTAAAAAGCAACACATAAGTATTTCAAATCATCTGTTTTCAAAAATCGGAGTAATTATTCAATTTTTATATTTTTATAATGCTTCAATCATCTAGATAAGGAGTAAATAAGCCTTTTAAAACGATGTGTATGACCTTAATATGTTAATATAGATCTCGCTGAGTAAAAATCATTTAACTACAAATGTCAACAAAACAACCAACTAAAAAATACTAGTACATAAAAGTCAATGAGTAAAAATGCCAAAGTGGATGTGCCTTTTAGTTGAAATAATCATATTAAGTGACAATATAATCAACACTAAAATAGTTTTGTATACATTGTGCAAGATGAAACCCAATAGAGAATTATGAAGTTCTTCTATTTGTTTTGTTGGATCAACAACAATGAACAAAAATGAACTCAAAATGTATAATTGTAAAACATGTATGAGCTAAGCATTTTTGCATCAAAAAATGAGAGCAAAAGTAAAACTCGGTCTCGTACAATCAGCAACAACAGATGCAATGAGCTCAACATGATTAACATCTTCCTCATCCAATAACGCTTGATTCTTTTGTCTAATCATTTTGTCTCATTAAAACTGCTATATTTAATATAAAAAGTTGTCACCCTAAAAGGGTAAATATAGCAATTTCAATAAGATGCTTTAGCGGCTTCAATACGAATTTGGTAATAAGCGACGAGTCGTTCCCAAGGAGGAAGATGATCTTTAATAAGTTTGGATGTAATAAAATGATGTTTCCATTGGAATAGTAAAGGGAATGATTGTTTAGTAAGAATTTCCTTGCCAGCAGCCTTCTGAATGGCTTCAAGCCAATATGCAATGAAATTGGCAACTATATCAAGATAACCTATACTTGTTCCTCCAAAAAATTTCTTGCCTTTCAGCTCATTTTCCAATGCTTTTAAGTTCTCATGTGCTTCTTTTTCTGCTTTTTTTTGCTCATTTTCTGCTCCCCAAAATGCTTTCCAAATTGAAGGCAAGCACTACACATGTAAAAAAAAATTCAAATTAACTATTAATTAAATCAAATAAATTGTATTTATATAGGAATAGTCACAGTGATCAACTCAGTATTCCCGCATAAATCATAGGATGTTCTGAACATGTTCAGGATGTTCGATCGAACAAGGCCCCGAAAAATTAGGGGCCTCAAGATTAAATTACTTAGTATACGTTAGGTGTTTAAAGATACAAAATTGTTCGAAAAACATCATAATTTTTGATTTGCACAGGGTCTTTATAGAACTTGTCGATTTTTGCTCCGCCCCTGGCACAAATTCAAGGTCGAGGGGAAAGTACCGGAAAAATCATACTTTTACCCCTCTAAGTGGGTGTAGTCAATTGAACCCCAAAAAGCCCTGCAAATTACACTATTTAATTAACTCTTAAACTAAACTTAACATTTAAAGAAAAATAAAGTTTTATCTCAATTATAGACAGTATCACCTTTTAGATTAAATCATAAAATCCAAAAAAGTTTCAGATTTAAAAGATGAACTATAGCCACCTTTACTTATGGCAAATCTAGTAAGAATCCAAATAAACGAGCTAATTTTCCCCAAGTAAAATGATTTGTTGCATTGAGGGTTTAAATTCTATTTCTATAACTTACTAAAAGAATTTATTTAACTTATTTTTCTTTGTTCATGTGATGAAGATAATCGAAGTCTGCTAAAGTCAAATTGATTGTGAAATCATACTCCCTCCGAAATCCGAATCATTTTAGATGTCCTATTTCCTTATTTGACAAATTTTATATCAATTGTCTCATTTCCTTTTTTGTCTATTTTTTTTATACCTAAATACCTTCACTTTTCCAATTCCCAATACCCAACTACCGTCTTTAATTATAATTAATTTAATCAATTTTAATACCCAACTACCACTTTTTTAATGGACCCTACATCACCCTTAATAACCGTGAAAACCCAAATAGGACATCTAAAATGATTCGAAGGGAGTATAATTTAACCAGTGATTAAACTATTATATGAACTAAACCATTGGTTTTTCTAAACAATAAACAATTGATCAAATTAAAAATAAATTTTCAAAAATAACAAATGCGTTTATTTAAAAAACAACTTTTCAACACAAATCAAAAAATAATTATTTAAGTAAATGCCAATAACCTCAAACATAACATTAAAGTTTGATAAATATGTATTTTTATTAAATTTAATATAATAAATAATTGAATTTAAAAGGCAACCAGACGTGTATAGAAATTATTACCTTCTCATCAATAAACGAAGCCCAAAATCGCGCCATAGCTCGATCATAAGGTTGTTGAGGCAAAATAGATGGCTTATCCTTCCACATCTCATCAATGTACTCCAAAATGACTAATGATTCTGCAATTGGTTTACCATCAAGTACAAGAATAGGCACTTTCTTATGAACAGGATTATACTTAAGAAGTTCAGGACTCTTATTTTGTATATCTTCTTCAATATAATCATAAGGGATACCCTTCAAATTAAGGGCAATTTCTACTCGTCTACTAAAAGGACTACACCATAACCCCAACAACTTCATTTCTGGATCACCCATAATTTTTACGTACTTTAATTAATTTCTTCAGATAAGATTTTGGGTTCGATAAAGCGAATAAAACAAATAAAATGGTATAGTTTTGGATTAGGTAGGATTTTTTGTGAGATTATAAAGGAGTTTATATAGGGTATTAATTGAATGATTAATTTGACTCTTCATCATTACAATTAAATGAGTCCACATCTCATATTGTATTGTTTTTTGTGTTGAATGTTCATAAAACATTTTAGTAATTATTGGTGACATGTTCCATGATATCATTTTTATTTATGTATTATTTGACTTGGATCATACATCATTTTAATATAGGTTATTTTTTAATTACCCATTAATTAAAAAATTTCAGCTTGATTAGTTTTTGTAGTGCTGCCATTTGTGTCAAATTCAGCAAAACATGGAAGGTTGTTCTCTTTCTTGGGTCAACGCTTCTAAATTTCTAGTAGATATGTTAACTTGTACGGACACATACATGCACTCATATGAAATATAGGTGCTCTTCTGAGAGACCGTCTTTAGTATCGACGATTTTTTAAAAGTCAAGTCTAATTTATATTATAGTTAGAGTTGTAACAATATATATTTACAATTGGTCTGGGCTTTTGAGAGCCGTTTTTACAAAAGACGGTCTCAAGTAAGAAAATTTGTGTATGAAATATACTACCTTAATAGTTAATTCCATTATACTTGCTACTAATAGTGATATTTTTCTTCAATAGATTATACTACCTCCGTTCCATTTTAGTTGCACCATTGGGTTTTGACACAATATTTAAGGACAGTCAAATCAATATGGTAAAAGTAGGAATGATGTATGATTGATGGTGATATGTGGGGTAGAAATAAAAAAATTTATTATAAATAGATAGTGGTTGTGACTTGTGGGTATATTAAATAATTAATGGGATGATGTATGATTGATGGTGATATGTGGTAGGAATAGAGTGAGGATAAAATAAGTAGATTATTTTTGCCAAAAATAGTAATGTTGCAAGTAATATGAAACTTCTAAAAATAGTAAGTGTTGCAAATAAAATGAAACGGGGGAAGTATTTGAATGTGAGTCTTTCAGAATGGAGAAAGTAAGTATTCAGCTTTTAATTTCACTATTTCTATAATGTAAAACAATTTAGAGGCATTGGTAAGTTAATTGATGTGTGTTTGTGTTGCATATATTGATATTTGGCTACTTGTACATGTATTGAAGTTTTGTAATTTGAATTTAAATGTGTCGTTTTTTGATAATATTCTAAATCATAATTTTTAATCAGACGATAATTAAATCTAATCTAATTAATTAGGTATTCCGGGTATGGTGTTAAGTGTGACTCGATAATTATCTTATGGTTTGTGTGTAAAAAGTGGAGTATATATGGAATAGTTTGAAGGTGAACATGATTTTGTAGAGCTATATAGAAGCATGAGGCATAACATGGCTTGTAAGCAAAGAATAATATAGGGTTGCTTGTTTGAGTGCCTTTATTATTGACCGTAAGCTTCTGAAAATTGTTACTCCCTCCGATTCACTTGTGTTGTCCCATTTTCTTATTTGGCAAATTCATATCAATTGTTTTATTTCTTTTTTTGTCTATCTTTTTTTATCTAAATACCCTCACTTTTCCAATTCCCAATACCCCACTACCACCTTTACAATTAATTTAATCAAATTAAAACCCCACTTTTCCAATTCCCAATACCCAACTACCACATTTACAATTAATTTAATCAATTAAAATACTCCATCATTCCACTCTTAAAAACCGTGCCCAACCAAATGGGACAACACAAGTAAATTGGAGGGAGTATTTTTTGTACTCTAATGAGCACTAAGTTTAATTTGCTCGTTCGAGCACACATCACATATTCTGTTTATAAAATTAATTTTTTTTGATTTTTCTTACTTAATATAAATATTCTAAATCACTTATTTTTCATATGTAGAAAGCTTTTTTTTAGGATTTTCACTTAGAGTTTAAGAGCATTATAAGAGTGGATTTAGTATTAAATGATATAATATCATGGATATCAAATAATTATATATTGTTCCTTTATTAAGTAAAAATAAAATTTAGAGTTACGAATTATAGAGGAGGATTCAATAATTTTTGTGATTTTGAGGGTGAGATACTGAGATTAGTGAGAAGTTCTCACTCTTGTGTTCTCTCGTAAATACTCAAGTCCCTTTAAAAATTAGTGTTAATTCTTATATCACTTCTCCTTTGTTCTTACTTGTAGAACAATTGTTCTTGCTTTTATAAAGGTAAAGATAAAGGTAAAGGATACTCCCAATATTCTGCACAAGGTAGGGCTCGGGTGGGGATTTTTTTTTCTAGAAAGATGCGGACAAATCATATTCGTTCCCCCAATGAGGGAATAAAGAGAGATGCACGCAGTCAAGAAACCCTCTAATTGATACCTGCGTCAAGTAGGGTTCGAACCCCAAACCTTATGCTCCACATGTAAATGCTCAATCCATTGAGCTCCAAGTGCTTTTTGTTTATGGTTTATGGGTATTCCTGTCCGATTATAAGGACAATTAATTTAGTTAAATAATCTATGATTTATGGTTTAATCAGAATGATTATGCTGCTGGGAGCTTCTTTAATTTAATTCTTTGTCAACTATGCAACAAGATCTTTGCAAGGAAGAAGTATCTAGAAATCTGCAAAACACACCAAGGGGTGAGGATGATCCAGAGTTCTTCTCCGGATTCCAACTCCAACGCCCAAGTTAGTATCAAATAAAATGATGAGTTTGCCTAACAAGTCCTTCAAGATGCAATGGCAATCAGGTTGACTGTACTATTGCTTAGGGCTTATCTAGACTTGAGGGCTTGTATAATAATTATCAAAAATGTTCTTTTATTTGGAAACTTTACTCTAAAAATCAATGTGAAATTATGAAATTCAGTTAAGATTGTTCTTATTTAATCTCTTTAAATTTTTAGTACTTCTCTTTCTATGTGAGAAATTAGTTACCTCATGTATGGCAGTGGAGTGTGTATTTATAGCTGATGACTGTGGGACAAA
Organism: Amaranthus palmeri; assembly: GCA_019776075.1. NCBI lineage: Eukaryota > Viridiplantae > Streptophyta > Magnoliopsida > Caryophyllales > Amaranthaceae > Amaranthus > Amaranthus palmeri. The sequence goes on from JAAKBH010000584.1 coordinate 71,780, forward strand.
CATTCTTTTTTCCCACTCCCTAGGAAGTAGGAACATTCCTTGCATATACCAATCCTCTTTTAATATGTGTCAATCGTTTAAGTTTAATCAAATACTCTTTTTGTCTTTTGTGGCTTCTATATGCAACACGTGTTCCACTATTTAAAAGTAACTCTTAAATGATAGACAAGTGTCTTTAATATTCACGTGAGTTTCCCGTGCATAATACTTAACACAAATGAGCAAAACCCTTTATACCCTGCCAGATAAAAGTTCCCAGATGACGAGCAAATAAAATTCAAACTTGCTAGATTCCGGTAGATTTGACTTCCTTTGACCATATTTTACCTTAATAATCTTTGCTTAATATTTTTAGATTACTGATTCCTTGAGAGTTCTTCTCCTCATCTTTTCTCGAGCCGGGGGACTCCTTTTGGTCGTGCTCTTCTTTATGGGTATGAGTTACCGCCGTCCTTCCCTCCCTAGATCCTGTCTATAGTTCACTATGGACGAGAAACACTGGGTAGGATGATGATGATGAATCTTTGCTTAATATTTTTATCCATACAATGGGAAACTCAACTCAAGGTTTTTAGCCCTTTAATTACCCCTAACACAAGGTATTATATAAAATTCGTGACAATAACATGCATCTAGCTATGATATTTTCTATTGGTATTCAATGGTGTATCAAATTACATGCTTTTACCCCATTAGATGTTGATGGTAAAAATCGGTAATATGTTTGTAGCTATACAAAACCTAATAAGATAAAATAAGTGACTAAAAGGATCGTATATTTATGATAAATAGAGAAAATAAATTTATAGTTAAGATAATATGTAAAATATTAAGATTGTAGGCTTATAAATCAGGAGACTAAGATTCAAATTTTCAAACTTTTTTTTTTGTTGTAAAATATAAAAAATATTTTAGATTAATAAATGATCCAAAATTTTTTAGGAGGTTGAGTCTTTCGTTTCAAAAGAGATTCGCCCTTGGTTATGTGGTAAGGTTTGAGATGGATCCAATACATCATAATTAAACTCGGGTACATTGAGTCAGATTGGTTTAAGATTTTTAATCAATCTGAATCTAATAGTTCTTACTCTAATATTTTTCATCGTTAAGGTTAAATACTTAAACTATTTAACCCATATATAAATAATACCTTATGGTAAGACCATCTCGCACGAGAATTTGTGTTAACATATTAGTCCGTGTGGTGGTATCACTACAACAAATTTGACTTTTTGCGACATTGGATTTAGTGGCATTAAAAAAATGTCAATAATTCATATTTTAATGTTACAATTATTGGTTTTTATTTAATGTTTCGCCATAAAATGATTTAGCGACACTTTATTTGGTATTTAGTGGCATATGTATTGTTAATATAGTCTATTGTGGCATTTATGACAAATGTCACTAGATCCTATGTTGCAAAAGACTTTTGTGTGATTTTTTAATATGCTGCTAAATGGTCTAATAAATGTTACTAAATCCTCTAAATATACCATTAGCAATTTAAAATAGCGACATTTAAATTAAATGTCACTAAATATATCCCACTAAAAGCAAATTACGTTGTAGTGGATCGTCTCATTAGAATATATCGGCTACTTTGTAGCTGGCAAAACTGTGGTCCATCCTAACGTTATTCGACTACTCTTCTTAATTAATATTCCATAATAATATTATAATTATACAATTACTGATCTACTTAGACAATTTATATTAATTATTAAATAATAAATAATTAATAATTAATTTAATCTTGATTAAAGTAGACTTGGCACTATTCTATTGGTGGTGCTCAACCACTTGAATGACGCCACGTGGCTTTGACATGCAATTGTTTCATGGCAACCATAATCGATGTCTTTGGACTTATCACTACCATAGGCATGAAAATGGAATAATGGAAATGTTCAAAATGGTGGCGGAATACAATAAAATGCATGTTAATTTATTTAAACTATCAAGATAATTTATATATATTATAATTAATAACGACGCAAAATACACTATAATATTTTAAGGTCTTATTTATTTTATATTTTTCTAATTTTTAAGGCCTGAAAATTAACATAATTAAACTAAACTAAAAGTACATGCATGTCAATTAATAAAAATTTAACTCTTAAATTTAGGGGTCTCGTGCAGTTTGTCGAACACCTGCACATGCTCAGAAGTCAGAACTACCCTTAATTGAAATAAATAAATAAATAAAACATATTTATGTATTAGTTCTTAATTTTTGCATTGTATAAGTTGAATAATATTTTCCATGATTAGTAATTCTAATTTTTGGTCTAATTTTAGAATAATTTGTTGGGGTCAAATATTAATGCATGAAGAATATTAGAAGGAATATTACCCCATGCAGAGAGTGAAAGGGTGTTTATTGAATTTGCGTATATTACTACTTACCAATACCGGGTCTAATTGCCGGCTGCAACTGGTAATATACAATCTTAATGTTGTTCCAGCATACTCTTATCTGTAAGGAGTGACCACTTTATTACATTAGTGAGAACAAATTAACGATTTTTAACGTAATTAACGTGTATGATCATATATACACGGTTTAATCATATAATACTATAAAAATGATGGAAAATTTCAAGTGTCATCCTCTAAAAAGGCTTGACAAATGTAATTATTTTAGTGAACATATATGACAATATTTACCTTTAGAATCATACAATACTATAACAATTATACAATACTAAAAAAATGATGGAAAATTCCAAATGTCATTCTCTAAAAAGGCTTGACAAATGTAATTATTTTAGTGGACATATATGACAATATTTATCTAATTTAGAATTTTATTATTATTAAAATTGGAGCTAAATTAGGTATAATATGGACTATAATTTATTATAGCAATTCTATATCAGTGACCTAAAATTTGATATATTTAATTGAATGAAAAACTGGTGTATTCGATAAATAATTTTAAAAAATCAGTATTTAATTTTTGCTTTGAAAAGGTCATGTATTCAATAAATTTAATCATGATAATATATACTTGCATTATTTTTTGAAATTATATTTTTATATATTTCATACTTATAAATTCGTGTATTGCACAAGTTTCTATACTAGGTAATTAATAATAATAGAATATTAACTTTTTAAATTAGTTATTTAGTTTAATAAGATACTTTATTGGCCTTAATGTATAAAGAAACTAGGATGTATAAATTATTGTGAATTTTTACTCCGATACGTTGGCAAACACTCGATAAAAGTCGTTATAGATTGTGGATCAAAGCTGACTACCACGGCTAGACGATTTTGTAAAGAGATTGTTTTAGGTTTTCTTTCTTATTGTTCAAGCCCATTGTTATTACTTATTATTAGGTAAGATAACTTATTACCCATATGACTGGCCATATTTGATGTACTAACTATATAACCGGCCATCAGGGCCAGCCTTTGATACATACAGGCCCTGGCGAAATAACATATTAGGGTCATTTTTCTTTGCAGTTTATAATTTATATGGACCTCCTACTACCATTAATTTTGTTTTTTCGACAAGGGGCCCTGGGCGACGGCCCTGACGGCCCCTCTTACCCAGGGCCGGCCACTTTAAGAAACCTCCAAGGGTTTGCTTATTTGCTAGCAGCCTAGGAGTGTTTCGCTTCTTTAATTACTGTAGTCGTCCTTACTCCCCAAACTCAAAGCAAGATTGAAATATTGTAGCAGTGCCGTTTATATTTAATTTTTATGTATTTTACATTCAAGTAATTTGAGTATTTTGAGACTTTTTATGTATTTGGAGTGTTTTGGACATTGTATTATATTTTAATTATTATTAAAACTTAACTTTATATTTGTATTATATTTTTGATATTTATGTAAGAAATACCCGCCTACCGCGGGTCCCGTCCGCTTTATAAATAGGCGGGTAGCGACAATGCCAGCCCGCGGGTAGAATTTGTAGGAAATATCCGGTCCACTAACCGCCCAAACTCGCCCATAAACACCTGATATATATGTGTTAACTATTATAGTAAGTCTCATGGGAGACGGTCTATTCTATAGACGGAATCCATGAAGCCCAGCCCAAAATATAACATAGTATATTTGGGGTTATAATAAATTATTTGGGGATATAATAACTTATATTTGGGGTTATAGAATAGTATATTCGAAGTTATAATACCTTACATTTAGGATTATAACATAATATAATTGATATGATAATAAAAAAAAATCAGTTAAGGAAAATGGGCTGGCCCAATTTTATGGTCTATCCTATAGACCGTCTCTTGTGAGATTTTGTGTAACTATTAACCCTATAAACCACTTTAAAATCTACAAAAATTCAAACAACACAAATGATAAAAGGCCAATCATAAAGGACCAAATATTGAATATCAATCATTTGAGCCCAATTCCATATCTGGCACCTGATGACGACCCATCAATAATCATCGAATATCCACCACAATATTTTGACTACCCAAATATTGCCACATCATAACCACAAATCTTCAAATTCTCTTTTAATTGTTCAATAAAAATCCATTTATAAATTTCAAATTAATTACCGTGATTTGAAAAAATCACAAAAAGACAAAACAAATAGAATAAGTAAACAAAACAAAAATGATAAATTTAAATACCAAAAGTCTCACCTTATCTAATTTTCACATAAAAGTGATTCGCCAATATTACAAATCATTGTTATTTACTTAGACTACCTCATATACATCTCAAGTTGACAATTTACCAACTTAGTATAATAGTATTACCTCATTCCACTCAAAGTTTCACTGTTTAGACGCTCTAAGATGAACACGTACCAAATGAGTTCTGAATAGTAGCCTTTATTCGAAAGTTGCTCGAACTCATTTCTCTCATATTTTAGACTTTCAGACTGAATTGAATGTCATAGGGGTAATCTAGAATATCACCTCTAGACAGCTTTACCTTGTAGTTACAAACTTACAGGCCATGTGTACTATTTGAACGTATATATTTCACACATTGAGATTTAGACATGTGGATTATTTATTTCTTTTTAGATTTCATCAATAATTAACTCTGGGCACTCCTGCTAGTTATGCATACCTAACATTTCGAAAATAAATTATCGTCAATTACAAATTTGAGTGTTCAATTAAACTAAAATATACAAAAGGAATAAAAGAAAAACGAATTACCATCGTTGTTCACTATAAAACTATTGTTTCCTTTGTTCCTAAATTTTTGTATGGAATTGAACTATTCCCGAAAAAAAGATAACTGACACGAATTAATATAAATAAAAAGTTGTGGAATTGAGAGGGGATTTGATGCATACTAAAATAGTATGGACCAAGTTTTAACACGCATATTCCTGCTCTCTAGACTCTTTATTACATATTTACAAGTAATTGGAAAAAAAAACTTTTTTAAAAAATAATTTAGTTTAATTTTTTTAATTTTAAATTGTAATCATAGTTTTTATTTTTTAATTTTAAATTTTAAAATTTTAAAATTTTTAATTTTAAATTTTAAAATTTTATGTTTTAATTTATTAAGAATGGAGTAGAGTGGAGTGAAATTATAAGAGTAGAGACGAGTAGTATAGAGTGGAGGGGAGGGAAAAGCGTAAGAGTATAAAGTAGCGTGGAGGGGAGTGTAAATATTAGTCCACATTAATATTAGTGTTAACCAAATCTATACTTTTTTAACTCGTAAGTCGTAACCAATAGCTGTCCTTACTCCATAATCCATAATTCCTTTCCATATGATCATATTCATATCGTTTATATGTGGTGGATACCAACCGTTAATATGTGGTGGATAACCATCAGTACAGTCCTTGAGTTCAGTTTCGAATCGTCACTAACTGATTTTGGCAATTTCTGATTAAATTATGTTGACCTCTTAAATTATCCAAATATTCGAATTGAATTATTAACATCACAAATTCTTCACCCATTTTGCATTACATTTTTGGCACCATTAAATATCACAATACTAATTTCAATTTCAATTCATTTTCATCACAAATTGTTCTTCAATGGATCATTAATCATTATCAAATTCAAAGAAAAACCCCAATTCTTCACTTTTTCCGCGCATTAAATGGCGGCGGCAGCAGCAGCAACAGCAATTCATTTGCTCCCAAACAGCAGCAAGAAGAGGGCATCCTTGATATCAAACCACAAATTCAGAACTACCCAGATTTCTGTTATTCCTAAAGCATCTGCAAGTACGGAAAACAGCAACTCAGGAAAGAAGAAGAAAAGCAACAAAACTGGTACTAAAAGCAAGAATAAACAGCTTAAAGAAATAAATAAAGAGGAAGAAGAAAAGAAGAATCAGATTATTAACAAAAATGTTGTTGAATTGGAGAAGAGTGGGAAAGGTGATAGTACTGATGTGATTAAGAGGTTAGATGATGTGGTTAATCCAGTTGGGTTAGGGAGAAAATCAAGACAAATTTTCGATCAAGTTTGGAAAAAGTTTTCGAATCTAGGGCAGATTTCAAGGACCGATTATGATGATGGTAGTAATTTGTTGGTGTATGGAGAAGGTGCACCTTTGTGTGAGTTTACTATTCCTGGTGCTCAGAATACGACTGTTCTTGTTGTTGGTGCTACTAGTCGTATTGGCCGTCTTGTTGTTCGTAAGCTTATGCTTAGAGGTTACACTGTTAAGGTATTGATTCTTTCGTCTTGTTTACTTGTTTTTGGCTCTTTTTTGTGGGTGTGATTTTGTTTTTTGTTTTGATGTATGCAGTGCTGTGTTTGCCTTGCCCTTGTGATTTAAAATGTACATGTTTAGAACACAAATTCTTGTATGAGACAGCGGACATGCCTCATACTTGGGTTAAATAAACCATTAACAGTAACTTTTAGCTTATTGGCCTTTTGTTTTGAGGTTGTCTCACCGTGAGATGGTCTCGTACAAGACGGACTGCTTTATTGCTATAGATTAGGATTGGTTATTGCCGGTACCAAGCTGGGATATGGAAGGATGATGAGTGATAGGCTTGTGACGTTGAGATCAAAAACCTAGTCGCATTCTCTAATTATGAACCAAAAATCAATTTTTGTGAGGGTGTCGCTTAATTCATGTGGACGACTACTTGAACTGATGTATTGGTTCAGGTAGCTAACTCCTATCTTTTAATCTATTGGGATTATGGTTTTGGCAATGTTTTATTGTTGTTGTTATCGGAACTTATAGAACATATTTTAGTTATGTGATAACAACTTGGGAAACTTTTGATAAAACTATTTCAACTTAGCAAACTTATAGAGATTTAGTAGTTTTTGGAGTTTTGAATTTGTATGCTACATGTGTTTCACAATGCCTTTGGTTAGAAGTGGAATAAAAATTTAGGAACTCCTAAATCTATGCTACAACTTTGCATGCCCTACATTTTGAATTGGACGGAGTATATCAATCTGAAACTGAAATTATGCATGACTTTTTGATTCTTTCTATTGTGTTTAAACTGATAAGTTTGCATTAGAAGTGAATTTGTTAAAAGGTGTAGTTTATAACGTTGTCTTAAAGACATCTTGATAGATGAACTTGAAGCGGACTAGTTTTTTACTTCCCAAGTTAGTATTTCATGAAATGTACTACTAACTAGTTCAATGACAAGGAACCAAATCAACTAGAAGATAAGTAAACGGTTGAAATTCTCGTAATATGTTATTTACTCTATTAGAGGTCACCATTACAAAAAGTCGTGGATTTAAAATAATCTCATCCACCGCACATTTCAAGTTGATTGTTTAGCGCCGGTTATAGGCGCATGTGATGCATCCACACTTCTTACCATAAGGGCTCTCAATTGAGGGGGCGTGATAAAGTTTCTATCTATACTACATACTAAAACCGTTATGCAGTAAGACATATGTTGCCTTCATGTTAATTGTTTTCCCTCCAAAATACTCATTTAGCTAAATTAGGTAAGTAGAATAATTAAGTTTGAATGCCTTAACGTTTCAAATGATTGGTCAAAATTAGACAATACGTTTGATGCACGTTTCAAATTGGGTAAGTAAATTTCTATAAAAATGGCAATAAAAAAATATAAACTAATTTTATTTTCTCTATATTTATTATGTTTTACCAAATATTATTTTCTCACATATCAGATTAATTTAAACTAATTTTATTTATATTTTAGAGATCATTTACATATTTTTTTATTATCCGTGCTTGGCACGGGATTCAAGCTAGCATAATATATTATGGGACTTCAACCATTAGTTTAAGATTTTGGTTGGGTTGTTTCCTTTACATATGGTGGTAAGATCAATTCCGTTTTTCATTTTAGTTATGACTTACCATAAGTTGAGACTAAATTGATTGAAAAAACAATGAAAATGTACAGGGCTTAGTAAGGAGAATCGATCAAGGAGTGATGGATATGCTGCCAAGGTCAGTGGAATTAGTGGTGGGGGATGTGGGTGATCCCTCTACGCTCAAAACAGCGGTGGAAGGTTGCAACAAAATCATATATTGTGCCACTGCTCGTTCAGCAATTACAGGGGATCTCAACAGAGTTGACAACCGTGGAGTCTACAATTGTGCGAAAGCCTTCCAGGTATTACTCCATTTTTCTGTGCTGAAGCCCTACTTTCCAGGGTTTATCAATGAATGCCACTTCCACACAATGGCAGGTGATTATTGGGGCGGGAAGGGATGTAGTTGCAGATTTGAGTTTCTCTATATATCTAACTGTTTTGTATCTATAGAGTTTAGTTTATACTCTTAACCAAAGAAACATAATCTTTTATCATCTAGCATATGAAGTTACGGGATGTAATTAGATTGGTGTTGATGTAATAATGTATATTTCAGGACTATAACAACCAATTAGCACAACTGCGAGCAGGTAAAAGTAGCAAAAGCAAGCTTCTGATTGCAAAATTTAAATCAGAAAATTCACTAGAAGGATGGGAAGTACGCCAAGGGACTTATTTCCAAGATGTGGTCGCTAGCAAATATGATGGAGGGATGGATGCCAAATTTGAGCTCAATGAAAACGGCCTCGCCATTTTCTCCGGTATGTTGTGTTTTTGCTTTGTATAGAATCTACTTGAATAAATTCATGTATGTAAACACGACTAAAACAAGCTTCGGCTACTCGACTCCAAATCCTAATGCATTAAAAACCATATATGAGACGTGGGTTTGTGACTAATGTCGCTAAATTGCTGATTTCATGATAGGATATGTTTTCACTAGAGGAGGATATGTGGAACTATCACGGAAACTTTCACTTCCATTGGGTTTTACTCTAGATCGGTATGTTACCTCAAATGTACATTGTTTCTATTTATCTTCTTGTATTATGTGATGGATGCTTGTGCTTTAATATCGGGAATTTCATATCATTAGGTATGAAGGTCTAGTTCTTTCTGTTGGTGGAAACGGTCGTTCCTATGTTGTGATCCTCGAAGCTGGTCCTCTTGCTGATGCAACCCAAAGCAAAATGTATTTTGCAAGAATTAATACAAAAGCTGGCTTTTGCCGGGTATTGAATCATCTATCAGAAATTTTTATTGATTATTGGATATTGTCGTCTTGAAATTCATTTCTCAATTTCTAATCCATGTCTGAGACCTATATGTTTATTTCATTGGTGTTTGAAAGGTTAGGGTTCCTTTTTCAAACTTCCGGCCAGTGAATCCAACTGATCCTCCTTTAGATCCATTTCTTGCGCACACATTGACTATACGCTTTGAGCCTAGGCGGCAGGTATCTTTCTTATTCTGAGGTTCTTGTCTGTTGAATGGATATGCTAAGTAGTGGTCTCTAAATTAAGAACTGAGATTAAAAAAGTCACATGGTTTCTCATAAAACAACCATAAATGTGAAAATAATGAGAATTATTTATAGATCTACTTCGGAAACGTAGTCGTAGACACTACATTGTTTAAGTGGTTAAGTAAGCATAAATAGAAGCATACACTACCAATGTTGCTTTATCGAACGTTTTTCCTCCCTCTTTACTCCATTTCCACCCATCATATTCTCATGACCATGCTTTGATCAAAATTCATTCCATTGCATTAGGATTTGAACATGTGGTATAAGGCGGTAATGGAAAATTGTCAACAAAAAAACTTTTTTATGATTAAACTTTCATTGCCATGGAAATGACATGAATACATATCATGAAAATTTAAACTATAAATCATTCCTATTACCACCTATATTACCGTAAACCAAATTGGCCGTTAGTGCTTATTGATTATTGAAGTGTTTATGAGGCAATATGTTTGTTTTCCACCAACTTTTAGTTTCCAAAATGACACCTTTACTCATACACAATTTAATGTTTAGTTATTTTGTCTTAGAGTCCTGCTTATCCATTTAGAATAAATCTTGGTGCAGAGACCTGTAGAAGGGCCTAAAGGAATGAAACAAGATCCAAGAAGTTTCGAGCTAATTTTGGAATACATAAAGGCCTTGCCTGTAAGTGTGGAATGATTTTTATTTCGAGACTATGCAACTGTAGATTTGTAACTCTCAGATGATTTATTACATGCAGAGTGGTCAAGAAACAGACTTCATCTTGGTATCATGTACAGGTTCAGGAATAGAAACTTCTAGAAGGGAGCAAGTATTGAAAGCTAAAAAGGTAATACAACTCTTAACTCTTTCGTTAAGTTTATCGTTCTCCATTTACTCCGCCTACGAGTGCTCGTCGCTCATTGCCTATCCTAATCCCGGACAAAGGAGAAGGTGAGCGGTAGGTTCATGACAACCAGCTCAGTAAAACCTAGTTACATGATTACATCCCATGTTTATAAACCAATAATCAGAATCAACATGGAGGACAACCGAAAATGATCTATTGGTTCATGTAGCCTACCAATATTTTGGAATTAGATTTCGGTTTGTCAACTTGGTTAGTTATTGTGCGAGATTTGTTATTTTTCTGTAATTGGTTCTTTTATACAAAAAAATTGTGTCTCGGTTTCTGAACCAAAAAATATCATTAAAAAAACCATTAAACTTATGCTGGATACTGGGTTGATGACTTTGACTCTGACACTATTTACTATCTTTGGTAGGCTGGTGAAGATTGCTTGAGAAGATCAGGACTCGGTTATACAATAGTCCGACCTGGTCCTTTGATGGTAAGCTCAACATCTCTTGATTCTATTTCGTATCATGGTAAAAATATTCGGTATTGAACCTAGACTTGTGTATGTTTAACTCGTTATCCAGGAAGAACCTGGAGGACAACGTGCTCTAATATTCGACCAGGGAAACCGTATATCTCAGGTAAAGAAAAAAAGTTAAGTCACTTTGTAAGGCTTTAGATCTTGTTTTTCACTCACAAATCAAAAATTGGTGTAGGGAATAAGCTGTGCAGATGTGGCTGATATCTGTGTAAAGGCTCTACATGATTCTACTGCCAGAAACAAGAGTTTTGATGTGGGTGTTCTTTACTTGTGTTCTTAAAATACTGAATTTAAGATCATGTTTAGCCTATTTTTCCTGATTCTTTTTACTTCCACATATTTAGGTGTGCTATGAGTATGTTGCCGAGCAAGGACAGGAGCTTTACGAACTGGTAAGAGATCGATTCATTCACTTGAACTCCTCCTTAACTCTATCAACTCTCGAGTCTTGAGCTTTACGGTTTTCTTGATTTTTTATCACATTTAATTTTGTTAAAGTGAAACTAGACTTGTCAAAATGGTCAGACGGGCGGGTTTTGAATTTGATCATTTTCGTTCGGATCGGTTCTAGTTGGGTTCGGGTGGATTTAACTAGTCAAAGATGTTATAGTTTTTCTACCCTAATAATTTACTGTTTTTATAAATAATATTTTCATAAAAGGGACCAATATACCGTCTTTTAAAGCTAAAACAAACAAATATTAATATAAAATACAAAAATTGACCAGAAATATAGCGTGTCTGAACTAAAATGGTAACGTAAAACAAAAAAATTGACAGAAATCAAGAAATCGAGTCAAAATGGTTAATTCCAATATTTCTCGGTTGGGTGTTTTTTGTGCTACGCGCAATATGATTTCTGGTCAATTTCAAGTCAGATGAAAATTCGACAGGTCTAACGAGGAATTGTTGTTTATTTTGGTACATTGCAGGTTGCACATTTGCCTGATAAGGCAAATAACTATTTGACTCCTGCACTCTCAGTTCTTGAGAAAAACACCTGATATAAAGATTTTGGTTATCTCCTTGGCATCTATTTCTCAGAATTGAGGAAAATAATCAGCATTTTTTTCTTAATTTTTTCATACCCATTTGTGTGATATTAGTGTATAGCATTACAGGATGTAAAGACAGCATAATTTTCTTTTCAATCCTTTCTGAGATGAAAACACAATATATTCATATCAGCTTTGTATTCTTTGTTCTGATTGTAAAAGAAAGTGTATAATGTAATACGAGTTCTGGAGTTGCATAAATCTTTCGAGAACATCGAATTTTTTGATTCCAGCCATGAATGCATTCTAGATATTCAAACGGTGTTTTAATAACTTTAAGTTCAACTAATAAACGATAAATTCACAGTAGAGAAATTAAGTTCTGATCAGCGCTAATAAGTTTAAATTAACGTTTTTTGAATTCGAATTGAAGTCCGAATTCAAAGGCATTATGAGAATTGTTTATGTAAGGTTTTGGTAAAAATGTTTGCATGGCAATGTTTGCATTGTTGATGGTTCATGAGCCCTTTTTCACTACAATATTTATTGGGAGCTTTCACAACAATATTTCCTTTTGTAAAGACGGTTCTCAAAAGTCCAGTCAAATATTAAATATATATTGTTACAACTCTAAATATAGATTTGGGTTGAACTTGTGTTTTATTAATGTTTATAATCTTCATTTATCTTAATGCCTACTTACAATATGCTAAAAAGTATATAATGGATCAGCCCATTTAAAGATGGTCTCTCATGGAAACCGTCTCTCACAAGAATTTGTGTTTTATTAATGTTTATGATCTTCATTTATCATGCTTATTTAGGTAATTACAAGTAGAATAGTGACACCAACATATCGTTCATTTGTTCATCTAAAAGCGAAATTTCATCTAATGTCGTCATTTTCTTGTATTCGACTCGTTTATGAATATTTGTACTTTGTAGGCTTGCGATTATTATTATTATCAGTACTTTCACACATACAACATGGTGTTTAAAGCATCTAAAATGCCATCGAAAAACTGCAATATCCATGTCAAATAACAATTGTGATCAAAGCATCTACAATTTTAATTAATAACATCAATTATATTTTTATGGGTGTTGTACTTGGATGATGCCTTTGGGTATGTTACGCCAATATTCATCTTAATGTAGATGAATATTTTGGCCAGCTAGTCTCCTGAGAGGCCGTCTTTCTGAGAGACGTCTCTTAAGCCCAGTCCATCAAACCTTACTTTCTACTCTTTCTTCATATTTTTTATGGGCCAACCCAATAAAATAGTCTCTCAAAGAGACCGCCTCTTACAAGAATTTGTGATATATGGCGGACTTCTATGGGCATCTTCATGATAGTATCGCTAATGTTCTAATGAAAGCGACATAATTCACAAATAAATCACTATTTAATGTTTTAAAGAAAGCAATATAGTCCATTTAATTTAGTAACAAAAAAATTCAATTTTTTAAACAAAATAAAACTTCAAAAAGTCAAAGCCCTTTTTTGGATGGAAAATTGAATAAAATGAGTTTTTTTAAAAAAATTCTCAAAATAAGTTTTGGAAACATTTTAATTTCAAAAATACGCGTCTTTGAGCCTAAGGTTAGAGCTTGTTATTAACACGACTTTGTTTACAGTTATTAACAACAAACAAAAAAAAAACAATGTCATAAGTTTTAAAGGACGGCAGAAAAATCACATGTTTATTTGCTATTGAATATTGATAACAACGAACCAACATTTGTTTTTTTTATGTACTTCAAATGTAATAACAGTGTTTTTTATTCGCTATTAGTAACAACGAAAGAAGGGTTTTGACTTTTTTTTACCAATTTGTTTATTCCTTATCAGTAACACCGAATAAATACTTAACCTCAACTTTGACATAAACACGATTATTTTAGAAATCAAAAATTCCCAAAATTTATTTTGGAAATTTTTATGAAACTAAGCTTTTTTTCAAATTTTCTTTTGAATGAGGACCATTAATATTCGTTGTATAATTTTAAAACCCAATCTAATCCACAATTGTCCCAACTGCTAAAGTCCCTTCATTATCTTCTCTAAAATGACACCCCAAATGCACACCGTAGGCAGCACTAGTAACAGCGGCACCCATGGCCATATTACCCAAACTTTCCGGTCCCTAAATTTCAACAGATCAAGATTATACCATCAATTTTACTCCCACGCTTTCTCCTCATCTTCAATCTGGAACTGGAAGCTTATTCATGTAAATGGGAATGGAAGTGTAAGGAATCGCCAGGGAATCAGCGGAATCGGAATGCTAGCAGCTGCAGTAGTGCTGTCGACGCCTCCGCCTTCAGAAGAGACATTGTCTAATATACCCCTAGAACTTTCTGGAAAGCTCTGTGATCCTTTGGATAAGGAATGTGATCAAGCGAATACTCAAATGAAGAAGAGGATTCAACGCCCTAAGTCGAGGAGTGCAGAGAAATGTACTACTAAATGTGTTGGTACTTGTATTCGTGGAGGTGATGGCTCCCCCGGTGAAGGTCCTCTCAATGTTCGAAGGTATTGTGATTAAACTGAGTAGCCTTATCTGCAACATTAACCGCCTATTTGGTAATCGGTATAAAATAGTGGTAATGGTAATAAAAATTAACGTAATTTGGATCAAAATGTATCATGTCACGTTTGATAGTCATGGTTAAACTCTTCAAATCGCATTTTCTTCGCAAAATTTATTTCAAACGCATTATTATTTGAATGTGGTATTAGGAAATGCGGTATCAGGTGGTAATAAAAAATTATAAATGTAAAAATTCTTTATGATCAAACTTTTATTAACATATCATTCCAATTTACACTACAAATCATTACGATTACCAAACGGGCATTAGGGGTGTTGCATTTTGGGTCCTCCCAATGTTTGATTAGAGCAGTTTTTTTAATTTTAATTTAGCTTAAAAAGTATCTTTTCGTAACTGTAAAGTCATTTACCGAACACTTTTTGTAACTTTTATTTAACCAACAAACCAAAAGTCATGTCATCCAGATTGCTAACCATTTAATAAATAGGAAAATTTACCCTGAATAATCCAACCTATTCACCATTTTCCTACAATAATCCCAACTATCGATTAACCATGAATAATCCCAATTATTGCCTCACTTAACCTGCGCTATTGTTAGGCTTTTGTTTACCGGTGAAGCAGGTAAATTTTTTACCATTTGTCCTCTACCATCTTCTTCATTCTCCTTAAATCTCACCACCTCCATTGATGGAAGCAGCAACAGCTCCCCCTATATATATTTTCCTCCTAAGAACAGCCTTGAAGGTAAACATCTTTCACCCATGATCTTCCATAGTTCTTCCCTAAACTCTGAATGAATTGATACATCTCTTTCATAATAAATTAACCCAAAACTTTGAAGGAGAAATCTAATACTTTGACAATCTTCAAATGTTTTTCTAATCCCTCTTAACCTTGTTGTGTAGAATATAACTGAATTACTTCCCCCTGGAGGACATTTTTCTTCGAATTCGGTTAATGGGGATTATTTATGGTTAATCAATAGTTGGGATTATTGTAGGAAAATGGTGAATAGGTTGGATTATTCTAGGTAAATTTTCCTAATAAATATTCAATTTGATTGTGTAGTCCCATTATTGTCTTCAAGCAAGGATTTAGAAGTCGTCAATATTGGTAAGCTTCAGTATTTTAGCAATGCCTTGGTTTCTTTCAGTTGAATGCTTCGACCCTGTTTTCTCATGTATTCATGATCAATCTGTTGTGCAGCTTGGTGGAATGTTCAGATATATGCAACTTGCTTGATGATGCTGATAAGGGTAAGTAATTTGGACTGTGTCACATGATCATCCATCTTCTCAAAAACCATGAATCAAAATTAGCTGGCGAATAATGTTAAGCTGAGTCTCCGATTCATAGTGGGTGGTTTGCGTAATTATTAAAATTCATGTAATACTCCTTTTTTCAATTATTGGACGAAAAACATGTACATATTTCATTGGACGATTCATTGTTGACAACAATAACGCTAGAGCTTTTGATCCATTGGAGAAACTAAATTCATTCGCACTAATATAATTGCAATTACACTGTATATGTATTTACAGTTGTATATACAAGAAAATTCGAGTAATTTTTCTCCTTGAGATCAAAAAAGTACCCACTTTTCCACTCTATTCCTCTGTCCTTTTGAATTTGCTATATTACAAAATCAAATTAAGAGTTTGTTTGAATGTTTTATAGCAAATTCAAATGGACGGAGGAAGTATACCTCTCGGATTATTCATGATTTATATTGCAGGCTTGGGTAGCAATGTAGATAGACACAACATTACTGGTAAACTATTTCAGGTAGAAATAGGTAGCGAAACCGAGAATCAAAAGGGTTAACCACAAAATGCCGAGAAGCGAAAAGTTTCTGCCGCTTTTGGGTTATATGTTGGTCGATGAAAGCAGTCTGCTCCGGAGGCAGATAGCGTGATATCCACTGAGCAAGTTTCGAATCATCTACGTGATTTTTGGAAAAGCAGTGTAGCATCTTCGGCACCAGCAACTTCCCTTTGCTACTCACACCAACTGAAGCCCGAATAAAATCACGCTGCGCGGCTTCAAGTTCATCTCGGACATTCCTTGCGGTATACACTTGAACCTACATTGTCCAGGCGAGGCCGGGGTATTCTATCTGAGTTCTACTGCAAAAGCACTACGTTTCCCAAAAATACAAGCAGCAAGATACTCCTTTACTCCAATGCCATTAATTTGCTCCCACCTAAGCAGGTTTGGAGAGAGGGATGTACGCAACCTTACCCTTGTTAGTGATAACAAAGAGGTTGTTTCAGACCGATCTTTGTTAACAATTATCATTTGCACCTTCACATAAATAATAAGTGCACATGATTTAACGAGCTTTTTTGATATAGTCCATTATAATCTGAAACTAACGAACTATAAATATTTAGCTATCGGAATAAAGGACCAAAACAAAACAAGAAATAAAAGAAAGAATTACCGCGGGAGATGAGTACATCCCACAGCTGAGAGCAAATGCAAGATTTGGTTCATAAGAATCGATTGCGAATTTCTTTTGCTCCTCTGACACCTTCAGCTTGTTAAGAGGAAGGAGTAAAGCCTGAAGATGAAATAGATAAATCAGGTGCAACTCAGAGAGAAACATCCAATCAAGAGAAAAGCAATATTAAGCTTATCGACATAAAAACCAAGGCAATTCCGTACGATTTGAGGACGATGGATAGGCGGTCTCATCTTCAGGATCACATACTCGATGACCGCAGCACTGAATAAATGACCACCCACTGTATAAGCTGCCTGCGAACATTAAAAACACCTACTTACTTACCTTTATCGGAAAATTAACGACACCTACTTATATGACTTAAAAAACGTTTGTAAATGTCGAAGTTCAAACCTTTTGCATCAGCGAAAAAAATTTCATTTCACTTTTAGGGACTCCATATGCAAGATACGCCTGGAATAAGGTTCGAAACGATAAAAAGAACAATATTACCATCTAATAATTTCAATAACTCGACTCGTTTATAAAACAAAACGTAAGAGACTGACGTGCATAATCAAGGCATTATATAGGTTGATCCAAAAAGCCAGCTTTTCGTCACTGCTCAAGAGGATAGGATTCACTTTAGCCAATTGCTCCACAAGTATCCTGTCCTCCAAAAGTGAAAAACCAAAATGCATCAATCCATTGCCAATGCAAGCTATTTAGTTGATAAATATTTTGGGGGTGATGCACAACACAACATGCAAGATCAGTGTAACATAATTCGCTAGCTAATTCGCGTTTCGCTCAAATTTGCCCAGGATTAGCCCAAAACCGACCATAATTCGCTTTCTTCGATTCACAATTCGCGAGGAGATCAACAAATCAAGTGACACTGCGCAAGATCAAATACCAACTCTCCTATTTGACTATGAACCAAAAAAGGAGGGGAGGAAGAGAACAGAAAAATATTAACCTGAATCTCCGCAGTGATCCAGCAGCATATTCCAGCTGCCTTTTTCCGACCGACATCCAGGACACTTCTGTAGCCAAACCATACCTCCCTATCTCCATCCAACTTAATTTGCCACTTACCTTATACGGATCAAAGGTATTTTCTGTTCCTAGCACCTCAGAATCACGAGGCAAATCGATCTGTGGGCTTTTTGCCCACATGGGAACCATCAAGTGTTCAGATAATGACCACGATGGTGCATTAGAATGATGAGCGTGTGGTGAACTCGGTATATCCATCGGGATATAATTTGAAGAAGGGGCAGATTCTGCTAATGAGATGAAAATACTTCTCATGCATCGCACCATCTCCTCTGATAACCGATTAGGATGATTCCATAGGCCCTTTGCGGAAAGCTCCTTAATGGGTTTCTCAACATTAACAGGACCACCACGCTTAGGATGCATTTTCGGTGATAATGGACTCCCCTGGAAAAGAACAAATAGTTTAATTGAGGTGAAACAGCTAATTACACAACTGGTAAAAACCAAGGTCCAATTACTAAGAGACCATGGTGTAAAAATGCGTAACGGTCGCGATGGTGGTAACGGAAGGGTGATATACGCTAACGGGACGAATGTTGTTATCATAACGCCTAAATATCGGTCGAAACCATAAGATATTGCTTGATCTAGCACAAAACGCGGACTTTTTTACACCTTTACTACAGGGGAATTATTAGTTCGTTGTTTTTGAAAACATTTACAATGTGGACGATGCAATGTGATGTTGCCTTGTTATTATGCAACGGAAGGGTGATACGCTAACAGGAGTGATATGCTATGACAAATGACATTGCAAATTAGACAAAAATATGAAAAGACTCTGATACATACCTGACAAGAAGGTGAAGAAGACTTCTTGGAGTATGATCGCTGCAGACGGTATTCAGCAAGTCTCCTTTCATTTCTTTCTTGACTGAGTTGAAAATGGAGAGAAACCATCTCTTCTTCAAGTTCTGAAATTGAGTTCTCTAGTGCCGCAATACTGGTCAAAAGCTCAACTGTCTACAAAGTTATCAAAACAACTGTAATCAGGATTTTAGAAAGATACAAACGCCGCTAAGCATTATAGTTCACAACCTCACATATTTTTTACTTTGCCTTTTGCGTTGCAACTTGTGAAACACATTTTATTAATATGAATGCGACAGAACAAGCTAAACAAAAAGAAGTACAAAATGTAGAATATGCCATACACGTTGAGGAAAGTGCGATGGAGTAGACAATTCCTTGAAATTTTTTTCGGCGGCATGCTCCAGAGCCACATGCAATTCTTTTTCTTCCTGCAACTGTTGTTGTAAACTTTGAACCTGAAGAATTAAGGGTTTATATGTTTATTATTATGAATTCACAGATGACTTAAAGAAGTACCCAACTTCGGAACATGAAAGAAAAGTCATACTAAATGTTTTTTGGATAAGACTACATTCTTGGCAAATCTTAGATGCCAATCTCACATGCCGATTGGAATGGAGAAATTTCTTCACTTTCATCCGTTAAATATCTATCTTTTTAGTTTTTAGTTTTAGTGCAAAGTGATAACAGAAATAAATTTTGTAGCATCCTACAGACAGACTCGAGCAGTCCAGTTGCACCTAAGAACAAACTGAGTCTTTAGCATTACTACTCCAATGAACCTCAAAGTTCGGTAAAATCATCATCCTATCCTGATTGCAATCACAAGGCTAAAGCTTGACTTATCTAACTCCCACCCCTCGTAAGATTACCTTCAGGTGAAGGAATATAAACTCTATCATTATGTAATCCGTTTGAGAGTTGATTTGACGTTAAATCTCGTTATGAAACGTGGCGTGAATTTTTTACACGGTCAAAACGCCATGGTGACTGTTACGTAACGTGTAACACCCGTTAATTCACTGTTACAACGATATTTCACCGTCACAACGTTATTTGTTTCCCTATTTAAGTTTCATTAATGTCTATTAACTTTAATTGTTAGAACACTTAATTTATAGTTACTCATAATTTTAGTTGTTAAACAAAATAATTAACTAATAAGTAAATTAATTATGCACTAAAAGTACCTCATAAAGTGCAATTATAATAGTTATTAACATATCATTGCATAATAATAGTAGTTCGACAACAAAAATGCAATTATAAGTCTTATGTGAGTTAAAATTTAAATCTACTCCGTCACGGCCGCAATTCACGTTATTACTTTGTTATATCCGTTTTTCGCGATACCACAACCGTTCCCACAAATACATCTGAGACCGCAGTCTTTTACATGCTTCGGTGGAAACAGATTGTGGTAGGAACTCGCACAATCCATATTGTTTAGACTCTTTAGTCTTTATATTAGCTGAATGATCTTGATCAAATACAAATATTAGGCACAAATTTTAAACATTTTAACAATTAATTTTTTAGTTCAAACTACAATGTTAAATCCTTGATCCCAATAATATAGGGTTGACTTGTCCTGTACCACACAGTTACAACAACTTTAAGCTATACCATATCTTGAACCTAAGAATTTTACAGAGTTTGAAACTCTATCCAAAGCTCTCCCCTGACGCTAAATTTGTGTTGCTCCTAACTATAACAAATCCCAATTCACCTCGATGTCATTCAAAAAACATGGAAGCATATTAAGTGTGAGCGAGATGATGGAAGGAAAGAAAAAAAGACGAAGAAAAATAATATGGCCGACAAATCTGTCGATAAGAGCTCATATAAGTCAAAGAATGACACCCTCTTCTCGCTGATCAAAAGTATAGTCATTGGTCAAGTTTAACGATTGCAATTTGCAAAACCACATTGCTTCTCTCATATAGGTTTCCACGGCAAGATAAAACCCATATGTTTGTAGCACTAAGCACCCACCTACGGAGAGAAGCAAAAGATTGATAACATTACTCTTAAACATTGAACTCGTGTGGCACTCATGCAACTATGCTAGGGCTGACTAGTCGATGAGGCATCACTTCACTTCTACTTGTCCAAAAGAGTTCTAAGTCCACATGTTTGGTTCATATGCTAGTAATGCTACACTTCCTCCAATCCAACACCAAGCAAGTTGATCAATTGAGGTTACTAGTACGAACCAAGAATCACAAATGCTATTTCTTTCTTTCGAATTGTCAACAAATGAAATAATCTACACTCCGCGTTCCACACTCCAAGCTGAAGAAAAAAAAAGAGCCCTCTCTTGTAATGGAGTAATCGGTAAGCAACATATAATTTGCCTCTAATTAAGAATACAAACATGACTGCCTTACTCCTGATGAAAGTCAACTAACTATATACTGATATGATAAAGACTAAAAAAGGGACTTTCAATAGAAGCTAGAAAACATGCCAAAGATAACACATAAGCACCCAAGGAAAACAGATACTAAAATCAATTAAATCCATATACTATGTTTCACAGTGAGATGAAAATTGCGCAAACACTTACGTCTTTCTCAAGCTGAAATTTGTACGAAAAAGCACCGTCACCTCTGCCATAGTATCCCAAATTTTCACCTACGATGTGATTGCTTGCCTAGCATGAAACAACAATGCTTAGTTCCCTAATCAACATTACTGAACTATGATCAAGAAAGCTAGAGTAGCAATATTTGAAGAACTTATAATAAACATTATTATTTGTTAGTGAAGGGCTATGTTACTTGGACTCGGGTACTAATGTCGGATACTGGTACGAGTCCTAATGTCGGATACGCCTAAATATTCAATTTTACCCTAAAATGAAGTATACAATAACAATGTCTGAGTATCAAGGATCGGAAGCGTCCATATAACATAGGTGAAGGTAAAATGTTAATATAGTCGAAACTTCCTCCGTGTTGGCCCCCTGTCAAAGTTGAATCCATTATAAACCTTATCAAGCCACAAAAATTCTACAGCATCCTATCAATCAAGAAACAAAACAGGGCGCCGTACAATGTACTTGTCAAGTTCCAGCCACGTTTGAATATACACCCTTTTAGCAAAAACTAAATACATATATACAACCGAAGTAAACCTACGTTTCAAGTTATTATGTACAGCCCATAAAACTCTACGATGGAACAATCCACAAAAACGCATCATTCAAAAGTTCAGTTAAAAATGAATATACTGCAAAATCCTCGACCCAAGGCCTACAATAGGCTCGAACCTAAAGTTGAGATACTGCAATAAAAACTTTTAACTAACTGTATTAGAATCCTCTCTATTACTTTTCTCCATTACCCATGCTAAAGTTTTTCACACCTATTTTAGAATTAAGAATAAAATCTCAAAATCCCCTAAATTTTCTACCATCAAGCAATTCTAACCATTAGATTAGGTAATGGACTCTCCATTATATTTTAAGTAATGGAGAGGATCCGAACTACGCTAAACTGCTATTTATTCCAACATGTATATATTACAAATCATACTAAGAAATGACCATATTTTAGTCAGATTCCAATCACCAGTGCCAACTACACAACACAACCACTCCCTTTAATTCCTAATCTCACAATCCTACCCCATAATTCAACCAACATTTATTATTGGTACTAAAAAAGGACATTTATTCTAAAGAAGGAAGAATCTGACTATCAATCTTTCCATAAAAAAACACCAAAAAACTGTAAAAAATTATTATAATTAATTGGATTAACCTGAACTTTAATTTGAATATAAAAAAGCATAGATAGTAACTCAATAAATTGACAAAATGTTTCCTTTTCTTCTCTTTACAGAAGTTATAGAGAATTAGAGACTAACCTTCATAGAAAACCAATGTTTATGACCATCATCAAGAGGGTTTGAACAAGTATCAACAGAACCGGTAGAACAATAACCAAAACGGGAGTCATTTCTACAGAAAATTTCAACAAAAACAGTAATGTCAAACCCAGAATTGTTAATTAGAAGTTGCAAGATTCTCAAAAGTACATCAAATTACACAAAAATAAACCAAATTGAGAATTACCCAATTGCAAACCCATTTTAAATTAGACAAGAAAGGGCTCAAAAAAGGAGGGAAAATGCAATTTCAAACATACCCATGAAAAACCACAAAAAAGGAGATAAAAAAAACTTACATGTTCAAAACAGAAGAAGACAACAAAGCTGAAGTTCCAGACATATCTTTCAATTTTGCATAGTTTATTGAAACACCCAAAAGTTCAAAACTTTTCAAGAATGGCAGATTTCTTCAACCAAATAGGTACATACAAAAACTGAATATGCCCAAAAAAACCCAGAAAAGGGATTGAAAAACCCTTAAAACCCAGATAAGGATAGAAAAACCCTTAAAACCCAAAAAGAAAAAGATAAAGAAAACAGCAATTGTGGAGGAAAAAGCACTTAAATTTAGAATCTACCAGTAGTATTGAAAAAGATTGCAGTAAATGCAAACTACTACAAAATCTTAAGCATAATGACAATAAAAGACAACAAAATGAGAAAGGTAATGAGAAAATGGAGAGGGAACTATGCTTCATGTGAAGGAAAAATGTAAAAGGGCTAAAATAACAGGACATTTATGACATGAATTAGGGTGTACAGTTAGTAGTCACTTTCATTTTCC
The DNA here is from genome assembly GCA_019776075.1 of Amaranthus palmeri. NCBI lineage: Eukaryota > Viridiplantae > Streptophyta > Magnoliopsida > Caryophyllales > Amaranthaceae > Amaranthus > Amaranthus palmeri. The sequence continues at coordinate 95,486 of JAAKBH010000584.1, forward strand.
AACAAATCCACAAAAATTTCATTGTTGTTGTTGTTTATCAACCAGCATTTGTGTTTACCAAAACAAGTAAAACCAAAATGGGGAGAGCCCACTAATTATTTTCTCAATTAGTGGATGAATCCTTATAAAACCCTTAACCAAGTGTTATTACAAATAGTTTAAGTTTATAACATACTTGGGGTGAAACTTAATAACAATTTATATTACATGGATGAAGGGTAATGTCTTAGTATATGTCAAAGTAGTAATGTGTGTCTAAGTATAGAGTTATCAAATCCAAGTAATGCACAAGTCTTTGGGGTGTTTTTGAAGATGGTTGAAGGAGGTTGAAGATTTTCGAATAAATCTGTGAAATGAATGAAGGCTATTAATTCGAGGTCGAATGTGAATATGAAAGTAAGAATTAGTTAGAGAAAACTTATTTTATGATGTTTTTGACTATATATAATAAATGACTTTGTATCGATAGTAAAATTATTTGAGTCTGAAAGAATTGATTAATGATAAAACAAACTAATATGTAACATTAATTGGGCTTGAATATTATTAATTGATTATAATTGACTTTGCTTTGACCAAATCACGGACTTTTGATTAAATAAGGAGTCTCAATTATTATTGGGGACTTAGTCCCAAAGCCTTAACCCTATGTACATAGTGTGTTGATTGTTGGATGATAATTCATGAACTATGTGCGGAATCTCGATGATAATGATTTTCAAAAATCAGTTAAGTTCAGAAACTTATAATGAAGTCACCTAAAGTTAATCCCTATGACCAATAAAAGAAGATCATTGCTCAGCAACTTATTATCTATGATAAAGATCCTTTACACCAAATCAAGGTTGTACTCCCCCATTACATTTTCAGTCTCAACGTGGCATATTATTAGAGACTCCTCATAGTTACATTGGGGAACTTATTGTTTAGTTCAGTCTTTTCAATTTGGTTGTTGATCATGGATGGTCTTTTCTTCCGGTCATTTGCACTATGAAGGAAAGCAAAATAACAGCAAAAGTTCTTCATATCGTCAGACATCCAATTTAGTATTCTATACTCTCTTCTATGGGGCTAAATTAATAAAGATTTTAGTCCAACCAGGGCTTTAAACTAAAGTTTGAAGGTTCTCCATTTGGTACATTCTCAAGACCTTCATATCAGGGATTTTGAGACAAGTCAACTTTTCCTTCCTTTTGAGTAATTTAGCCCCATTCGCTAGTCGACCGGGAATCATATCTCTAAAAAGCAATCCACCTTTATAGAAGGAGGAGTGGTGAAAACTGAAAACTAGACTAAGACGTACATGTGTGTGATAATGAGGTGCATATTGTCTAAAAGGATGTACATATTTATGTGAATGAAAAAGTTCGTATTATTTACAAAGATTTCACCTGAATATCTACACCTTTCAACATGTACCTACATCTTTTAGCAAATATTCAATTATTTACAAAATTATTATCTAAATATGTACACCTTTTAAGATTGTATATTGTATGTAGACTCGTTATTAATTTTAATCACTTTTATTAATCTTATTAAACATTTTTTGAGTTTTGACTCATCATACACTAAACTTACACATTTAGCAAATATGAACACCCCCAAGCCTCCCAAACCCAAGTAATAAGGATTAAGGAGTTAATCAAGGCATGACAAGAGATTTATGCTTGGAGTTGCTTCCTTATACTTTGATTTGACAATGTTTACCAACTACCCCTGCATAAATCATTGACAACTGCATTAATTATTTATTTTTTTCAAACAATATTGTTTTAATAAACTATAAAATCTGTAAAAGTAGGTTTAACAATGACTTAAAAATTTGACTTAATTATTTGAATTTATGAAAAAGTTAAAATGACTCAAAAAGTTAAAACTAACGATATTTTATAAATTTGTAATTTGAGAGAATATTAGTAACAAGATTGTTAGAATCATATTCTATGTAAGATCGTTGAGGGGTAGAATCGAAATCAATAAAATCAGATTATAAGATTGTATAATTCTATAAATATGACTTAATGTACTTTGGATTATTGATTATTAATTATATTTGTTTTTTTAGATTTTAAGGTGTAATTAAAAATTTATACGGCCTCGTCAATTAAGTTTTGAAAAAAAGTACTTTTATTAAATTATTTTCAAATTTCAAATCAAGAAAAATTTGAATTTTATAGTGGTATTGATATAATTATTTTTAATACATATATGCATAAGTGAAATCTAGGTTATATAAAAATCTTTTACGATTTAAATCATCCTTGTAGTATCGGATCGTAGAATCGTATTATGATCCTACCCAATTTTTGAACTAAGTAGGATTTCAAGATTCTATCAACATTAAAATTCTATCTATACAATCTAAACCGATTGCCTTTTTAAATTATAAGATCGTAGAATTGTAGGTCAAAATCGAAATTTTAATAACATGATTACTTGATTAGTAATCATGTGACAAATGACAATGACTCACGAAATATTGCATGTTGAAATTTGCGTTAAGCATCTAAATCCGAATTCCAAAATGTGCATTTCCATTATTGTTCGACATCATTTGCACTTGAAAGAAAGCCAACCAACTCAATACTTTGAGCATATTTGATAGCTGATAATAAATGGTGGTAATAAGAATGAAAAATTAGTGTAAATTTTGTTAAAAAATTACTTAGTTACCTTTGTATATGCTTGTCCAAGTTCAACCATCTTATTTTTTTCATAAAATTCATTCCAATGTATTCCCATATGTGGTATTAATTAGGTGGTAATGAAAATTTGTAAACATAAAACTTTTTCGTGATCAAAGTTTCATTAACATGAGAATGATATGAAACTTTTGATAAAATTTAACACTAAAATCATTCTCATTACCACTATTTAGGGAGTATTACTCACTAAAAGGGCCGTATAAGTCGTATGGGAAGTACAAGATAATAAGCAAAAGGTGCAAGGCCAACTTATATTTAAGCAACATAAAAAAAAAAAAAATAGAACTATTGTAAAGTTGTGTTCCCTCCGTTCTTTTTTTATCTTCTCATTTGAAATTTGGGAAGAAATCAAGATAAATTATAATTACAAAATAGATATTATGAGAGTTGAGTAAAATAATATAAAAAATAAAGATTCTATTGATTAGAGTGTAAGTGTAATAATATTATTAAATTTCAATAGGCATATGTAAGGTAAATGCATTGGGAATAAACATGTAAATTAATTTTTATAGATTAGAGTGTAAGTGTAATAATTTTCTTGAATTCTATTAGTTACTAAAATAGAAAGATTCTAAATGGAAAGAACTTTTAAAATTTTTCTAAATGGGGAAAGTGAGAACATATGAAAACGAGGGAGTAGTATTGTTGTCCAAAAAATAGAAGAGAAAAAAAAAATTAAACAAAAAAATATGAGTCTATGTTGAAATGAAAATAAACATCCCAATCCTATGAAATGATTTGATTTTGAACCTTACTTTATATAAGGCGGTATTCTCGTATACCGGTTTGGATGGGACACGAAGTGGAGTCGGTATTCTCGTAGCTAATGAGATCTTAAAGCAAGTAGTAGAAGTAAGGCGGTGCAATGATAGGATTATGCTAGTTAGAGTTGTGGTGGGGGAAGAGGTCGTCTCGATCATTAGTGCGTATGGACCGCAAGTTGGGCTTGATGAGCAAGTGAAACGTGAGTTTTGGGATAATTTGGGTGACCTTTTGGAAGCTATCCCTATCGACGAAAAAATTTTTATAGGAGGGGACTTCAACGGTCACATAGGGAAGGAGGCTGTTAACTATAACTCTGTTCATGGCGGTTTTGGTTATGGTGTAAGGAATGAGAGTGGGCAGAACCTTCTTGAGTTCGCGTTTGCCAAGGACCTAGTTATAGCAAATTCGATCTTCAGAAAGAAGGATGAGCACTTGATAACGTACAAGAGTGGTGGGCTTGCTACCCAGATAGACTACTTTTTAGTACGTAGGAGCACCCGGAGCTCGTGCTTGGACTGCAAGGTTGTGCTTGGCACTAAGATGCCAACCCAACATAGGTTATTAGTACTAGATTTCCGTATGAGGAGGAAGATTGTTGAGAGGAAGTCTAAGGGAAAGGATACGATCAGGTGGGGTAGTCTAAAAGGGGATAAAATCGCAACCCTATCAAGCAAGATCAAGACGTTAGGCTACCCTAATATCTCATGCGATGCAAATCAAATGTGGGAATCTATGGCGACAACCATTCGTATGGTGGCGAAGGAAACGCTAGGGGTGTCGACAGGAAAGGAAAGGGAATACAGGGAATCGTGGTGGTGGAGCGAGGAGGTGCAAGAGAAGATAAGGAACAAAAACAAGAGATTCAAGGAGCTTATTGCCTGTACGGAGGAGGAGGTTAGGGCACAAATGAAAGAGTCGTACAAGGAAGCGAAGCGGGAGGCGAAGAAAGCAGTCGCAAAGGCAAAGAGTCATGCCTTTGAAGCCTTCTACCAAAAGCTTGATACCGCAGAGGGGGAGAAATATATTTACAAGTTGGCTAAAGCCAGATCTAGGCAGAGGGAAGACTTGGGAGCAGTGAAGTATATCAAGGATGAGAGTGGACGGGTTCTCATTAGCCAAGAGGACATCAAACTAAGATGGCATCAGTATTTCTCCCAACTACTAAATATGTCAAGGGGTCCTACAAAGGAAACTCGACAGACTTCGGACACACAAAGAACACGGGTTTGTGGGTCATTTGGTGACATAACCAAGGAAGAAGTAAGTGAAGCCCTCAAAAAGATGGGGAGATTTAAGGCAGTTGGACCGGATGATATCCCGATTGAGGTGTGGCGGAGCTTAGGTGAGGAGGGCATTCAATGGCTTACTAATCTCTTTAATGCTATCATGCGATCTAGTAAGATGCCGGAGGAGTGGAGGTTTAGCACAATTATCCCTTTGTTCAAGAAAAAGGGCGATGCACAGGAATGCGGGAACTATAGGGGTATCAAACTCCTAAGCCACACTATGAAACTGTGGGAAAGAGTTATTGAGAAAAGAATTAGACGGGAGACGGTGATTAGGGAGAACCAGTTTGGTTTCATGCCGGGGAGATCAACTACTGAGGCGATTCATATTTTGAGGAGGCTGATGGAAAAGTATCGGGAGCGAAAGAAGGATTTGCATCTCGTGTTCATCGACCTGGAGAAAGCATATGATAGCATACCACGAAGCATCGTTTGGGATAGCCTCAAGAAAAGAGGTATTTCATCAAGATATATTGAGGTAATACAAGACATGTATGATGGAGTTTTGACCAACATTCAGACACCGGTGGGGCTAACAGAGTCTTTCAGTATTAGAGTGGGTCTACATCAGGGATCAGCACTTAGTCCTTTCCTTTTTGCGGTAATTATGGATGAAATCTCAAAATCCATCTGGGAAACCGTACCATGGTGTATGCTTTTTGCCGATGATATAGTATTGGCTGCAGAAACTAAGGAGGAGGCTAATGGTAAATTGGAGGAATGGAGGGAAGCCTTGGAGGGCAAGGGGATGCGCATAAGTCGCTCGAAGACTGAATACATGCGATGTAACTTTAGTGGGATAGAATCGATAGGGGAGCCAGAGGTGTCCATTAGGGGAGAAGCTGTTGCATGCACGTCCAAGTTCAAATATTTGGGTTCAATAATTCAGAACAATGGGGAGATTGAGGGTGACGTTGCTAACCGTATACAGACAGGTTGGCTCAAGTGGAGAGCAGCGACTGGGGTGCTTTGTGATAAAAGATTTCCTAATAGACTTAAAGGGAAATTCTACCGCGTAGCGATTAGGCCGACTTTGTTGTACGGAACGGAGTGTTGGCCTGTAAAGAAGGCTTTCGAGCAGAGAATGGATGTAACAGAGATGCGCATGCTGAGATGGATGTGTGGTAAGACAAGGATGGACAGGATTAGAAATCAGGAGTTTAGGGAAAAGTTAGGGGTTGCACCTCTCTCTGCAAAGATGCGGGAGAACAGGCTCAGATGGTTTGGGCATGTGCAGAGAAGCACCCATGACGCCCCAGTGAGAAGGGTCAAACGCATCATAGTGGAGGGCAAGAGAAGCCGGGGAAGACCTAAGAGGACGTGGGAGGAGCAGATTAACAGCGACCTGCTCGAACTACACCTCTCTAAGGACCTGACCAGGGATAGAGCCACATGGCGGCGCCTTATTCACGTCCTAGATTACTAGACTAGTTTGATACTGTTCTGTGACTTTTGTCATCGCTTTTCACTTCCTTTTTTACCTATATCGCTTATAGGTTTTTTTTTTTTTTTTATTTTTTTTTATTTTTTTTTAATCCCTATGCTTGGCTAACGTGGGTGTAAGATGCAGGTTTTCGGATTTTTGCAGGTCCTATCCTTGAAGACTCCTCTAGAGCCGAAGGACTCTTATGACCGCCCTCTCCTTATGGGTATGAGACGCCGTCGACCTTCCTTCCCCAGACCCTGGCCATAGAGTATCTATGTGCGGGAACACTGGGTATGATGATGATGATGATGACTTTATGTAAGGAGTAATGAAAGCTCAATTACTATAGGGTTTGCAATTGTGTGATTGTTCATGATCTAAATATTTTTGAGCTTATAATTAATGCTGGAAAATTGATTTTGAACCTTAAAGTAATTAAAAGTTCAAAATAAAATAACTTGCTACGTCGAACATATTTTTTTGTTAAGAACTTTGCAATCTTTCTTCCGAAAAAAATTCCTCTTCTAAAACTTACAAAAAACATATCCGTCTCATTTAATTTACATCATTTTTCATTTTGGTCTGTCCCACTTAATTTGTATCTTTTTCTATTTTTGGGTGATGGCCTATCACTTTCTTTTAATCTCATTCATACATTCTTACTCTTTTTTAATTTTCACCACGCAATTCATTATCTCTTTTCATTTATTATCACGTTATTAAAAAAATGGAATTTGGGGATAAGAATGTGGGATTGGGAGTGGGATTTAATTGATGGGAATTTATATAATATATTCCATTCCCTTGTTCGGTATGGTAATGGGAACAAGTTGCGAATTGTGGATATATATTAAAAATAAAATATTAATTTACAATTTTACCCTATTAAAAATAAAAAACCTTATGAAATTGTATAAATAAGTGTAAAAAAGTTTTTTCCACCTAAAAAACCCAATTTTCGCCCTCAAATACTTGTCCCCTTGATATTGAAACCTTGGGAATTCATGGGTTGTATTCCCATTCCCAATCCTGATATTTATTCTTAATCCCATTTACCAAACATAGGCATTTATAAAATTTGGGAATTAAATTCTCATTCCCACCCCATAATTGTACATACCAAATACCCGTTCTTTTTCTTTGATGCAAATTAAAAGGAACGGAGGGAGTACCTTATATCTCAAAGCAATCTTCATTCATATCCCAAAGCATTAAGAGGGGTGATCAAGTATTGCTTTTAGAAAGGAGCCATTACACATAAGATCTTTGTTGTTTATAGTATCATAGATATTTTGCCTTTTTGTTGGAAAGAAGTTAAAAATATCTCAAAACATAATAAGAGATAAGTCCATTGTTGAACTAGGAAACCATCTTAAAATTGAAATTGGGATTCTAACTCAAGAAGGAGCTAAAAAAGGATGAATATCTCAAAGTTTTCTTCATTGATATGATTGGTAAGGAAAGGGGCAATAGCTCTTATGGTGAGAGAGAGCCTACTCCGATAAACTCAACAATATTTCCAGCAAGTAAATTAAATAAATAAGTAATCAAAATGTATTGAAAAAAGTAAATTAAAAAGAAGTTTCAAATATGTACCACATCCACATGTACAATCACGTCAGCAAGTGACCTTAGGTCACTAGTGAAAAATGTCTTTTGGTTGAACACACCAATAAATATACTTCCTTCATTTCATAATACTTGCTACTGATAATGACATTTTTCCGTACATGTCACACCAATAAAGGTAAGCCAGTCACAATTTTTCAATTACTAATTATTCCTCTGCTCCATAGTACTTGCTACATTTTATATTTTGGGAAGTTTCATATTACTATCTACATTTCCATTTTAAAAAAACAACACAAAAACTTGCGTAAGACCGTCTTATTCTAAGACCATAATTGGGCCGGCCCATTCTCAGGCGCGTGCACCACACGCTCTAGATTTCAATTTTTTTTGGTTTTTTTCATTTTCTGGATATTTTTCAATTTGGACCTTAAATGTGTCAATATTGACCTTAAAGATATCAATTCCAACGTAAAGTACTTAAACATATCAATTAAAGTAAAATTTTCAATAACAACATACAATTCATTATTTATAATTGTCAATTATTATCAAACATGCATCAATTATGACTTTATTTTGTTTTTGTTATAATGTTAACTATATCCATTATAAACAAAATAAATGAACTACATAACAACATGCAATTCATTACTTATCAGTGTCAATTATTATCCAACATACATCAATTATGAACTTGTTTTTGTTATGATGTTAACTATATCAATTATCAACAAAGTAAATGAACTACATAACAACTTACAATTTCATACTTGTCATTGTCAATTATATTAGGTACAAATTGATCACTTTAACGTTAAAGTTGATCACTTATAGGTTTAAATTGAAAATTCTTACTTTGATTGATATATTTAAGTACCACTTTACGTTGAAATTCAAATCTTTAAGGTCAAAATTGCTATCTTTAAGAGTAAAATTTGAAAAATGCCTAAAGAAATGGAAAAAGTTTATGGGCTCAATATTGGGCCACGTCTTATTCTAAGACGGTCTTACCCAAGATCTGCTGAAAAAACAATTATTTAAAGTTCCACCTACTCTTATTTTTATCCTACTCTATAACTCACTGACTATTATACTACCATATTTAATCTTTATAATATTCCCAATCATCTAAAAAAACCTATTTTTCTTTTTTCTTTTTCATCAAATAATACTAAAAAATCCTAAAAAAGAAACCCCCACATGCTTCTAATAATTAGACAGTATTTCCTCAATATGTGTGTCTATACATTTGTGGCAAGTAAAACAAAAATGGAGGGAGTATAAATCAAAGTTTATCCATACTAAAACTAAATTGTCAAATAGATGTATCCTCCTCTATCTACCACAACCTCTAATGAAGTCCATAAAATATGTTGTAATTAGTGAATTAAAACAAAGAAGCCAAAACACAATCAATGGATTACATTACAATACTTGTTACTATCATATGACCCATACATATGCTTACCATCATTCCAACAAAGTATTTGTACTTGTTCCTCGTAACTTGTTACTCCATCTTGCTTTATCCCTTTTCTCACCTTCCAAGGCTTCATCTTTTCCTCCTTTACTACAGGATTCGTAAATTAATCTTAATTTTTTGGTTGTGGTGTTATTATTATGCGTACTGTAAATTAGGGTTTTGTCGAAGAAATTATTGCTGTGAAAATGGCGGAAGTTTTGATACCATCTTCTTCTTCATCCGAAGTCAAAGAATATTGGAAGGAGAATAAAGGAGGAGGATTGGCAACACTTTTTGCTGTTTCTATCATTTTTGTTTGGCAATTTTGCAAGTTCTTTTTTCCGATTGTTTGCCGCTTTTTTTCGGGATCTCGACGCACTTCTCCTTCTCCTCCTCTTTCTCTTTCATCCGATTCAGTGTCTCTCTCTTCTGATCGGTAATCTATCTTTTTTTTTTATTTTTTTTGTGTTTATTGTTGATTGTTATTGCTTAATTTTGTGAAATTTCGGGGTATTTGTATGAATTTTGTGATTTTAGCTAGAGCTTACTGTTATTGAGTTTTAGATTATGATGATTGATGACTGTGTTCTTTATGTGCTGTTAAGTTTATTTGCTCGAACTAGGCAAATTAACAATTTTTAAAAGTTTGCAGTGCAACAAATAGCAGATAGGGTTAGTGTTAGAACATTGCTAGATTAGTATTTGTCGTGCAATTTTTTTGCGATTGTAACATCAATTGAAAAAACAATTATGTTGAATTAATGAGTCTCATTGTGCTAAATAATTTATGTTTAGCATATTCTAAATTAAAGGAGAGGGAATTAATCCGAATCTGAAAGGAGAGGCTGAGACCTCACTCAAGGATCACAATTTTAGGTTAATGTGTGTTTATGTTGTGTCAAAGATTAGGAACAAAATAATAATGCAAGTAATAAGAATGGCTAAAATAAACTAAATAATCAAGATAAGGATTTAAGGTGGTTCACCAATTTGGCTACATCCACCATCTAGCCTAGGATTATATTAATGTGTTCAATAGGAGAAATACAAACTTAATAGGAATTACAAATGGAGGTTATGTGTAATGGAAGAGAGGAGCTAATGGGTAGAAATTAAGCAAGAATAATAGCTCTAATTATGATGAGACTTGGGGCACTTTTTAACTTAGCATATGTGGGTATTTATATAAGGAAATAAGATGGGTATTAAATGGGACAACAATGATTATTAGAAGGCCAGCTGTAGGATAAGTAATATCAAGAAACATGCTGCCAGCAAGTCTTGAAAAAGCAAACAGAAAGTTTGCTCGCCTGCATGCTCGACCGAGTGAAGGAGTCGACCCATATGAGCAGCAGCTTCTGCTTGGTCCTTTTGCTTGTCTCTTGGTCCCCACTTCATTACTCCACATTGTACTTTTGCCTTTGCATCTGAATATAAGAGTCTTGGAGCCCAAGACATGCACAACCAAGGTATACATACACCCAAGCTTCCACTACCACTTAGTACTATTGTACTAATGGTACTTGAAGATACTCAAACACCCAATCAAAACATAGTACTTTGTCCTCTTCTTGATTACATTAACTTACTAGATTAATTAGCTAAATCTTGTTATGATTACTTGGTAACTCAAGTCACCAATAATCCTAACAGAATCGAACCCCTATGATAAGAGACTAAGAGTGAAAGAAAAAAACCCATGACCACTAGCTTAGGTACCATTGTTTTTAAAAATCCCCTTCAAATGTAGGAAATCTGATTAACTAAGAGCTTGTTTGGATTTCGTCTAACACCTTTGAAATTTACATTTTGCTAGGATTTACTAAGATGTACTTTTTGGGCAAGTATAAAATAGTGCAACTTTCTTTAGAATTTGAAATCCTCACATAGTGTAGGAATTAGATTACTTAGGGGTATTTGTAATTCTAGTTCTTGTGTTAATTGCAAATTCTAGTGTTCAACCAAACAATTTAAAACATTTCTTATGAATTTGATAAAGAAAATAATTTCAAAAGATTTGAAATTTACACTAAAATTTACTTCCTATGTCAACCGAACAACTTAAAACATTTCTCATGAATTTGATAAAGAAAATAATTTCAAAAGAATTGAAATTTACACTAAGATTTACTTCCTATATCAACCAAACAAGCTGTGAATGATGGATTAATTGTTTATACGGAATTCAGAAATGTGTTATGAACCCAGCTACTGCACTCTAGAATTTAGTTAGAGAAAGGTATGAGAATAGAGGAGGGAGAAGAATAGATCAGATTACAGAGGAAGAAAGAATAAGAGAGGAGAGGGAGATAGTAACAGAAATAGAGTTTGAGAGAGAAGATAGAAATTAGAGAGGAGAATGTATTAGTATATTCCAAATCATGCCCATTACATTATTGTATTATACTATTTATAGCTAAGAAACTTGATGCCTTTTGCTAGATTAGTTATAATATTCTTATTCTAGAGGCTTCCATAAAAGACTATTCTACCCCTCGTATTGCGTTTATCACAAAATGATTGTCATAGACTTGTACATTCCAACCTACTGCAATAATATGATTAGTTTTATAAAAAAAACCTTTTAAAATATAATTATGACCTGACCAGCCCTTATTTTTAATTGAAATACATAAGGAATGAGTAACGAAAGTTAGCACTTGATTGTTGTAATGTAATAAATAGCAGGACCAGCCCTTATTTTTAGTTGAAATACATTAGGAATGAGTAAACTTAGCACTTGATTGTTTAAATGTAATAAATTACAGGTTATTGAATTGAATGTATGGTATGATGCATTTTAATAGAATCAAATGGATTATAGTAGATTGGGTTTCAAAGTTTAATTAGTAAAAGTTTATTATAAAGCAAATGTTGAAACTAATTTGGATGGCCCAAAGAGGTATATGTAGCAACTAATGTATATAGAGGGAGTATATATTTTGAGTTATTTTCTCAAGGACAATTACATTTGATGACTTCCATGTCAATTTTTTTTGGATTGTAGCTCATTCGCTATGAATATAAGTTGTGTTTTTGTTACATAATGACCCGATTGAACTGCTAGTGCATTGTCCCTAGTCTTAATCAATTTCCGTGCTCGAACTATTTGCCTTTGGTGCAAAAGATTCCCTCGAGGACATGGTCAAGCATCGTGAACATAGTTACCCGGAACGCGGGACGCCGGAGCGTTTTCCGATCGGGAACGGCCGTACCCAAACGCGGAACGGTGGCGTACTGGAACACTGTGGAACGCATTCCAAATCGCTACCATGGGCGACCCCAAATCATCATCTCCAGCCAGTTTTCTTATGTCTGTGTTAAACATCAAGTGTTTTTGGTTTTTTAAAGTAGATGTAGAGACATGTAACAATGGAAGAAAAAGAAGTAAACAGTTAAAAATGAAAAAATGAAACGAAGAATAAGGCCAGACTCCATAAAGAAGACGAAGAGGTTTTTGGCACTAGCTCTTTACTTTTTGACTTTTTGTAATGTAATTGTGGTGTGTTTAGTTTTGTGTCAGACTTTGGGAAATGTGATGTGATGTTAGGCTTCTCAAGGAAGCCAACCATTTTTTCAAAAGAATTTAGAGGCTATTATTATTTATTATTAATTTTTTTTATTATTGTTATTATTATTATTATTATTATTATTTTAAAAATCAATAATAAAATAAATTAATATCGTATCCCTGTACCCGATAATAGGACGGTGTCTCCATATCTTAAAATAATAAATTTGCCGTACCGAATGGTAAGATTCACAATTTTGAATTTTTATTTAATCAAATCTAATTTTGATTATTTTATTACCAAATCAATAAAAATAATATTTATAAAAAATACACTATAATAATTGGTCAAATTAGTATTATAAATAAATATAATAAAAATCATAAATATCGTCCCCATCGTTCCGGAGTCACCTTAAGCAGCGTTCCGCATTCCCGTTCCCGTCCCACGTCCCGAAACGTTTGGCGTTCCGGGTAACTATGATCGTGAATGTAGTACATAGAGCTTTCAAGCTCCTGATATGTTGATCATTTACCCAACTGCATCTGCATTTACTTCTCTTGCATGACCATATTAGCGTTGATATGAATTATAATAGCTTTTTGTATAATGTACTAGAGCAGTAAATTAATTTTCTATCTGTAAATTTCTGTATTTCACGTGCAAAGTTTTCTATATCTGCAGAGTGTCAGACCTAATATCAGATGGCGATTTGAAAAGTTTGATTGACAATTTGGATGAGAATGGAAATGATACTGATAATGGAAAATGGGAAAATGTTACTGAGAAAAGTAGGGCTTCTCTATTCTACAGGGCAAAATGCTGTAAACCTAAGGTGAATACTGTCACTGAACTGATCTTAGTTAATGCAGTAATATTTTTTGAGGGTGTTTTACTGCTCAGGCTGTTCTTTATGAGATCACTTGGTGTCCATTTTGGGGGTTGTGAGGAAAGCATAGGTAGACAAATGTGACAAAATATTGGACATTCTTGCATGCTTGATTAGTGATTTTTTTCCCAAAATTTTGTGTTGGAATTTTCAATTAGCATTCATTCTGTATTTGTCGACAAAGTCTACCTTGACTGACAATCATACTTGTTAAAATGTCTAATAGTGTACTTGGACACAGTGTTGATATGAATATGTGCTTTCTAATAAGGTATTATTTAAAATTATCTTTAGGAAAATAGCTCAAAAATCTGTTTTTTTAAGAAGATATTTAGAGGAAATATTTATAACTTGTCTTATTTGTTTTTTAGGGGCACTATTTCTAGTAAAGTATGTTTGTCTACCTTGTGATGCGGATTGTGGACGCATAGTTGTAGCTTTAGTTTAAAAAGTGTACCTAAGGCTAGCACCGTTGGTGAGTGAGGAGTTGGCCACTTTGATAGGTTCGGACAAGGAATGTAGCCAATTTACTTACCCTCTAGTACTTGTGTACAAGTATGAATTTGGCCTATAATGAAGTGTCTCATCCTTAGTGCCTTAGGGTGCCTCATCCTTTTTAAAGGGAATGTAGCCTCTCTACCCTTAGTGCCTTAGGGTGCCTCATCTTTTTTAAAGGGTTGTAGCCTATTTACTTACCCTCTAGTACTTGTGTACAAGTATGAATTTGGCCTATAATGAGGTGTCTAAGACACTAATTAATCATGCCTGATGTTTGAATCCTTAGTTTTTTAAGTAGCAAGGACATTAAGGGTTCCCAGAGCCTAGGTGCTCAGCAAAGGTGTTATTTGGGTGTGAGGTTCCCCACAAAAGTTTTATAAAGAATAATAATCAACCTTGATAAAAAAAATCCATGAAAAATCTGAAATAAGAAAGAGAAATAAAAAGGAAAGAGAATTAAAGAAAAGATAAGAAAAGGTGTATGTATCAAATGAGCTTCTTCTCCAGTTAAGACCAGAAGGGGCTACAAGGTGCTCGCAAAAGGCATTTTGAGGCGCGTCGCCTTGTGGTTTAGTCTCCTCAGCCCTAAAAGCACTCTCCCTTGTCTAGGCCACACCTTATGCCTTAGGCGTCTCTTGGGTATCTTTGGTGAATTCTAGTCTTTGGCTTTGCTTACTTTTTGACATTCACCATTTATCCCCTACTCTCTTGTGAAGTGCTAATTGGTGTGGATGTTTTGCACCTTCTTTCATACTATATTTCTAGTGTTTGATACCACGAGGGCCATATAAATGGGATAGTAGGGGTTGTTTTAGAAATTAAGCCTTTTTTTTTCGCCATATTCTCGCATCTTGTTGTCGACTTGTGAGCAAAATATGATTAAACTTTGGCGACAATTTTGTTTTATGTGTTGCTTGCATGAGACCATTTATACCAATGTAAGCTTGTAGAAGGGCATTTAGCAATTCATAGGCAATGTAGTATGTTGTGGTTCGTTATTGATTTGTACGCGACTAGGAGATAAAAGTTGATTGGCTAGCTTTATTTCCCAAGATTATATGTAGATAAAATCATTAATTTGAAAGCTCGAAGGACGAAAAACTATGTTTCAAATCGCTGCCATGCTTTACTTGCACTTATTTGTTTTTTTTTGGCTCTAGAGGCTTGGAAATGATTTCTTCTTTTGTGAAAAATTTATACTTTCTCCTATTACTTCAAATGTCTCGTTTGGAATTTTATTTTATTCACCTATCATTTTTAGTTTGTATTTTA
This sequence comes from Amaranthus palmeri, assembly GCA_019776075.1. Taxonomy (NCBI): domain Eukaryota; kingdom Viridiplantae; phylum Streptophyta; class Magnoliopsida; order Caryophyllales; family Amaranthaceae; genus Amaranthus; species Amaranthus palmeri. Next base: position 110,879 of record JAAKBH010000584.1, read on the forward strand.
TTTTTAATTTATAAGTCAAAACATAGTCAAATGACATTTTGTTTGATTCGTCTTAGTTAAAATTTTATTAATTACAACTTTTTAATATGCATAATTGTACATATTAAGGATTGAATTAGTGCATTAGCACACATCAGAAAGAGATGTCACATTTGAAGTAAAAGGAGGTCGAAGAGAGTATGTTTTTTTATATTTATTTTTTATGGAGCTTTGTAGATAAGTTTTATGTGCTTTGCAATTAAAACTTTAAATTTTAATTTGTTTAGTTATTGACTCATTTGTTAGGTTTTCCTTCTAATAAACAAATCCTCTTTTTGGTTTCTGTGTAAAACAAATCAAATTTCCTTAGTATTATACTTTCTCCATTTCTTTTTACTTGCAATCACTAGTTCCACCTTCACGACACACAATTCGAGGATAAGAATAGAGGATTTAAATGGACGTATTAGCTAAAAAACTTGATCATCAATGAGAGAGAAAATGTTACGTTATTATGGTTTAATTTATTTCGATTAATTTGTCCTTTTACTATGTACAATTTTTTCCTCAAAATGCGTGCCTAAATGGTGAGTTGCCAGTATTTAGAAATGGAGGAAGCATCTATTTTGGGTCATCATGTGCAAAATATTTATATATTCCATGCCAAGCTTATATTGATTTTTATTGTGCACTTTCATTATAATATTGATGTACGAATAAAAATATTGTGCTGGAATGGTTTGGAATAATGAAGAAAGCAATCAGATGGCATTCATTAGAACTACTTATCATGTAGCTAAAAGTTAATGCAAAGCAGATTGTATACGTGATTGCTTTGACCTTCTTGTTTGGAGTGCAAAACAAAGGATCTTTCATATGTGATGTGATTGAAGCAGAACTGAGATTTATAGGAATTTTTAGCTTGTGCTATCTTCTCCGTTACTCATCACTAATTGATTCCTTTGTGATTCTGGTTTGAGTTTTCAGAAGGCTTGGTCGCCTTTGTGATACTGATGTTTGCTTCTTTGTTTTCCTGTGTAGGATGGTCCTCTTAAATACTGGAGTGTGACTATTTTTGAAAATTGCTCCCCTGAAACTTTAAGAGATTTCTACATGGACTCTGATTTTAGGAAGCAGTGGGACAAAACGGTGGTTGCTCATGAGCAATTGCAGATAGATGAAAGAAGTGGAACCGAAGTTGGGAGGACTATAAAGAAGTTTCCACTTTTGACGCCTAGAGAATATGTTATGGTGTGGAAGATGTGGGAAGACAGCAATAAGACATATTATTGCTTAACAAAGGTGAGCTAAGAGCCTCAAACCTTTCTTGTTATACTACTTTTCTGGAATGTGTTTTAACGAAGTGAAAAAGCCTTGTATTTCTGATATGCAAAATTGTTTAGTGATTTTTCATATTCTGTTGGTTGAATACTTGGATGATCATAATAACTATGCTTTCTTTCCCATTATTTCATAATCTGGTAAGATGGAGAGGTCTTCAAGGGAATACATATTTATGTTTACCATACACAAGGTTGGGGGATCTTCAAGTGTTCATCATGTGACTGTTGTATTTGTATCACTTGGTCTGTTGGTCTATATGAAAAATGTGTGCATTTTAATTAGAATATCTTCTGCGCACTTTTTTACTATTTTACTGGCGGATTATTCTATTTTGGTTATATATCATAGTTCTATATCAGTGATTGATTTCAGGTATGTGTCTGATGATTTGTATTCGTACAGTCAGTGTTTATAGTTGATGATCCTGTTGAGCCTGCATTCTGAAGTTAAGTGCCCGTGGGATTCCCCATGGATTTCGTGATTCTCACACACTTGACTACTTAAGTATATTAGGATATTTGATACTGGGTTGGACTTTGATTTTGAAATGTAAGCTCATTAGCCTTATTTTAAATTTCCTTTGTAGAATGGGAGATCTTATTGTCTCAAGTAAGGGGAAGCTGAATGCTGTCTTTGAGAGGCATAGATCAGATAGTTTTGAAATTTTATGTAGTTTTCCCTTGAACTTTTCTTGATCATCTTTCTCTTTCATCTCTCTGGCAGGCTAGGTTTTCTACTTTTGTTGAAGCCATCATATGTTCTAGTGATATTGTTTGTTACTTGTGTTCTTTACAGAGTTTTGCTCAGTTTTCGGTTTATTATTTCACACCTCTTTTTCTGCCCCTATGTCTTAAGCTTTACATTTGTATCTTGGTACCCACTTTCCCTATAATGCAATAAAATTGTTCTTTTCCTGATGCTGATTACCTTCTTTAGGAATGTGAACATCCTTCTGCACCCATACAGAGAAAGTATGTACGTGTTGCATTTTTTAGATCTGGATGGAGAATACGGCAAGGTACGCATATATACGTACACACACATAAATATTTGTCGTTTTCTTGTGCTTGAGTACTTTCATTCCCTGACGTATTTGGAAAATATGTCTGATTTATTTGAGGAACCATCTGGAACCTAAGTATCACATATTTTATGCGAGTTTGTATTTTGTTTCAGTCCCTGGAAGAAATGCTTGTGAAATCGTAATGGTGCACCAAGAAGATGCTGGGTTGAATGTCGACGTTGCGAAGATGGTATTTGCAAAAGGGATATGGAGTTATGTCTGTAAAATGGACGATGCTCTTCGCAAGTATTCTTCATTCCGTCATTTGCAATCAACTTCAACTATAACTGCTATCTCTGTAATTCAGAAGGTCAGGCTCATTCTTTTGTTATGTCTCCTTTGAGAATCTGCTTGAAATGGTGTCAGAAAGCTAATGGCACGATTATGTTTTTTAGATCCTGGGAAAAGATCATTTTTCTTAATACTATATAGTGTTTATTTTTGAATTTTCCTAAAGAACCATCCTATACTACCATATGGGATAGGGAGAGTGGGAGTGTGGGACAGATGTAATCATACAAGTGCCTCTATTCCGAGTTTACAACTGACTGGGACAATGTGATAAGTATTTGGGGAAGAGGCGGTGTTAGTTAACTAAACTTATGGCTATCAACTTTGAAATTGGGGAAGGTGTTGTAGTCTGTTCGGTGTTTGATGCTGTAGGGAGTACTGTTCCGGAAGAGTAGTAAATGTCTCTTGGAATGCCTTGGAATTTATTGCAAATTTTGCATCTGCCTATACTGGGTGCATTAGGCAGTTGTCCACCGTTCTGGTGTCCATGAAGGTTTTGTGATTTAGCAATTTCATTATCAACCCATCTTATACTAAACAATAGAAAGTATTTAACTCTTGATCTGCTATATATTATCAGTTCAAGTGAGCACAAATAATATTCTTCAACTGTTCATCCGCACTGGATCACTAACATGAGCTGTTTTTGCTGTCCATTTGCGGTTTCTAGCTTGCCGTCGTGTTAATTAAATTACGGTTGTATATAACCTTGTTGCTCACAGTGTTGATCTTTTATGGTTAAAATATATCACCCCTGTTGCTTCCTAAATTGAACTTTGTCAGCAGCTGTATGAATACAATAAGTCTACATAGCTGAATTTAGGAGATTTTACAGCGTAAACTGAAGAAGTGCTTATAAGCTTACAAATCGGTGTCTTTATTGCCTTTGGCCTTTATATTATTATGTAATAAAATAAAACTAAAAAATTGCTTATTTACTGCCTAAGATTCCTTTTTATTGTAGAGGATATTAGCTAGCTGCGTGTTGCATACCTAGATCAGGGGTCTACTTTGTTTTGAAATGAAGTATACGGTAGTTGATACGTCTAATAATTAGAATTTTCAAGGAAGCTAAGGCTTGAAATACCCTTTCTACCATGGATGGTCATTAGCGCATGCATTTTTTTTCCAGCATGATTGGAATGGTATTTTATCTTGGATGTAGGTTCCACGTGAGCTAGATGCCATAACAACCGCAGGACCGTCAGATCTAGCTACTGCTTCTAGTTCTAGCAGGGGCTTGTATGGACAGCAAAATGATGGTTCTAATTCACAGAAATGCAAGAAGAAACCTTCAAAGAAAATGATAGCTAATGGTTTGATTCTTCTTGGAGGTTTAATCTGTTTATCCCAGGGCAACACGGGTTTAAGTGCAAAAGTCGCCATTGCATTTGTTCTTAGGAAGTTAAGTAAACGTGGTGCATCATCTGTGCCAAAATCAACGAAGCAAATAAACTAGTTTGGATGTTTAACAGTGTGTAAGGGTTCCTGATGTCCATTCATTGTTCTCTCCAATTGGTTCTATTCTATTCGAGGGAACTAAAGAAGAATTTAAGAAGATTGGCTTCTTTACAAACTCGGCATTGTACATACGACTACAATGTATACTTGATGGATTCGTTGCAAGTTGATTCACAAAATCGGGAGGTAGATAGTACAGTTTAATTTATGCTCACTTATTAGAAAAACCATAGTTTAAGAATGTTTTAAAGCTCAATAGTGATTATAATTTCACTACTTACATAGTTATGATCCTTAATGTTGCGACATAGTTTCTTTTCACACTGAAAATGTTTATGATCTCTGTATTGTTCAGAAAAAATAATATGTTGAATAGAATCATTTTGCCATAGAAAAAGAAGGAAAAGTTTGTAATTTAAAGTGGAGGTTAATGTTCCTTACAATTGCCCTCAAAATGATCTCTGCTCGAACACCTATAACCCGCCACAACGAATCATCTTAACTTCTGCTACTGGCGCAACGTCTTAAACCCCTCTCACAACAAGCCATTCCATCATATCAATCACCACACAATAAGCCTCCGCCATGCAGGTGTTTTTGGTTCGTTTTCATACATTTATCTGTTGTTTCTTCGAATTTTCCCCCTTTTGGGAGGTGTATGTGTTTGGTTTGTTTTTGTATGTATTTACAAATTTCCAAAGCCTTGACATGCATTAGGGCAATGCTTCTTGAACATCGGAGACTTGGGAAAGTTCGAGATCAAGTAGCTAGTAGTGAGTAGGCCAAACAAGCGAAAAGAATTGCAAATGGTTACAAACCGGTGGGCACGGCTAGATACTTGAAGCACTCGAAAAGCAAAGAAAAAGCAAGAAATGCACTGCCTAGTGCCAACAATGTCGCACAGACTAGCCCGTCTTGAGTTATTTTGGATTCATGAGCAAACAAGCATTGTGGCTAAGCTCGATCTAATCGAGCTAGGCGCCAGTTTTGCATGGGCCCGCTCGACCGAAAGCCACCATATGCTTTCCATCAAGAATCAATAAAATTTAGTCAAATGTGGTTAAACTCGTGCTGCACTGGTTTCCTCATTTCCTTGTACTTTTCTAGCTTTTATTCTCTTTTAATGGTTTTTTACATGCCACCTTACCATGGGAAAAACTTAAATTGAACCGGAAGTATATTATATCACTATTCACTACTAATAGATAAATAAAAAATGTTTTTCATTGATAAGTTGGATTTTGCTATTTCTTAATATATTTATAAATAATGAGTAATTTATCCGGTGGATAGATATAGCAAAACTCTCCTGTTATATATAGTAACTTTAATTTATATTCCCATATAGCCTTCAATACTTTTGATCTTTGATGATTTTTATCATTTTTCATTCATTTAGAGGTGGATCAAATTTTAATTGCATATTTAGAGTATTATTTAACTTGGAATTTAGGTATTTCTGAATTTTCTTATTTGTATCTCAATTTTGATCATATCTTTAGTTGTAAGTATTTTCAAACTTAATTTATTTCTGTGATTGTAGTTTATTTTTAGTTTTTATCCTTAAATATGTTTTGCTTCTTTTTTTTTTTGAGTTAAAATATGTTTTGCTTCTTTGTTTTATGCATGTTTAGTCCTAAAATCATGATGTGTAGTAGTTTCTTAGAGTTAGAGTTTTGTAACCCTATTATCATGTTGAGATGAAATGTTGGTGAATTGTTTTTTAGCATGCAAGAGCTTAGAAATTGGTCATGTGGTCTTCATTATTATTACGATTTTTTTTTAATCTCAAGGGCCCGAGCAGAGAGGCTAAACCTTGAGATTGATTTAACAATTATCATCTTCGTATTCAGTATATTCCATCCTTAGGAAAACTATGATAAGAGTCTGGAAGGAAAGACAAACGACAAGTCAATAACCCGTACTCATAAAAGAGAATACGGCCAAAAAGTCCCTCGAAAAAGATCCTCATAAAGAGTATCTTGCATGAAAAAGGTCTTAGTTAAACTGAGTTTACAAGCTTGCATCTAAATCCATATCATAATAAGGGAAATTATCAATGGTACGCCTGAGTTTTGCCACTTTTATCAATGATATCCCTAAGCTTTTTTATTATCAATGGTACCGTTGTGTTATTGAGCGTTTTACAACCATAGCTTTTTTTAAAACTTTTTTTTGTCCAAAATCTTTTAAAACCGTTAACTTTCTTTTATGTTTCGAATTGAAAAATTAAAGAAAAAGAAAAAAAAGTCAACGGTTTTAGATGATTTTTGACGAAAAAAGTTTTAAAAGGTTACGGTTGTAAAACGCTCAATTATACGAAGGTACCGTTGATAATAAAAGAACTTAGGAGAACCATTGATATTGTGCCAAAACTCAAGGGTACCGTTGATAATTTTTCCATAAAAAAAGGGTTAAATAAACAAGGGAAACTATCATTGGTACCCAACCCATGTGTTTTTGCACTTAATTTATCTTTGGTACTCAGTACTCTTGTGTTTTTTCGATTTATCAGTGGTACCCCTAGCATTTCATGCTAATTACAACCGTGACATTATTCAAGTTTTTTCCGTTATCTTGCCATTAAATCCTTTTAAAAACAAACCATGATCAGTCTATTTAAACCTTCTTTGAACCTTAAATAATATCAAGATAATAGTGATAACGACCAAAACTCGAATAATGTCACAGTTGTAATTAGCATAAAAAGCTAGGGGTACTATTAAGATAATAATAAAAAAATAAAAATAAAAAAACACAGGGGTATGAAACAAATTAAGTGAAAAACACAAAAATACCATTGATAATTTCTCAATAAACAAACATATAAATACATATAAAACACAAGGGAAAAAACCCACTAATCTTTAGATTAGTGATCCATATAAAAGTGGTAGAAAGATGTCGACTATCAAATTGCGTAGAAATATCAATGTGGCATTTATTTTGAAATAAATCTAGGTAGTATAATAATATTAGTAGCTACCAATAAATTTCATGTGGAAAATTGTGATTTTCTTTATGAGCTTTGAAGTTTAGACAACATAATGAAAATGAGAGAAAAATATGACATTCTAAAACGTTATTCTTTATTTGTGTGTCTATTATTAGTTGTTATGTCTTTTTAATACCATTAATTTTGCTTCAATGTGTCCTATTCGCTAATAACTTCTACATTTAAAATACAATGTAGTAAATGAATAAAATTAATACGTAATTTTGAGTTGAATAAATTCTAAAAGAATTGCTTTAAACAGACTTAATTATTGGTCTTTGAAATTTATTAGGCTGATTTTGGTAATTCCTTTCGTTGATTTGAACTTTAAACACTAGTTTCATCTAATAATTTGTGATTTTGATATCATCTTACGTGTTAACGTGACTAGTTATGAAACCCATTATTCTGATAATTAAAGATCATTAATTAAGATGAAGATAAAAAAAAGCTTTAGAAATTATGAATGAATTAAACTTTAGTTTAGAATTTCATTTTTTTTTCTTTTAATGATCAAAGATTGTAAACATTTTAAATTTGATAAAAAAAAATTACACATAGTTCAATTTACAAATCAAAAAGCATGTTGAATGAAAATTAAATTTAAAACTTAGCCCAACAAATATTAAACTTTGATGGCCAATAATTGAGTCTATCTCAAACAATTGTTCCTAATTTTAATTTTATTAGGACATTATATTGAAAATTAGTCTCTCCAATTTTTTTTACTTTTATTTTAAAATTTTCAATATAAATTGTTCTAATTCTCACCACCTAAAAAATTACTACTTCTTTTTCTTGTATGTAGAATCTCTCTATCCTTACCTTGAAATCAAAAAAAGTTCAAATCTCAAATTTTAATGTTTAAATAACGTTGGTTGAATTGTGGTTTCAACAAACTATAATACCAAGGTGAATGAAGACCAAACTCTACAATTTTTCATGATACAAAAAACTTTTCTATTTTAACTTTTGAATTAATAAGGGATTCAAATTTTAAAGGATAATAATGTAATGAATTTTTTTTAAATAATCCAATATTTTTACAATTTTCCTAATATAATCTCTATTTTGATTAACAAGAAATTATCTAACATGTGATATGCGCCAAAAGAAAATTATACTTTTGATAGGTGATTATCGTTAGAGTATATGACATATGCTGCGATCTCAACCATCAGCTTAAGTTTTTGGTTGAGTTAGTTTCTTCACATGGTTACAGAAGTCAACGTGATAAGATTTCACGGATTCAAATTTATAATACTTCATTTTGTAAGGATGAAATCTCAGTATATTTGCATGCAGTCAACCTTCCCTTATGTGACCCACCTCTCCTAGATCAACGAAGGGCGTATCTAGATCCGGGCTGGTATGGGCAGTGGCCTGGGCCATGAAAAATAAAGTAGTATGTTAAACTATTGTTCAGTGTTCGAACCCATGACTTTCAATGCATTTTGACAAAGGCGTTTCCAGCTAATTACACCATGCCAATGAGAGGTCATAAAATATTGACTCATATGATAAATTTTTTCTGGATTCGCCCCAGAGCCCAACCGTGGCTCCCACAGTCCCACTCCTCCTCCACCCTTTTATTAAAAAACTTAGATAATACTATAAACCAATTACTGCATATCATTACTATTCTTTGACATTGTAACAATAGATTTGATGCTCATGCTGAATTTAGAGTTTTTTTTTTTTTTTGAATTGCTGAATTTGGAGTTTTATGCTTGTGTATATTTTTATATATTCATTTGCTGTTTGTAATGGATGTCACGATCTTTATTTGCAAAAACATATTATAGCTCCATCTTGTTCACAAAATGATTTAGTAGGGGTCAAGATTATTTTATCTTTAATTATATTACTTTTAAATTTTTTTTAGTTTTTTTTCTTTATCTTTAAAAATTCTAAATATTTTTATAAGCTTTCCTTTTGTTTTTTAGGAAGGTACAAATATAATACACTAGTACGGGTTAATTTTTTTTATATGGTTGATTTATTTTTACTTTATTCAGTGTACAATACACTAAAAAGTTTGTGATTCTTTATTTATCATAAATTTGAACAATTTGCCAATAATAAACTTAAAGTTTAGCCTTTTTGTAAATTACAACTTAATGTTATTTTTGAATTACAGTAATTAAAGTATCAATGTATGTAACATCTGGTCAAAACACTGGATTCCGACCACTTAACTTAATATTCCAAGCACTTAATTGGTATGAATCCGGTGAACTTACTTGAACATTGTAGTCAATGATATTTTTTTATGATTGTCATTCGAAAAAAATATTAAGAATATAATTCACAAAATGCCTAAATGGAGTTACTACAATTAATATTTACTTTAGGTCACTACAAATTACTATTAGGATAATTACAAGTGCATGATTCTTAATGTATGATAGGTAAAAGACACTTTCAGTATTCCGCAAAAGGCAGGATTCGAATTTTTAATGCATAATATAATAGCAATATCTTTAGAGGTGACTTATAGAAAGATTAACTAGGGTCCCTTGAACAAATATAATACTTTATGGAGAAGTAACTTATTTCTTAGATGAACTAACAAAATACTTTAAGGAAAAGTAACTAGATACTTGTAGTTGTAGGGGATCCCTTGGTTTGGATAGCAAAAAAGATGAGGAGAAATTGAAGGGAAGGAATTTGAAACGATTTCATCTCTTTATTTTATTAACATTTAAATCTCTTCATAAGAGAAAATTTAAATTTTTTTTTCTCCCTTTTCTTCCTATACAGATAATGTAGTTTTTTCTTTGTCTTTCCCTCCCCTTCCTTTCTTTTTCATTCCTTCCCCTTCTATTTCTCTATTTTCTCTCATAATTCGCTATTCAAACATAGTGTTAAGCAAAAGTAACTTTTACTTGTTGCTGCTAAATGCATAAAATGAAGCATAACTAAGGAAAAACTTTGTTTATGCGTTCGATAAACTATCCAGCATTCACCTAAAGTATTATTAAGGATATAGAAATTACATGTATTTATTATTCACCAACTACCTATCAAGAACATATATAATCATTTATCAACTAGTCATCAATTATCAGTTCACTCAATAAGCTACTCGCATGATAGATGTTTGCTAAGTTCCAATGCTAGCTATAAATGACAACTAAATTGTTACTTATTCTTAGATAAAGTATATATGAACTTAAAAATTATGTTTACTGGTATAGATACTCGATCATGGAAGTAAATATAAATATAATTTCAAAGAAATATACAATTGAAAAAAGTAATTATTAATGTAAATGATTTATAACAATATATTTGACATACTTGCAATGATTATTGTCCACATAATCAAATAATTCATCCATTTTCAGTGAAATTAGAACACATTACAAAGTTGTTGGTACATATCATTTGTCATTTGGCAACATAATCAATACTAATATGCAAGATATTGAAATTTTTTAAGGAGTATAAAATAGTTTATATTATAAAAAATATGCATAGTTATATATGAGCGGGATACACAAGGTATGATGATGATGAAATATAAAAAATATGCATTGCTTAATAAAATAATTTATAGTATTTTATAATCAAATTATTGCATGTAAAATATCTAGTTACCACTATATCATGCATTGCTATGCAAAGTTTTTAAAAAGATTTTAATTAATTATATACATATTTGATGTAACAAAATATTTTTGAAAACATACTATTAATGCTTAAAATCATAACTAATGTAACAAGGTATTTTCAAATATCACGCAATTATATTTTTTAACTTTTAATTAAAATACTCTATTTGATAAAACTCTATAAAATACGAGTATATTGTGTAGTTTAAAAAATAAAATTAGACTAATTTAAAACATTGAAATTTTTTTTTTTAAAAAAAGAAGATGCTCGGTCACCGCTGAGGAATACTTGGAAATTGGTTGGGACGCGTGGGCCCACATAAATGAATCATACGTTAGTTGAATTTTTTAGGCAAATTTCCCTATACTCGCCCTCGTTTTCCTCGAGCACCTCCATTTAAAGCGTTGTCAAATTGACACTTCTTTACGAATATAAATTGGATTAGATATTTTGTAAGATAATTAATAAAATTAGTTAAAAGGTATTTTGTTTTATATTTTATATTGAAATTATATTTAGTGATTGAATTTGACATGTGATTTTATTAATGTCTGATTTTGTTATTTTGTCAAGCAATTATCGAGGAATATACGAGGTGTACACATTTTATTAGCCAAAGACTATATACCATCCCAATATCATTTGACTATGGGAAGGACTCTAGTAACGTATGAAGTATGCATACCTATTTTAGCTTGTCGATGTTTGATAATTCATCCCAACGCCCCACTCACATGCGAACCCCCGTCAAGTTCGCATGTGGGAGTAATCAATTAGGGTAGAAATGACATTCTTTTCGAACTTGCCATTTTTAAATTTTGATCGACTATTGGCTCTGATACCATGTTAAATTAGATTGGACTTATTGTGAATGTCAGCAATCATCGGAGAATACGAGGTGCACACACTTCATAAGCCAAGGAGCTAGTATATACCATCCCAAAACCATATGGCTAAGGGAAGGACTCCAATAACTTATAAAGCATGCACTCCTTTTTCAATTTATCGATGTGGGATAATTCATCCCAACATATATTTTGCTTGTATTGATTAAGAGATTTTAACATTATTGGCTTTGTGCAATCCTCCATTATATTAACAGATCAATAAAATTACTACTTATTTTTCAACCAATTAAAAAAGTTTTCTTAAAAGCAAATATTACAAATATAACCAATAAATGAAAAAAACACAAAATGAAATACCTGATCAACATTGAGAATAGAGACAATAATAATAAATAATAAATTAGAATAAAACAAAAGGTTTATGTAGCAACTAATATGTCAAAACGATTTGTTAGACAAGTTTTAAATTAGATAATTTTGACCGAGTTATTTTCGAGTTTGGTCAACTACAAATTAAGGTTTTGGACTATTTTAAACTTTAACAAAGAAATATATGACATCAAAATAAAAAGTTACATTAAATAAAAGTTAGAATTATCGATTTATAATCCTTTTCTTTCTTCATATTATTCGGGTTGGATCATTTAAATTAACAATTTAATTATAATGTGCTAGTTTTCGTCCGCTTGCCTTTATGTAATACTAGTATAAAAACTCATACAATGCAACTTTTAAATATACAAAAAATATAATATTTCAAGCAAATTTATAAAAACATATCTTGTTGCAAGAAGTACAACTCAAATATTAAGGAATAAGTTGATATCAATTTTGGTAAAAATTTCTTTATTTGGCAAATCAATATGGGAATGACACGTGAAATTTTACATTCTTTTTATTAGATTGTATGGTATGATATGATATGATATGATGATTTATTAGATTGTATGATATGATATAATTGTATGATATTTGATGTATCCAACCTTTTAGCTTTCGTTTCACATTTTTTATTTAGTGATGATTAATATGTGTATCAGTGTATATATAAAGATATATGAATAAAAAAAGACACTATAATTTTGCTTTTAGTGGGATATATTTATCGACATTTAATTTAAATGTCGCTATTTTAAATTTCTAAAAGTATATATAGAGAATTTAGTGACATTTACTAGATCATTTAGCAGCATAATACAAAATCATACTAAAGTTTTTTTAGACATATGATCTATTGACATTTGTTATAAATGCCACTATATAGTCTGATAGTAATAATTTCATATGCGACTAAATACCAAATAAAGTGTCACTAAATCACTTTATATTAAAACTTAAAATAAAAATTAATAATTAGTACACTAAAAGTTTGAATCAGTGGCATTTTTTTAATACCACTAAATTCAATGTTGCAAAAAGTTAAATTTGTTATAGTGAGAGTTTCATATTTATAAAAATATAAGTTAAGTAAAATTATAAACTTTATCACACTCTTGTCAAGATCGTAAAATATGAATATAATATTTAAATTAATATAAATTAATTACTTTGAATTTGTTTAAATGATAAGAAGTTTAGTCATGTTGAAAACATGTACTTCTATTTCTTGATTAGGATTTTATTTAAGATATAATCAAGAATACATATGTCAAAATTATGTGATTTTAAAATAAAATTATGATTTGATTTTTAACAACATTTTTTAAAATTTAACATGTTAAAAGAATACGTAGAAATTGTATTTTTAAAAAACACACTTACGATTAGATTATAAATAGAGTCATAATATACGCAAATTGAATGTTAATAGAGTGTATAATAATAACAAGCCATTCTAAAAGGAAGGACAAAAAAGTCTAAACTTAAAATATCATTATATCAAGTGTTAAAAAAAGACAAAAATAATAACAAAATTATTACTACTCCGTCCTCTTTGAATTGCATCAAAGAGGAATTAGAGTATTCTTAAGAAAGTGGTAATAAGTCAGGAGAGAGAATAAATTGTGTGAATGAAATTCAAAGAGAGTTAAAATGAATAGATGGGATTAAAAGAAAGTGGTGAACCATTTGTTAGAGTATATAACATATCTTGGGGCCTCAACCATGTTTTTGGTTGAGTTGGTTCTTTGACATGGTATCAGAAGCCAGTGTGACAAGAGGTCACATGTTCGAATCTCAACCACCCCTCATTTAAAAGTGGAATATTTAGCACCAGGTATGAGGAGGGCCTGTGTTGCATCCACACTTCTAGCCCAAATGGCTCTCGTGTGAGGGGGCGTGTTAGAGTATATAACATATCTTGGGGCCTCAACCATTAGCTTAAGCTTTTGGTTGAGTTGGTTCTTTGACACCATTGTCCAAAAATAGAAATGATGCAAATTAAGTGGGACGAACCGAAATGAAAAATGATGCAAATTCAATGGGACGGATGGAGTATTATGGACTTATTCTACATAACAATTTAAGCAGATGTTAGTGATTTAATAATGCTAAACCACTATTTTTAAAAGATATCATCGTTCTGTAAGTAGTAATTTAAGTAGTATTTAATAGTACAAATAAATTTTTCTAAAAGTTACAATTTGTCATTATATTTCTTAATATATTATACTCCAACAATTACCATAACAACTACTAATACAACTACGTTACGACAAAAATGCGAAAACATGTTCTATAATTATTTACAAAACTACCCCTAACTTCTAAAGACCGCATGTTCTCATTTAGGAACACTAAAATCTCTGAAAAATGATTGCTTAAAGTTAGAACGAGGGAAGCGAGGAGCATAAGAAGATTAGGGCCAACCAAACTTATTTCGTCTTTTCTTATCAAACATTATTTATTATTATTTTAATATACACAAGTAATTATAGTTGGACCCATTTTAAGTCTCTTTTATACATACACACCATGCACGTAATTTCTCTATTTATTATTTTATTATGCTATAAATTCATACCAATATATGTCACATTCTCATCTAAAAAATTGATCACTTTATTTGTATACAATTTTAAGAAGAAAAAGCTTAGTTTCTCCTCGTACTACTATTACTATACTATACTAATAGTAAGATAATTAGCTAAAATTACCTAAAAATGTGGAGGTTAAAATTGGGTGAAGGGGCTAATGACCCTTACTTGTATAGTACTAATAATTTTGTAGGACGCCAAACTTGGGAGTTTGATCCTAATTATGGTACTCCTGAAGCCATTCAAGAGATTGAAGAAGCTCGTCGTAATTTCTACGAGAATCGTTTTAAAGTTAAACCTTGTGGTGATCTCATATGGCGTTATCAGGTTTTTATTTTATTTTTTTATAAGTTTTTATGTTTTGATTAGTAATTTTACGTTTGTTTTTGTTTCATATATATATTGTTCTATTACTTGATCGAGATTAATGAGTTTAATTTAGGTTTATTATATATGTTTGAAATGTGTGAAAATATTTACTAGTTAGAGACTAATTAAAAGATTAGGAATTGAATTTTGTATATACATGATCTTATTTTAAATGAAGTATTTAGTGTTAAACATATATGAAGGATAGTTTAGATTCATCCATATTTTTATTACAAGTTTTTGTACAAGGCAATTAGGCATTTATCGCACTAATGTTTATATGTATAGTTATCAAATTTAATTAGATAGTTTAAGGGCAGAGCAAAATTACAATAAAAGTTTTAGGCTTGATTTAATATATATAGGTTTTTAGGATATTATAAACTAAAGACAAAGTAACACAACTAATGTAAGCTAGTCTTTTTGTTTCTTAAAGTTCTTCATATCTAAGATATAAAGAGGAACTAAGAGCAAAAATGAAGGGTATGATTCAAAAGAGTAGCTCATCATCATCATATTCGATGTATCCCGTTTATAGAAAATTATGATTAAAATCTGAGGAGGGAAAAACGACGGCAACTCATACCCATAAAAAAGAGAGTGTGATCAAAGAGTAATTATTAATTGAAATAATTAAGTTATGATTATTAGTGTTACAAATCATTCAAATGAGTTCAGTGAGGTATGTATAAAGAGGTGTAGTAATACTATCAAGTATCAATATAAAAGAATTAAACAAATTTTAAAGGTTAAAATGTAAATACGTGATGTCCTTTATTAAATGTGTTAGGTGAATTATGAGATTCTAATTTGTCCAAAACATATCCCAAAATTAAAAAAAATCGTAATGAAAAGAACTTAATTTGTGAAATTTCATTTGAAGAAAATGAGAACAAATAAGAATGGAAAAAAATAGTATTTAACACTTTTAATTTAAGGTGCCCCAAACACCTAAACACCCCACAAATACTCAAAACCTCCCAATGAGACAATTAGGCAAGTGTTTGACAAAATCATAAAACATCCCAACTTAAACGATTTTCTTTATTAATTTTGAATTTGACGTATATTTTGTTTTGATTATTAATTTTTCTTTATTAACTTCTAACATATTTTCGATAATAACTCACACGAGTTCTTTTAATTTTATTTATAAACTTATTTAATCTTTTTAACTAATGAATATATTACTAAGGGTAATTAATTAAATACTTGATGTAGAAGGGAGTACACTCATATGAATTATTAACCATCAAATTGTATGTTGAAAATTATATTTTATTTCAATTTGAGTAAAAATTATTTTTTTGAGTTAAAATTTTAAACATATTTATTAAATAGATTTTTTTTATTTGAGCCTATCCTATTAATGGTAAATAAAAGATAGTATGATATTGCAAGTTGGGTTGCGTGTTGGGCTGGCTACAGTCACACGTCCAGGATTGAGGTACCTCGCGCTCCTCGTGGGCATATAACACTCACACTTCATGCCATGTTTTCCTCCCACAAATATCTAACAATAACATTTTTAAACCCTTTTAAAATCACCATAATAAAAATAAATTAGAGGTTACATAATTTATTTAATTACCACTTAATTTACCTATTATATTAAAAGGAAGATTATGACTAATAATTAGTTAACTAGATTAGTCAATGAACCTAGACTAATTGTAACACCCGAATTTTCTCTCGTTCTTTGCGGTTTTGGTGGAAATTCGGGTGTTACATTAATATATGTTCAAACACACAAAATTGGTCTTACACATTGATATAGTGTGACCCAATAGGATTAACAACATTATTAAGCTCGGACAAATATCAAATAGCAATCCTATGAAGTTTATTAGCCTCTAGCAAAACATAAACGCTGCTCAATGTAAACTTAGTTAACGTCTCGTTGTATACTTACTTAATTACGTTAAATGACTTACAAAATAATGATTAATTAATGAATGAATTATTAATAAACGACAGTTTCTAAGAGAAAAGAATTTCAAGCAAACAATACCTCCGGTAAAGGTGGGTGATGACGAAGAGATCACATATGAAACAGCGACGACCGCATTGAAGAGAGCTGTCAGAATTTTCACAGCCTTGCAGTCAGATCATGGTCATTGGCCCGCTGAAATTGCTGGCCCTCAATTTTTCCTTCCTCCCTTGGTTAGTTTCTTACATTTAATTTAATAAATTACTTCTTCCGTTTCTTTTTTATGTTTTTGTTTGAGTTTTTCATCAAAATTAAGAAAAATGGAATCTTTGATGATAGTGGATATTCTTTTAATTATATATTAATGGAATGTAATGATTGTATTGGAAGTATTTGAAAAAAATAATTAAATAATAGTGTAATGTAATGATTGCATTGGAAGTATGAGAGAAAAAATAATTAAATAGTAGTGTGAAGTAAGGGAAGTGGGGTTAAAGGGTAAAAGTGAGATGAAAACTTTTCAAAAATGGAAAATATTTAAAGTGGAAAAACTTATGGAATTACCCGTTTTAGTAAGATGGAAAAACAAAAAGGAATGGAGGGAGTAGTTTATAGTTATCAAGTACCTTCACTCCATAGGTAGTTTCTAATTTGTGATTAGTTTTAATCTATTGATTAAAATATAGTTAATTGAGATTTTTTTGATTATATTAATATTAAATTTTTATGATATTTTATATTATACATAATTAGAAATATCAAGAATTAAATTAGTGCATTAGACTGCGTGAAAAATCAAATGTTGCAAATAAATTGAAACGGAGGAAGTTTTTTTTTTTAATAGATTAAGCTTTTTTAATATGTTTACAAAATAACGGTATATTCTAATGTAATGTCGTGCAGGTTTTTTGCTTATACATAACAGGACATTTAAATTCAGTTTTCGGACCAGAACATCGTAGAGAAATCCTTCGAAGTATTTATTATCATCAGGTTTACTACATTTTAACACTAATCTAATCACATTTTTGTTTTTTTCTTTTTAATTAAGTGAGATTGATTTTGATTGCATTCTTGATTAAACTTTTGTTTTTGATATATTTACGCAATATTAAAAATTAATTATAAGTATCAAATAAATTAAATTAATTGTGGTAATTTGTAAATATGTGGCACAATATTTTGATCTTTTTTACTAGATCTTCTACCAATCATAAATCATTACTATTAATTCATTTGTAATCTAAAAATTAAAATATACTATCTACTAAAGTCTTATTAATTTGATTTTCCACAATATACATTTTATTGATATTAACTTCTTGCAATTTTCAGTTATGAATAATTGAATAAGTGTATTAATTAAATTATAGTTGATGATTCTACATATATTTTAAATTATAACAACTTAATTAAACAATGAGTTTCAAAGTTCGTATTTGAGACCTTATGTTTAATTGATAAAACAGAATGAAGATGGAGGTTGGGGATTGCATATTGAAGGACATAGTACTATGTTTTGTACTGCACTCAATTACATTTGTTTGAGAATACTTGGAATTGGACCCGATGAAGGTGACGATAATGCATGCCCTAGGGCTCGTAAATGGATCCTTGATCATGGTAGCGTTACACATATCCCTTCTTGGGGTAAAACTTGGCTCTCTGTAAGTTTTATTATCTTTTCGTTTTCTCTACCAATAGATTATTGGACAATTTTAGCTAACATTTAGTTAATTAGCCAGTTTAAACAATTTATCATCTTAAATTAACTGAGTTACAATAAGTTATACTTCTAGTGAGTCCTTAATCAAATGTTAAGTTAGCTAATAAAATCACCTGATTAAATCGACCATTATAGCCAGCTACTATTAATCGTTTGCTGAACACCCCTGTACTTTTTACATAAATGACTTAACATTGTAAATATGATGCAATACATATTTTCAGATACTTGGACTCTTTGATTGGTCTGGGAGTAATCCAATGCCACCCGAATTTTGGATCTTACCTTCTTTTCTTCCTATGCATCCTGGTATATACTTACTCTTTATTACCTTACAATCAAAATTATGTTTATCTTGGTGATTTACTTCATCTTATCCAGTAAACTTCGCTAATGAGTGACATTTTTCCGCTTATTCTTATAAGAAATGTTATTTTGTGCAGCAAAAATGTGGTGTTATTGTCGAATGGTTTATATGCCAATGTCATACTTGTACGGAAAAAGGTTCGTGGGTCCAATTACACCTCTCATTAAACAACTTAGAGAAGAACTTTACAATGAACCCTTTGACCAAATTAATTGGAAGAAAGTTCGTCATTGTTGTGCACCGGTAAGATTAATTTAAATGAGTTTTTATGAACTAATTTAATACTATTTTCGAATCTTAATTAATTAAGTGTTAATTATAACTTTGAATATTTACTATTTATTTGACAACAGGAGGATCTCTACTATCCTCACCCTTTGGTCCAAGATTTAATGTGGGATGCTCTTTATATCTTTACGGAACCTTTTCTTACTCGTTGGCCTTTTAATCAATTGATTCGTAAAAAAGCTTTGGAAGTTACAATGAAGCACATACATTATGAGGATGAGAATAGTCGTTATATTACTATTGGATGTGTAGAAAAGGTAATAACAGCGTACTCATTTTAATTCATTTCAGTTGTCTTATTTGCTTTTTTACACTTGTCGATGTAACATTTTGATTTTTATATGTTTAATTATGCATAAATAAAAATTATGAAAGTTGATATGAATAATTCTTGCATAGAGACGAATCGAACATGATTTCACATGACTATGTTTTAACTTATAGATTAAGAATTAAATATAAATTAAAAGGGATAGATGAATAATGTGAAAAGACAAATGTGACAACTGAAATGTAGTTTATAAAATAAAACTATGTATTAACAAATATGAAGAATATTTGTATTGTATGATTTTACAGGTTTTGTGTATGTTGGCTTGTTGGGTGGAAGAACCTGATGGTGACCACTTCAAGAAACACCTTGCTAGAGTACAAGATTACATTTGGATTGCTGAAGATGGATTAAAAATGCAGGTACATTTATTTTATTAATAAAGAAATTACGACCGATTTGATTAGTGGTACAAAATGGTAGAACTATAAATGATTTAAAGTGTAAAATTTCATCAAAAGTTTCATATCATTTCTCACGGTAATGAAATTTTGATAAAAAAAACTTTTTTTTTTTTTTACAAATTTTCATCACCACGTAATATCACATTTTTCAATGATAATGCATTTGAATGAATTTTTTGAAGTAAAAAAGATGATTAGAGTTGAACAAGCATGGCCATCAAGGTAGCCAAGAGACTTTTCAACTAAAATTACACTAGTTTTTTTATTTCCATTACCACCGTTTATTACTATCTACCAAACGAGCCGTTAATAATTTTTCAAGAAAGTCATTTTATAATGATTGACAATATTCCATATTTTATTTATATAATGTATTTTTTTTTTTCCGATTTTCCATTATCTCACAATACCACCTTTTCAACTGTTAATACATGAAAAATTACTTTTTGAAAAAATAAAATGATTGAAGTAGAAACATGAGTTAAAACGTATCAAGAAATTTTTTCTATCCAAATTACAAATAATCAACGTTAAATTAATGGCCTGAAATATGATGAAAATAATTAAAATAAAAAAAAAATGCAGAGTTTTGGAAGTCAAGAATGGGATTGTGGGTTTGCTGTTCAAGCATTGCTAGCTACAAATCTGGGTATGGATGAAATCGGAGAAGCGTTAAGGAAAGGTCACTTCTTCATTAAAGAGTCTCAGGTATTACTTTCAATCCTTTTTTTTAAAACTCAACAAAATTAACATATAATTATGTAAATATCATCATTTTAAAAATCACTTGGTGAAAACTAATATTCCCTCTGAACCAATTTAGTTGTCATATTTCTTTATTTGGCAAATTCATATTAATTGTCACATTTTCTTTTTGTCAATTTTTTTACCTAAATACCCCATATGTTCACACAAGTAAAGACCAAAATACCTCTATTTTTACTACTGTTAATACTCCAACTATTACCTTTACAATTAATTTAACCAATTAAAATACCCTAACTATCACTTTTTTAATGGACCCCACACCAGCCTTAACAACCGTGCCCTAGCAATTGGGACAACTAAATTGATTCGGAGGGAGTAATAATTTTCATTAGATTGAAAAATGAAATAGTTGGAGTTATAGAATGGAGTATAATTAATTAAAATGTTATTAATAAATAAATAGGTGAAAGACAATCCATCAGGAGACTTTAAAGGTATGTATAGGCATATCTCAAAAGGATCATGGACTTTCTCTGATCAAGATCATGGTTGGCAAGTCTCTGATTGTACTGCTGAAGGATTAAAGGTAATTATTATTTAATTAATTCAAATTGTTGATTAAACATTAATTAAACATTCAATTAGTAACTTTGTTTACTTATTATCTATTGTAAAGTGTTGCTTAATCTTATCAACAATGCCACCTGAGATTGTTGGAGAAAAAATGGACCCACAAAGACTTTTTGATTCTGTCAATGTCTTGCTTTCCCTCCAGGTATTTTTCCTTTAACAATTTATTTTGTGCTATCATACTTTATTTTTTTATATTAGATGACAGGCCGAGAAAAGAGAAGAACTAGATTAGAATCAAATTTAAGACTTGGTAATAAATGACTAAATGTAATATACTAATACAGTAATACGTGTTTGACTTGAGGCAAGAGTCAATTTTCATGACGACACCTTATTTTCTAAAAATACATTCTTGATAGGTCAAAATTTATGACTTTTATAGTTTTAAATTAGGAAAATTAAAATTTGAGAGCTCTACCTACGTAAGCGGCTTTTAAATATTTATTTTTTTATCATAGAAAAATTCATTGTACATATCATTTTTTCTTTTGAAGAACCTTGTGAGTTGTGACTTGTAATTGTCAAACTTTAAAAAAAATAAAAAATGCTGAATATATTTAAATGAAATAATGATCTAAAAGTTGGATTTCTATAGGCTTAATGAAAAGTGAATTTTTTAAAAGATTAGTGTTTATTATTAATGTGAATTAAGTTGCTAAAGTGGTAATAGAAATAATTTTTTATTGATATTAGATATTATTATCCTTTCAAAACAATAAATTCATCAAAATAAAAGATACGGATAGGAGTCATTTAATAACATTGAAACAACAATGTTAATGCTAGATATTTTTACTGCAATCTAATTTCCCCAAATTAAATGATGAAAAATGATTTTCAGAGTAAAAAAGGAGGGGTAGCAGCTTGGGAACCAGCCGTAGCTCAAGAATGGTTAGAGGTGAGTTTAAGCTATTATGGATAGAGCATCTGTATGTGGTGCAGAAGATTTGAGATTCGACCCCTATTGAGCCCAGATATCAATTGGGGGTTCTTGACTGCGTGCATTTCTCTTTACTCCTTGAGGGTACGGATATGATTTGTCCGCATCTTTCAAGGAAAAAGAAAGTCCCCACTCGAACCCTGCCTTATGCGGGATACGAGAAGATCCATTACCTTTATTTAAAATTAACCATAAAATATAATGTCTTCCTAACCATTTAATTTTTGGTACTTTCTACAGGTTCTCAACCCAACAGAATTCTTTGAAGATATTGTAGTTGAGCATGAGTGAGTTTTTTTTTTCTCCATACAACTTTTGATTTCCAGTATGTTTGATAAATTACTTTTTATTGGTTCTTTTGTTGAAATTTGACTTTTTGATTATTGGCCGGTTAAACAGTTACAAAATTATTCCGTAAATAACTTTTAAATTATAGTCGAATTTGACTTTTATGTACATCCGGTCCAATCCGGTTTTTCCGGGTTTTGGCAGGACCGGACTGGAAACCCAAAGTTGTGAATAAGTAAGGCTCGGAGATCGGACCAGATTCGGTTCTTGTTTGGACGGCCGGTCCTATCTCATTTTGCACACCCCTAATGAGTAACATACTCAATTGTTAGTTTTTAGCTTTTTGACCCACTTTTCCTTCAAATATCTTTTACCAAACAACTACATTAACATCTCACTTTGGGCTTATAAGCCAATATTACGATCAGTTGTCAAATTAGCTAACAACCATTTACCAAACAGTCAGTTATATGTTTTTTTTTGTTAGATACAAAACTAATTATAACAAATAATCCCACAAAATACAGGTATGTAGAGTGTACATCATCAGCAATTTCAGCATTAGTGTTGTTCAAGAAGTTATACCCAGGACACAGAAAGAAAGAGATTGAAACTTTCATTGTAAATGCAGTCAAATTTCTTGAGAACACTCAATATCCTAATGGAGGATGGTGAGTAATTATTATGAATTTTAATTATATTCATGTTTATATATTCCGCTGATAGAAATTATGATCTGAGAAAAATGAAAAGTTAATAATTACATAATTGATTATAGGTATGGAAATTGGGGAATATGTTTCTTATATGGAACATGGTTTGCACTTGGTGGGCTTGCATCAGCTGGGAAAACATATTATAATTGTGCTGCTGTTAGAAAAGCTGTTGAATTTTTACTCACAAACCAAAAAGAAGATGGTGGTTGGGGTGAGAGCTATGTTTCATGCCCTAATAAGGTAATTTACTCAATTTACTCTGATATCTCATGCCCATAATAAAAAATCATTTCGCGACATAGGATTTAGTGATATTTCTCATTAATGTCATTATAGATTATACTAACACATTGTTGTTAAAATCGTGATTTAGAGTCTAGCAAATTAAATGCCCTGACCTCAAGGCTCAAGTAAATAGTGTGTTTTTAATGTTACTAAATACAATGTGACAGATTATTGTTAAAATCGCGATTTACTCTAGTGATAAAATGTTAGCTTTAGTTAGTAGTGAAGTAACATAATTGTGATTGGTGAAACTCAGGAATTTGTACCATTAAAGGGGAACTCAAATCTTGTTCAAACAGGATGGGCTTTGATGGGTCTCATTCATTCTGGACAGGTAATAACTAAATTAAAGTATCTTTTATACTTCAAGTAGAAGATATTAATTAATTAATTAATTTTTTTTTTGAAATTAATTAATTAATTAATTATTTTTTTTTGAATGTAATTAATTAGTTTTTTTTTTGAAGAATAATTAATTAATTAATTAGTTATTTACTTGTTACTTCAATTGTTAAATTTATTATTCAAAAAAAAAATTAAAGAAAATTTAAATTTTCTTATTAATTGTGATTAGGCGGAGAGAGACCCTACTCCTTTACATCGCGCCGCAAAGCTTTTGATCAATTCACAACTCGAAAATGGTGATTTTCCCCAACAGGTATATCATAAGTCTTTGTCTATTCCATGTTTAGCAAAATTTGATGAAAAATAAATCAAATTATACCTTATGCTCAAAATAAAACATACTATTGATTAACTCCATATAAAACAAATTATGCTAGACGTCTACTTATAATGTACGTGTTTCGCCTAAAACCGGATAAATTAATCTAATAACCATTTAAAAAAATTTCGTTTACTTCCTCGATCACTATTGAGTTAGGTTCCTCTCCATTACTGTTCAAGCATTAAAGAGCTCATCATCATCCAATGTAATGGTTAAAATAGCAATGGCGGAAAATTAAGAGCATTCGGAAAATTTATTTCTTATTCTAAAATAAATTTCATAATGAAGAAAAAAATAATCGAGAGGATCCTAATACATCTTCGACCTCCTCATCGATTACTCTAATTCCACTTCTCTTTCTTAGATAGTCGGTGCACCTGAAATCTTTTCCCTCGTAAAATGTCGTGATAATATCATCGACATTATTATTATAATCATAATACCTCATTCAACCCATCAACTACTCTAATTTAAATGAATATATAATCTATCATCATTTATCATATAAATATAGCAAAATAAAAAAATAACACTATTATTAGTAATGTTAATAATACCTTTTTGTGATGGAAACAGGAAATCACAGGAGTGTTCATGAAGAATTGCATGTTGCATTATCCAATGTATAGAAGTATTTACCCATTGTGGGCACTTGCTGAATACAGGAAACGTGTTCCGTTACCTTAATTTATCATTCTGCCCCTAAATCAAGTTTTGTTCCTTATTAAATTAGTGGTTTGATAATAACTTTACACCATTTTATTATTCTTCTTAATAAGGTTGTAATTATGTAAAGCGTACTATTAATGAAATGCATAAATAAAGTTAATTAATTAAGTTAGAGCAATTCTGTCTACGGTGATTGTTACAAATCTAACTGATGATTTCAAAAGCAGTTCTTTCTTGTTCTGTAGGCTAAGACCAACACGATACAGATACACCCAAACAACGGAAATATTAGTAACCATTAACCAAACAAGTCTTTTTTTTTTTAATTAAGGGTAGGCTAGGTAAGAAACAATCCCGGTATCTTGCTTGGAAAAGACGGTATTTTTTCCAACTGAGACAAGATCTGATTCTCGTAATCGTACTAGTTAAATGTATACTTACAGCAAGGAGTAAGTAGTTAGCTTGAGTTCCTAAAGCAAGTATAACAAATGGCTTCATTATCAAGTACCATACACTCATTAGCATTCTAACACAGGCTAATACACAAAAGGGTGGCATTCTAAGGATCAACCACTCTGTCAGAGCAAAATCACACATAACATCAAAGTGGCTCAATGCCCATTAACATAAGTCCATCCCTATGCAAAAGTACAATTGTATACCATTAAAAGATACTTAAATCAATGCTCGATAGAATCAATACCTACGATACAAAGGCAAGGGAGAACGGTGTTCAGCAACTCGGTGATCCGCGTACCTTTCATTAGAAGTATAATCATAATTCTCTCTCCTTCTACCGGTGCTATATGTCAAGCCTCTATAGGCTTGAGAGGGTTCTCTACGCGAGTAGGAGTCATAGGGGTCACGTTCAATTGGACGTCTAGATTCTCGAGAAGGGATCAAATCTCGATGATCTATGACTCTGTTCCTTCTATAAGAATCATCAACTTCAGAGACTCTATCATAGGAATATTTAGTGTATTCTGGTAAAGGACGATATAAAGGTGCCGGAGCCACAGCTGACTGGTAGGATTCTCTCTCATGAACAGGACGTTCGTAATACCTGTCAGCTACGACCAAAGGAGCACGCCTTATTTCTTCCCTGTCAGCTCTGACCAAAGGAGCACGCCTTATTTCTTCCCTGTCAGCTACGACCAAAGGAGCACGCCTTATTTCTTCCCTGTCAGGTACGTAATACCTGTCAGCTACAACCAAAGGAGCCCGCCTTATTTCTTCCCTGTCAGCTCTGACCAAAGGAGCACGCCTTATTTCTTCCCTGTCAGCTACGACCATAGGAGCATACCTAATTTCTTCCCTGCCAACCTTCCGGCTTCTTACCCGCTCAAAATATCTGGCTATTCCTCTGGAGCTATCCTCTATCCTTTTCCTTTTTCTGTCACGGTGTGCTGATGATTTTGCAGCAGCTGCTCTTCGGCTCGTGCTTGCTGCTTGCACAGCCGCAGCTTTTCGGCTTGCATTTGCTGCTTTTGCAGACGAAGTGGTGACAGCTGCTCTTCTGCTTGCACTAGTTGTTTTAGTAGAGTTAGCTTTCCTATTGGTCTTACGGAAAAGCTTACACAAATTCGTGACCTGTTGGCATTGGCAAGGTAGGTAAGGCAAAGAAAATCTCAAGACCATTAGCAGTCCGCAGAGTGTGCAGTAATAGTCCAAAAACTTGGATAAATATGCTTTTAACATGGAAACTAAAATGCAATAATCTACTACCTGCTCGCTGTTCAGCTGGAAATCAAACTTGGTTTTTGTGTAGTAATTATCCTTGAGAACTTTTTTGAAAATTTCCTCTGCTAATGGCACACAATCTTCAAGGACGGAAAAACGAACCTGTCAAAAGCAAGGTTTGGAAATTAGTTTCAAATCCTTTACCCTTTTGATCCTAAAATATTTTGTCCAAGCCGATTTTAGCCGAAGCCAAGTGAAGATACATGCAACATAACACAATAGCAGCAGCATCGAATTGTATAATATGTAAGGCCAAATTGCTGCATGACCGACTACATAAATAAACAATCACATACTTCAAATCTGACCATGTTACTTACAACCACTTGAGCCAAATATCAGATGTTCAAAGGAATAGCATGCTAAGCAGGAAGCACCACTGAATCCTGTAATAACCTTAAAACATATGCATACTGAAGAAAATGTGTTTTTAAGAAACAATCATATCAACCATGGTTACCATATATAGGATGCATGGAGGTCCATAAATAAGTACCTGAACTCTATCTTAGTATAAATCAATAGGGAGGCATGTTCAGACTATTCAATTTCTCAAAGTTCCTTACATTTGTAGTGACATCCATATTTCACTTGCCAATTTTCTAGCTAACGAGCCAACACAATGAGATGTCCATTAAGAAGACCATAATAAATCATATGCACATGTAATGAGAATGTCATCCAGCACATTTGATAATGATCCAATTTCTACCTAGCTAATTCAAAGATTTAGCATGAACCAGGCAGTTACCAAGCAGGTGGTGAGCAGGCTGATAGCGGAGGCAAATATAGGTGTTCAATGTTAACTGCACATAAATTTTGTTCTGCACTATAGCAATGATTGCAAAGTAGTTCCTACTCTACTTTCCACAAATCACTTATTGACAATTGTAAGGCACATCAATGTTTAAAAAGGCGCAAAGCACCCTACAGCAATAGGAGGTCCTATAGCCTAGGTTCAAAGCGTGTGCCTCATCAAAGTGAGGTGCTTAAAAAGTGGATGCAGAAGGACAAAAAAAAAAAAAAGGCATAGGTGTGCCTTTTTGGCCTTTTTTTAGGTGCACCTATTTGCACATAGCGCCTTAAGTGCACCATTTTGGGCCTTAGGTGCACCTTATTGAAATCACGTTGCCCAGACATAAAAAGGCCTTAGGCATTACGCGTTCAGCTTCAGTGGCTATGCACGCTTTTTTAGAAGAGGGAACATTCAGAAGCTTAACATTTCCGTTTTCCATTCTATTAACACTTTTCAAGAACATCCTTCACAGTCTACATAGAAGTCAAAGTAAAGATGAAAAGCAAGAGAAGCTTGGAGTCAGACAAACCTGAGAGGGAAATTGTGACTTAAATGCCCTGGGTTCAATATTGTAACCCCCAGGGCCAGCAGCCTTGTAGATTCCATACATCAATCTCAGGTCAACATCAAACAGAAAAAGTCTCATGCCCTTGTAAATTTTCATAACAGTATCTTGCTTACCAGCAGGTAACCCAAAGACTTTGTATCGATAACAATCCCTTTTTGTGTCAGAATTGCACATGAATATCATCCCCATGCTATCTCTCTTAGACGATTTTCCCTCTTTTAATGGGTTGGACTTATTCATATCTTTGGCATCCATCTCCTGCAAGCCCATTTTAACCACATTTTTCTTTATACTCCTCTTTGAGGAGCTCACCTTATCCCTACATTTGTCCACCTTTTCATTTACCAGATGTGGCTTATAGATTCCAACATGCTCTTTAATTGCCAATTCGTCATTCCCTGATTGAGGCTTTTGAACAGTTTCCAAATTTTCTACACCTGAATGACTTTGAAGAGCCTTCTTTTTCCTGATTAAGTTTCTCTTCTTATCGAGTTTTACAGAAGTTTTCACCTCAGCCTTCTCTGCATCCTTTACATTGTCATTATTATCTTTGCACTCTGCAAACAATGTGGCATCCACGTCTGATGCCTTTACTTCATCATTTGCATGCTTGGTGCCTACTTTGCATGCGTTATCAGGTGTATTGTTATTTTCAGAAGGTTGTGGGATTTCTCTGTTTACAGTTGTACCTTGCTTCCGCACCATTTTCTTCTTAACCATGATTTTCTTAATTACTTTTCTCTTGGGTCTATTAACCTTCCCCGGAACATCCTTTATGTCATCAGTAATGGTTGCATTTTCTTCTAGCTCATCTGAAGGCATGCCTACTAGCTCATCTGCATCCAGTTTACTTGGTTCTTTGTGATTTTCCATAGTCTCTGTCATGCTTTCCATTACTCCAGGATCAGAACATACCAAAATTTTGTTACAAGTAGACAAATCTTCTGCAATCATCTCGATTGCATTTCCACCACTGGCATCACTTTTGTCAAGCCCTTCCAATGGTGCCTCGTCTTCCTCTAACTTCTTCTCATTAGTTGATCCTTCATTGTCTTCAAAACTGCCAGTGGCTGTGTGACCTCCATCACCAACCTCTTTGACATCGTCTATCGTTCCTTCTTGGGTAAAAACATTATCAGTTCTATCAACATTCGTCTCCGTCAAAATATCTTTCTCAACATTGTTAACTTCAAGAGCATTTTGCCCCTTTTTTTCAGCTCCATCACTTAGAGAATCAGATATTATCTCCTCCATCTGTTCTTCTAATGGGATCATTTTGGTGTTTGAAATATCATTATTTTTTCCCTCTCCATATGAAGCAACATCAGCTGATTCATCAAGACTATTCTTCAAAGGCAGAGGTTCAGAAGGGCCAGATCGAACACGTTTGGTTTGTGATTTGGATCCCTTTCCTCTGCTACCAACCATACTAATCTTCATGGCAACAATAAAGCCCAGTATAAATAGACCACAAAATAAAAGCAATTTACAAGGTTCACACTAAAATTCTTTGGTGGAAAAGGTCAACAAAAGCAGGAGATGAGAGCTTGACAGTCATTGTAAGAGCTTACAAAGTCCAATAAGTTAATTTGCTAATATTCAAAGCTTAGCAAGAGATTTTAGTGTTCAAACAAAACTAAAGCAAACTTTATATACTAATTTGCATTTCCAAACATTTGCAAATAAACCACTATAAGCTAATTCTTACCAGACGGCTAACTATCAACTAGCTTAAGCAAAAGATGGTTGATAAACTGAGAAAGCATTTCCCACAAATGTGCAATAATACTCTTAGCTTCAAAAGGCACGAGTAAAACTAAGTCAAAGGCTCTAGACGCTCTAGACGCCATGCAAAAGCGCCAGCCTTTGGGTTTAAATTGAAAAACCCCCAAAAACCTAGAAAATAAAAGATAAAAAAGAAGAGAACATTAATAAAGAAGAAGAAGAAGTAGAAGGGGAGCTCAAACGTTTAAGGCGCTCTTAGGCACTTGTCTTTTAGCACAAGAAGCAGATCTGAGACACTCGCCTTAAGAAATTCTTTTGTCTAGCCCACACAATAAAAACTCCCTTCGTTACATAATAGAACGCACGCTATGTAACTTGTTTGAGAGTTGTCGTGATGTTATATCCCGTTATATAACGGTGCATGAATTTTCATGGTCAAAACGCGCCATTGACAGTGCTTGTTATTTTACCGTTATAACGAGACTTCACCGTTACAACATTACCTGTCTCCCTGTTAAAGTTTCATGGATACCCATTGACTTTGATCATTACGATCACTTAAATTATAGTTACTCATAACTAAAGTCTATAAACAACATAATTAACAAATAACTAGAAAATTATTCAATTATACACTAAAAAAACCTCATATTGCAATTACAATAGCTATAGGCATATTATTGCATAATAATAGTAGTTCGACAAAAAAAATGCAACTATAAGTTCAAAACTCCTTAAGTGACCATTTTTCAAAAATCACCGCAATTCGTGTTATTTCTCCGTTATACCCGTTTTCTGACATCGCGACCGCTTTCGCAAACGCATCCACGACCGCGTTTTTTTCCATGGTTTAGCCTACAAAGGTGCCCAACTCATTGCCCTAGCGCCTTAGTCGTCTAAGAGAGCTTTTAGAAACTAAGATACTAACGCAACATTCATACCCAAAATGAGCCATCAAATAAGATGCAGCAGAGGACAAACCAAACAAAGATGCCCTAATTTTGTCACTTTCTTGACATTGAACATTATTTGCATTTGAAACAGATGACAAATTACAAGACACCAAGAACATAATTACTAGGATTAAATGTTCTCGGACTTTACCAAGTAAAGCACAAGATCTGGTACCTAGGCATCGCCATTCGTAAGTAAGTAGTTGAGAAGCTTGAGCCAACTAATCCCATAATTTTTCACAATCGAAGAAATAAATGTCAAGAGTGTAAATATCAATGATCTAAATCCTAAACATGACACTTATCATCAAATAATATTTCCATGAATTCTTTGTTCAGGAATTATCTATATTGCAGCATAAGAATGTACAAAAAAGCATAAACACAGCACTTGTGGCCATACCCTGCCCCACAACAGAAACAGACTGGATGAAGGAATATGTCATGCATGGAAATTATGCTTTTAGGCCAACTGTCCAAAATAATAGCATAGTTTGTTAGGCGGTTACAGTCTGTTATGAGGCAGTTATATTGGTTAGATTCTGTCAAATGTATTTATTTAAATCCTATAAATATCTCATGTAATCCCTAAGGGAGGGGGGGTTGGATAATAATAAGAAGAGTCTTATAAGAGCTTAACAGTTGCTCGAAAACTGTTCACAAACCCTGTCCTTCTGTCTCAACAACACTTGTTGTCAACAATAGATTGTGTCTGCACTTGGTTTGGTTGTTTGCAGGGCTAAGGTCAGTCTATTACGGAGTACAGCCAGCGACCAAGGTCCTGTACAAAGTAAAATGCTGCCAGTTTTAACTGTTTGGTTTCAAAATTTAAAAAGTAAAACAGTAGGAAACTAAAATTAGTTATACTGATCTTGATAATTTCCAAATTTGACTACAGAACACAGTAAGGTAATTTTCTGATTTTATAAAACATTGTATGCGTACATAATGTACATTTGAGTGCCTACGCCCTATACGTGCAAATTATAACTGTCCTAGTTAATTTTAAGGTCATTTTGTTCAACAACAAACACTTAAACTTACTATAAAAGGATCATATCTGCTGTATTAGATTTCCCTATTCATCATCCAAGCAATATAAGACTAAGAGAGATAATGTCACCTATATCAAAAGCAACATGATTCATCTCCAATCTTAGCACTACAAAAGCAACCAATGACACCTGTTTCAAGCTTGGGATTCTCAACTTACATAATATCAAGAAATGTGATGTGAAGTTTTGCAATACATTGACATTAAGTATTCAAAGATTTCAAGGGCCCAAAGATGAGGAATTCAAAGGCAACAAAAAAAAACAGTTTAAAAGAACAAGTAGAAGAATGGGACCTAAAAAGTAGGGGAACAAAATAGCTGAACAATAAGAGAGATATGTAAGAATGGAAAAGAAAGGCAGAGATAGGGCCTGCACCTCAAATGGGGAGGAATGTACACTTGTTGCATTTTTAATATGGTATCATATTCAAACACATTATTTAGAAGTCTATAGTTCCACCAGCGAATTGCTACTTTTTTTTAAGTTTCGAAAACCTTTTCCCATTCCTGCATAATACTAATGCAAGATAAATATTTTCTTTTCCTTAATCACAGTTTTGGTATCCTCATTCCAACACGTTGTATCCTTTTTTTTTTACCACGATAGTACCCCTAGTTCTCCTAAAATCTCCTTCGCTAGTAGAGTGACATAATTTTCATCATTGTCCTAGACTCCTAGTATCCTCCACATCCTAAGTCATCTCCAATCAGATTCTTTAACAACTTTAACTTAAGAAATACCCTCCTGTGATATCCACCATCTACTTCTATGTTCCTCTTTTGTTTTCTTTGCACTTGAAAACATAATTTTGGATGTGGTCCGATAAATAGACAAAGGCTGTACATAGCGCATCTCTTCGACATGGCCCGAAAACAGTACACCATTGTAACAAATTCACCTAGACCGCTCCACTTTTACTTGTATAAGTCCTTGATTTAATTTAGCTCGATCTGAATAGTCCTGGGGAATATCTTAATTCTAAAGATTTTCCTGAAAGCTTATAAGTGATGAGAACACATATCACATATTTTGTTACAACAATAACTCCACAAATCATTCAAAAAATTTAAACCCTAAAAATACGCTTAATCAAAATAATAATTAATTAAATTTCAATAAGAATCAAAAATACTAATCAAGATCAAAT
Organism: Amaranthus palmeri; assembly: GCA_019776075.1. Taxonomy (NCBI): domain Eukaryota; kingdom Viridiplantae; phylum Streptophyta; class Magnoliopsida; order Caryophyllales; family Amaranthaceae; genus Amaranthus; species Amaranthus palmeri. Next base: position 143,818 of record JAAKBH010000584.1, read on the forward strand.
AATTATGAATCATACTTGATCTAACTACAAATTTAATCAGATGATTTACAATTTTGATTCAACGGAAAATGCATGAAAAGAATGTAAATTAACCAATTATAAAATTCATCAAAATACCTGAAACAACCGAAGAGTGGCGGCAGGAGCGAATGGCGTACTGGCGGTGGATCCGGAGGAGACTACCGATTGCCGACTGGTTAGATGTTTGTAGTCAGTAGAAAGACGAAGCCAAGAAGTTTCCGAAAGTTCTCTCGGTGGTCGTTTGTTTTGAGGCGCTTCGGAGTGACGAGACCATAGGGTTAGATCGAAAAGACTCTTTTGTTTAGAAGGAAATAGAACTCTGGGAATGTTAGGGAATAGAATAGAGTATCCTCTATCATTAAATGGACTTTTTTTAAGAGGAAAACTTTAACTATAATAATTCAAACTATCCACGATTTTCTTATAATAATCTCACCTATTAATTAACCATGAATAATCCTAACTTTGAGGAATATTTTCCTAGAGTAAATCCGGTGACCGTATGACTTGCTATAGCAAGTTTTATTTTTTAAAAAAAAAAGATAAATTAAAATAAAATGTCGAAAAAAATGTAAAAAAATGCTCATAAAAATTTATGATTTTTTTATTATATAGAATTTTTTATGTAAATTTTTAAAAATATTTTCTTTTTTTAAATTAATATTTGATTTATTTTTTGGTGAATTACCTACTATAACAGGTCATCGGGTTACCCAAGTTTACTCTAGGAAAATACCCCAAAGTTGGGATTATTCATGGTTAATCAATAGGTGGGATTATTGTAGGAAAATCATGAATAGTTTGGATTATTCTAGGTAATTTTTCCTTTTTTTAAATTGTATTAAATAGTGGTAACGATAATGATTTATAGCGTAAAAATATCTATATATTTTGATATTTTAATAATATTTATGATCCTCATATATCTCTTATCATATACTCCCTCCGTTCCTTTTTTATGTTCCTATTTGGGTTTTTCACCAAGATTAAGAAAAGTGGAATCTTTGGTGGTAGTGGGTATTATTTTAATTATATAGTAGTAGGAAATAATGATTTTATTGGAAGCATGAGAGAAAAAATAATTAAAAAATAGTGTAATGTAATGATTGTATTGGAAGTATGAGAGAGAAAATAATTAAATAGTAATGTGAAGTAAGGAAAATGGGGTTTTAAGGGGTAAAAGTGGGATGAAAACTTTCTAAAAATGGAAAGTATTCTAAAGTGGAAAAACTTATGAAACTGCCCGTTTTAGTAAGGTGGAAAAACAAAAAGGAACGGAGGGAGTATCTCTTATTAACTTTGTTTTATATTTTTAAATTTCTTATGAATCCCACATGCATCCTACTAACTATAAACATATTTTATTTTATTAGTTGATCTCCATGTTTTTTCAATCGATTTTCTTTTAATTATTTTTTAATGATTATGGTTCTCACTTTTATTTCATTAAAAATAATATTATTCAATAAAATAAACTTTATATTTACTATCTAAAAGATTTTATTTTTCTTAATTCTCATGAACGTTCTTTGTGTGAACTTCATCAAAGAACGAAGAGATTAATTATTACTTTCTATGATTCTATCCCAATCATATAGTTTCATATACTTTTGACATGAAAACTAAAAAAATACTCCCTCCGTTCTTATATGTGTGTCCTATTTGAAGATTTCACACATATTAAGATAGTGGGAATCTTTGTTGATTGTGGGTATTATTTTATTATAATAGTGGTGTTAATTAATGATTGTATTGGTATTATGAGAGAGAACATATAAATTAATTATTATAAATGGGATATTAGAAGAGAGGGGGGGATATTTTATTATAATAGTGGTGTGAATTAATGATTGTATTGGTATTATGAGAGAGTAAATATAAATTAATTATTATAAATGGGATATTAGAAGAGAGAGGGGGTGAAAAGAGGGTATCAAAACTTTCCATTTTAGGAAATGGGACAAACATATGAAACTACCTGTTATAGTAATGTGGACAATCAAAAAAGAACGGAGGGAGTAAGTATTATAAATTAAAATAATGAGTATTTGGAAATAAGAAAGTAAATGTAATAGAGTCACATCCAAAAGCAAATTCATCAAGATATACTAAAAAGGAAAATAAAGTAGATTAGAGATTACTTGAGTTATTTCTTTGAAACATAAAGAGTATTTGTCATTAATAAAAGCAATTGAGACAATAATTTAGTAAAGTAACATTTGTAATATTATGTTTTTTCAATCAATTTTCAATATATCTTCCTTTAGTTTATTCCTTATCAAATAAAAACATAATGAGTACTTTTTTTCTTATTAAGGCTAAAAAAAATATTTCCTCCGTTTCATAATACTTGTTACTGTATGTGTGATATATTATGTAGGAAAATGTCACAATCAGTAGCTAGTATTATGGAACGGAGGAAGTGAAAAAGTATCAGGGGCGCCATGTGTATTCGAGCCTTCTATCTCTTGTTACGAAACTTTACAGTTTTTACTGATTATCTAACTTTATTCTCTGGTATATTATGAGTTTATGACTATTTTTTATAACATTTAATTGTTGTTGTCATTAACGTGCATGTTGATTTTCTCATGCGCTTTTATTGTAATTTACTTATTTATCTTTTGAAGATCCTTTTGATTTTGGAGTATGATTGGTTGCATACAGTGTCGTTTTTTTATAATTTTTAAGCTCTAGTCGAAAAATTTAAAAAAATTCTTATAGAAGTAAAGTTTCAGTCTTTTCCTCTAATTGTATAGTTCAGTTGTCATGCGCTTAACTAAGTAATCACATGCTGCTAGTTCGATCCATGCTAGAAGCTACCTCTGAAAGTACTAATTTTTAATTATAAGGATTAACTCAATTTAGGCCCTTTTATGAGTTGGACCCTAGGAGGTTGCACCTCACAAAACTACACTCAAAAACGGCTTAGGCTGCGTACTTTAGGACGGAACAAAATTTGGTTTAAACCGTAAACCAAACCGGACCAAACCAGAATTTAAGTATTTGGTCTGGAAAATTTCCAAACCGAAATTTCTAATTTTGGTGTCAGATCAAACCAAACCGGACCGTATTCACCCCTAATTTTTCTTACCCTCTCTTTAGAGAATTACGAATATAATATGTTAGCTATTGTTTCCCTAGACTCTAACATTGTCCGAAAATAGTGAATTGATTATTATAGTTGAGTCGTTGACTATAGCTAAATGTGGTTGCATAGCTAATAAATTCACGTCATTTTTCAGTTGAAGCGCGTAAAGCACTATATATAGTAAGAGCAAATCAGCTAACTAATAATACATATATGAGTTGAAAAAATGTGGAAATTAAAGATTGGAGAAGGGGCAAATGATCCATACTTAAAAAGTACAAATAATTTTGTTGGGCGACAAACATGGGAGTTTGATCCCAACTATGGCACGGAGGAAGCCGTTCAAGAGGTCGAAAAAGCTCGTCGCAACTTTTACGAAAATCGCTTTCGAGTTAAAGCTTGTGGCGATCAAATTTGGCGTCTTCAGGTAAAAATTTAGTTTTTATTTGATTATATTATAGGCCGAGGAAAAATATATGCTAGATGAGAATGAACTAATAATTTAACCTAGAGAAAGTACCGGTCAATTGAAATATGATTTGAAACTCTCATTTTTTTCATAGTATTCTATTGATCAAATTTGATTATACGGAAATTTAGTCGATATATCAATATAAATTTAATGGATAATAGGTGGATATAAATAAGAAAAGTCTTATCTATCATAGAAAGTGTATATACATGAGATGATCTTACTATAACCATAAGCACAACTTTATACCTATCCCTCCTCATCCATAATATGCTATTTACAATGTTTTTATTCTTAAATTAATAATTTCATATTGAAACAACTTATAATTTAAATGATATTAATAGGTTTTTTTTAATTTAAAAAAAGACATGTATAAGTCATACAAAAATTATATTTATTAATAAAAAAAAATTTACAAACAAAAAAAACATAATTTACTTCTCCGTTCTTTAGAAATTTTTTTTGATTTGTCATTTTAGAGTATTTATTTCATTTGTTATTCCGTTAAAGAATCTTTCTATTTATTTATATCATAAATTTTGGATATAATTAACCTTGTTAATTTATTTTTATTTTAATATTCTAATAATGTTTATGGTTCCATATATGCTTCATTAACTTTATTTTAATATATTTATGCTTATATTCTCTACATATTTTCCACTAATTTTATTAAAATAATTTTTTAATAGTTATTGTGAGGATTTAGTGTATACTATAATTTTGATGTACTTTTGTAAGAAGAAGATTAAAAAACACATTGTTAGACATACACAAATATATCATTGAGAATTATGCGAAGGAATAATTGTTGAAATTAGTGGTAGGTATATCTTATTTTTCCTTAATTAATATACAAATATACTTGGACTGAAACAATAATTTTTCTCCCCATATTAGTAAAACGAGCAATCTTAAAAAGTCCGATTAAAATTGTAAAACAAATTAAATCTATACATAATACTAAAACGAAATACAACTTACATAAGCAGCTAAAAAAATTAATGAGTTGTCATCTTCTCATGAAAACTTTCCCCTCCATTTTGTAAAGATGATGTCATTGCATAAGAATGACTATAGAAATCTTACATGCTAAAGATGATTAATTTTAGACAATCATTAAAAGCTTTTAGTTGAGAATATAACATATAAATTTAAATATGGATTAAATATTTCAATCAAAGATGCACAAATTCATTATTATCTTTGATTTTCAATTTACAAAGCACCATTATTTATTTTAAAAATTATTTATTCATGTAGAAATTAATTATATTATTTTTTTAATATACTTCTGAAAAAATTTTTACTAAAATGATTATAATTTCAATAATTATTATATTATAGATACAAACCCAGATTAATACAAAAGAAATAAAATTTATTTGTTTTTTACGTTAAAATGAAAAAACCGTGCATTGCACAAGGATTAACTAGTTCTAAAACATTACAAAAACACAAAAACTTGGTTAGAATTATAGTCATAGGCGGACCTATGTGGTAACAAAGGGTAGCCTAAGCTACCCATACTTTTTAAAAAAATTAATATTCATTTAAAAAAATTAGTATTCTGTAAAAAAAACTAATTTTATCTGACTCAATATAGCTGTGTAGCAGTGTAGGCAGCTACCCGCCTACTTGTGAAGGCAGAAGGCGTGAAAAACTGAAAACCCATCCCTCCCATTTCGGGTCGGAATACCGGATAATTCGGGTCGAAATTTTCGAATCGAATTATTATGAACACCCCTAGTTATTATTGTCAATTATTAATTATTTTAGGTTTGTGGACGCTATATGACACTTTGATTTGTTTTGTAGGCTTGTTCTTTTAATGGTTATTTTGATCATAATTAGTTTTGTCTTTGTTATCTTGTACTCCCTTCAATTCACAACTATTATCTCATTTATTTTTTCACACTTGTCGAGACAATATTTTAACCCTTAATATCTCTAATTATTTTTAATCAAAAGTTATAAACAGTTGTTATTAATAATTATTGTATCGAGACGAATCAAAAAGATCCTACGTAACTATATTTTAACATATAAATTAAGAGTAAAATACAAATTGAGAGTGATACGTGAATAGTGCCCAAAAACAAATGAGACATTTATTTTGAATTGGAGGGAATATTTCACTATGTTAGAGTACTTTAAACTCATTGTAATTTGTAACTTGTAATTTGGAGCAATGAAATATTTTTGGAATACTCATTTTATAAACAATAATGTCGGCCGTAATTTATTTCAACACGTTTGTGAATCATGAATGGTGCTACCCATGCTTTTAAATCCTGGGTCCGCCTATGATTATAGTGAATTAAATATAGTTATGGAAAAATACAGGGTGCATGTACTTCATATGCCAATGTGATATCATTCCAAAGCCATATAACAATGAATAAAAGGCTAATAATATTGTAGCAGAGTGGTTAATAAGAAATTAATAATGAACAAAATATTTTCGAGCTAATAATTAACTGATCATATCAATGAAAATCATGTATTTGTGGCTCATTTTCTACAATAATAAAGTATATTTTTGGTATTCAAAAATAGTCTCCCTTATCCTTTGAAATCGACACACATTTTTAATACATACTCAATATTCATATCCACGTATTATTTCTTTTAATATCATCCACTTAATTTAAATTACATCATCAATATATTCATTACTTATGGGTTAATTTTATCAACTTGAATTTCTAAGAGTTAGACATGTAGAGGCAGTGATCTTTAGAAAATAAGTCTGAAAATAATTAGTATGATTATGACAATTTTGTATTTGGGGAGTTATTCTCAAATTTTTAAATTTTTTGTGATGTAATATTTTTGTCACTCCATTAAAATGTCATTATTCTTAGAGCAGTATCCTGATTTTTCAATCTTAATTTATGATACTTTCTATAAGTGTTACAAAAATATTTTTGTAACATTTGATAAATGACATGATTTTAATACCTTAAGTTTCACAATTCACAATATCTTGTACTGTAACTAGTTTTTTCAACCATAGTGAAATTTGTTTAAATTTAATGTTATATATAACATATTCGTTATGGGACCTTAACCATCAGCTTAAGCTTTTGATTGAGTTGGTTCCTTGGTATGGTATCAGAGCCAGTGTGACAAGAGGTCACAAGTTCAAATCTCAATCACCCCTCATTTAAAAGTGGAATATTTAGCACCAGGTATGAGGAGGGCCTGTGTTGCATCCACACTTCTAAACCAAAGGGCTTTGCCTCTCATGTGAGGGGGCGTCATCATCATCATCATCCTACCCAGTATATCCCACTCATAGAAAAACTATGGGCATGGTCTGGGAAGGGAAGGACGACGGCAACTCATACCCGTAAAGGAGAGCATATAACATGTGAGGGGGCGTGTTAGAGTATATAACATATCTTGGGGCCTCAATCAAGTTCCACCAACCCATTCATGGGAGCATCTCAAATACTTTCTTTGTTCCATATTAGTTGCAACATATGAAACAATGACACTATTTATTCATTATTCTTAATTTGTGATTAGTTTTTAATCTATAAGCTAAAACATAATCAAGTGAGATCTTATTTGATTAGTCTCATTGTAAATATTATTGAAATCTAATTTTTAAAATTTTTTATTATGACTTCCTCTGTTCCGTAATACTTGCTACTGAGTGTGACATATTGTGTTGGAAATATGTCACTATGATCAGTAACAAATATTATAAAACGGAAGAAGTATTATTAGAAATATTTAAAATTGAATAATTAATACATTTACAAGTAAAATAAAACGGAGAAAGTATTAAATTTGAGTCAATTCAATATATGTAGACGAAATTATTGTTTCTAAACAACTTTGTCCTCATACAACTTACTAAAATGGTGTGAATGCAATTATGCATGCGTTACGTTCGCAATAAGTGTCTATTTTAGTCCATAAGTAGTAAATACCAAAATAATTTGCCGTCCTTCTAACTACTTACCAACTCAAAAAGCAACAATAAATGATTGATAAAATCATTCAAAAAAGGAAATTAATGATAATACCAATCATAGGTCCCTCGACGTTAACTACCCTTAATTCTAACTACTCTATCCATTTCTAAGTAAAATTCTCACAACCAATATTTAGAAAATTTTGGAAAATAAATTTTTAATAGTGGATATATTTTTTTAAGAATGATAAATTTATTGCAGAAGAAGTAAGAATTATAAACATTAAAAATTATTTTTAGAAAATAGTGAAAAATATGGGGGTCATAATTAATTAATATAAAATATTTATATAAAGTCAGTGGAAAACATATGAAAACCATAAAATAAAGTTAGTGGAAAATATATGAGGACAATAAGCATCATTACAATATTAAAAAGAGGATGAATAATGTTATTATTATCCTAAATATAATATAAACTGAAATTATTTTTATAAACGACTAATAGAACACCCGAAATGGTGGATGAGAATTTCTTTGAGAAACATAAGAAATATCATTCTATACGTCTATAATTATCTTAATTAATTATGTCCAACTTGTTATTATGCTTATTTAGAAATATTAATGATTAAAATTAATCACCTTCAAAAAGTTAAATTTTTTCAATTTATATAATATATATAATAAACTTGAACTTAAGTTGTAAATATAAATGGCAATCCATTACATATAAATATAAATCTCAGAATAGGATGCAATTACGTACGTATCATCTAATATATTTAATAATACTTCCTCTAATTCATAAAAAATGGGACATTTACTTTTTTCAGACTATCCAATACATTTAATGCTCAATATCTCATATATACATAACGAAATATTATAAAAAGTGGAAAATAATAATCTTTGCATTGAGACGAATCAAGCAAGATCTTACTTGACTATGTTTTAATTTATAAATTAAGAATAAAATATAAATTAAAAGTAGTAATAAGTGATCGAATAGTATCAAAAAATAAATATTTCCTTTTATATTAATTTTTTGGAGGAAACAATATATGAAGTCTAACTTAAACTTAAGTCTTATATATAGGATTACATGTAAATTATTTTCAACATTATAATTTCTAAAAAATAAAATTTGATAATAATCAAAATGAATTAATTACAGTTTCTAAGAGAGAAAAATTTCAAGCAAAGAATAGGTCCAGTAAAGGTGGGTGATGATGAAGAAATCACACAAGAAACTGCCACGAAGGCATTGAAGAGAGCAGTAAATTTTCTGACGGCCTTACAATCGGATCATGGTCATTGGCCTGCTGAAATTGCTGGTCCTCAATTTTTTCTTCCTCCCTTGGTAATTAATACTCTACCAATAACTTCATTACATTATTTCTGATTATTTTAGAAACGATGATTTCAACTGAAAATTTTAATATTCACTTAAATTTAAGATTGAATTTGGTGAAGAAAAGCTCTTGTGACTCAATATATAAAGCATCTGCATGTAGAGTAGAAGGTTTGGGGTTCGACCCCTACTGCCGCGTAGGTATCAATTGGGATTTCTTGACTGCTATCTGCGTACATCTTTTCTTACTCTCTCCTTGGGGAAGGGTATGATTTGTCAACATTTTCAAAAAAAAGAAAAACCCCCATCCGAACTCTGCCTTGTACAGATTAAATTAAAATTTTAAATGTATTACATATTTCCTAACACAACCTAATGAGTATACAATTGTATTAGCCGAAAGTCTAATTAATGATTGAATTTGAGACACTATCTCAACTAAACTACTATTTATTATTCTAAGATAAAATCTGAGCTATTTTATTTTTTTACTAATTAAAGTATGATTAAAACTGAAAATAACAAAAGACTTTCAATTTGTTTTTGACAAATAGAAAAAATATTTTTTAGTTATCATAAAATATTTCAAACTTAATATTAAAGTTTTTTATAATTTTATTTTTATTTAATTAAATTTAGTATAGTGATTGACTTTAAAGTCAATCACTATATAATTACCCATATTAAAAGCTGACGTAATGATAAGGATATATATTTCAAAATTTCATGAACCCTTTATTTCAAGTCGAATATTTTGCACTGATCATGAAAATACTACAATTTTATCTTAACTATATAATATTATAATGTATAGGATAATTCTATAGTGATTGTTTTTAAAAGCCAATAACTACAATCATTTAATCTCAACTATTTATTATTCTAACATTAAATCTTCAACCAAAAAAAAGATAAAATCAAAGACTTTTGATTTATTTATCAATTAAAGTATGATGACATTGTAAATAGAGGTGTTTAATGGGGTTTGGGCGGGTCGGGTCAAATGTTAAATGGGTCGGGGCGGGTCAAGCCCGTTTAAATACGACCTACTTTTGACCATTTTTTTAAAAAACTCCTAAAATAGTTTTTTTTTTTATTATACTTTATGACCCGTTAGGTCAATTCAACTATAAATATAACAATCGCATATAAAAATATAAAAAAAAGTGCATGGTAAAATATTTTTTGCAACCAATTAATATAATTATTCGACTCGTCCCGGCCCTACCCTTTACCCAAAGGCCCGTTAATGACCCGCCCCTTTATTGGCCAGACCCGCTAATGGTCCATTAAAATGTGACCCCACCCTTGACCCATTGGGTCGACCCGCCCCGTTAAACACCTCTAGTTGTAAACAAAAACAAATGACTTTTAAATATTTTTTGACATAGTAAATATTTTTCAACTATATATCATCAAAAAATCTAAAATAAGATTTTATATATTTATATTTTATTAATTTTATTATAGTGATTGTCTTTAAAGTCAAGGATTTTTTATATAGATATAGTAACCTTAACTTTTCATATAAATTTTTGGTTGAGTTTATTATTTGACATTATTATAAGTCTTTACCAAAGTTACAAGGTAATATAATAAGTAATTAAATCTTGCGGGTATTTTGCTTATAGTATAAATTTTTAGTTGATTTTATTATTTGACATTATTATAAGTCCTTACTAAAGTTACAAAATAATATTTTAATAGTAAGAAATTAAATCTTGCAGGTATTTTGCTTATATATTACAGGACATTTAAATTCCATTTTTGGACCACAACATCGTAGAGAAATTCTTCGCAACATTTTTTATCACCAGGTTAATTCACATTTAACATATAATACTTCCTACGTCTTGTTATACTCACACCCGACTGTGACATATTGCGTAGAACAATGTCATTTCAATAAAAACATATTTTTTTGATCGCTAATGTTCTTTCCATTTGGTATATTTCATCTTAAGTAGAGATAAATTTAATTAATATTTTTGATACATATTTAGAAAATAAAATATATTCATATGAGATCTCGTTAGATTCGTCTTAGTGTATACTTTTTATTATATATTTTATATATAATTTTTTATTATGTGTATTCAGAGATACTTATGTTTAAATTTGCTTTAAAAACTGCGTAAAAAGTAAACGAGAAAAACAAAAAAGAACAGAGGGAGTATAATGAAAAGGAGGTAGTATATAAGCAATTGGTTGTTGCCTTTTGCCTTTTTTAATTGGCTTGTTTGATGACTAGCTGGAAATGTTGGCTATTTTTGTTAACTTTTAAGCTAGCTAAAAAGACAAGATAGTTATAGAAATATTTGGTAAATTTAAGTGGTGGATGTTAGCTGTTTATTTGATAAAAAATAAGTCAATAAGCTAAAAGTCAATCAAAAAAGCTAACTGAAGTAATTTTTTTGGTTTAAAAGCCAGCTTTACAGGCTACAACTGGCTTAAAAGCTATTATCAAATATTTTATTTGGCTTAAAAGTCAATAAGAGTCATTACTCATTACCAAACACCCCTAACATGCACAACTTTTTTATTATACATTATTATATATTTGACTTGAATTTCAAAAATATTAATTAACAGAATGAAGATGGAGGTTGGGGATTGCACATTGAAGGACATAGTACCATGTTTTGTACTGCACTCAATTACATTTGTTTGAGAATACTTGGAGTTGGACCCGATGAAGGTGATGATAATGCATGCCCTAGGGCTCGTAAATGGATCCTTGATCATGGTAGCGTTACACATATCCCTTCTTGGGGTAAAACTTGGCTATCCGTAAGTTTTATTGTCTTTCCTTGTTCTCTACCAATTTAATACTAGGCGTACGACATATTAGATTATTGGGCAATTTTAGTTAACATTTGGTTAATTAGTCAGTTTAAACAAGTTATCATCTTAAATCAGTTAATTTTCAACAAGTTATACTTCTAGTGAGTTCTTAATCAAATGTTAAGTTAGTTAATTAAATCACCTGATTAAATCAACCATTATAATCAGATCCTATTAATCGTTTGTTCAACATCCGACCTGTACTTTTTACTTAAATGACTAATCAATTGTATATATGAATGCGTATTTTCAGATACTTGGACTCTTTGATTGGTCAGGGAGTAATCCAATGCCACCCGAATTTTGGATCTTACCTTCTTTTCTTCCTATGCATCCTGGTATATACTTACTCATAATTACTTTCCAATTAAATTATGTTTATGTTGGTGATTTACTTAGTCCATTATTTCTGTAATTGCAACATTAAGTCTCTTGATAGATAATATTATTGATAAATAAATTTTGCATTATACATATCATTTATTTTTGTGAGAGAGTGTCTCTCAAAGAGATGATCTCAAAATAATAAGAAGCTCATATTCTTATTTTCTCTTTAACGTATATTATTGGACTATTTAACGCATATATCTTATGCGTCTCTCGGAAACCATTTCTCACGAAAAATTGTGTATACAAAAATGTTTTAAGTAAAGAAACCAGAGAAATAATTAAAACCCAATTTTTGGTTATTCTTACATAACATCTTATATCCGATAAATTCCGCTGATGAACAAGTAGCATTTTTCGGGAAATATTGGTTATTTTTATAAAAAAAATGTTATTTTGTGCAGCAAAATTGTGGTGCTATTGTCGAATGGTATATATGCCAATGTCATACTTGTATGGGAAGAAGTTTATAGGTCCAATCACACCTCTCATTAAACAGCTTAGAGAAGAACTCTACAATGAACCATTTCACCAAATTTGTTGGAGGAAAGTTCGGCACTTATGTGCAAAGGTATACTATAAAATATATAGTTTTACTACATCATAATTTGCTTTTAGTGAGATATATTTATCGTTATTTAATTTAAATGTTGTTATTTCAAATTTCGAATAGAATATATGGAGGATTTAGTGACATTTATTATACCCTTTAGCAGTATAATAAAAAATCACACTAAAGATTATTGCGACATAGAATTTAGTGATATTTCTTACAAATAATACACTATAGTAACAATTAAACATGAATCAAATAAAGTGTCGCTAAATCACTTTATAGTGGAACTTAAAATAAATTACCAATAATTATTACACTAAAAATATAAATCAATGACATTTTTTTAGTGTTACTAAATTCAATGTCACAAAAATTAAATTTGATGCAGTGCTTTTAGTGAAGTGTAATTAATACTTTTTTCGTATTTTTAATTTATAGCATATTACTAAAAAGGTTTTTATATATTTTAATTGTAAGGTGCAAAACGCTGAAGAACATATGAATTAATTTCTGTTAGAGTATATGACATATGTTGGAGCCTCAACCATCAGCTTAAGCTAATGGTTGAGTTGGTTTCTTAATATAGTATCAGAAACCAGTGTTACAAGAGGTCATAAGTTCCAATCTCAACCACCCCCTCTCGTGTAAGGGGATGTGTTAGAGTATATAACATATTTTGGGACCTCAACCATCAGCTTAATCTTTTGGTTGAGTTAGTTGCTTAACAATTTCATTATGTTCAATAAATATCAAATGTCTATTTTTAATGTTATGTGTACTCAATTAATTAGGAGGATATCTATCACCCACACTCACTAATTCAAAATATGATTTGGGACACTCTCTACATCTTTGGGGAACCATTGCTTACACGTTGGCCCTTAAATAAGTTGATAAGAAAGAAGGCTTTGGATGTTACTATGAGACACATTCATTACGAAGATGAGATGAGTCGTTATATAACTATCGGATGTGTCGAAAAGGTAATTTTATATATTCTGTACAAATACTATTTTATTTATCGTGTTATATTTATTGATATTAATAACATTTGATTATCCCAATAACATTTGATTATCATGTTATACACGTTTAAAAATTATAAAAAGTTAATATTATAAATATATGTATTAGGCCGTGATAATTCATCACATAATCTCATCGTGGTCCACTCGTGGGGACACGGGACACCCGTGGGCTCGGGCCCACAAACCCACGGGTCAAGAGCGTTGACTTGCACATACACTCGGTGATGTTCATTGTTTCCCAAAACCATATGGCATAGGAGGATTAGCTCACCAAGTATATATGCAAATCTACAACCCACTTTTTTATCGATGTGGGATCTTGTCTCACATGTGAAGTATTTCCAACAGCATGCGATTAGACGATTTAAACAAGATCCTACTTGACAATATTTTCACTTACGCGTGAGCCGCAATATATAAAATAAGTTTGAACGGTAAATAGTTTCCACTTTCCACAATTAAAATGTAGCAAGTATTTCAGAACTGTTGAAATGCCCATTATTACCCACATGTGAGTTGTCCCACATTGGAGAAAGAGAAGAGTATGCATCACTTTATATACTCAAGGAGTAACTCCTACTGTTAATTGGTTTTTTTTTTTTTGAGTTATACCAATTGGTTTTAGTAGTGAACCTTCTTTGGGTTTATGAGTGGTCTACTTATTCTCCTCCTTATTTGGGTTGCCCAGGCCCATTTTCTAAATTCTATCAAGAACGAAGGAAGTATAAGAGTAACATACTAACATTGTTAAATTTGACGTTTATAGGTATTATGTATGTTGGCTTGTTGGGTGGAAGACCCAAATGGAGATTATTTTAAAAAGCACCTTGCTAGAATTCCTGATTATATTTGGATTGCTGAGGATGGATTGAAAATGCAGGTAATTTTATAAGGTTAAAATTTTTTCTAATTTTTTACATTAATTTTGTAATATAAAATTGGAAAAAAAAAATTAAAATATGTTATGACAAATGCAGAGTTTTGGAAGTCAGATGTGGGACTGTGGGTTTTCTATTCAGGCATTGCTAGCTTCCAATCTTGGTCTAGAAGAAATTGGACATGCTCTCAAAAAAGCCCATTACTTTATTACGGAATCACAGGTAATTTGACGGAAATTTAAAACAAACGAGTAATTTTAATAAAAAAAAAAGTAAAAATGAGACGATGAAACAAACCATATTTATTTGCAGTTACTAACAACAAAACAACCAACAAAATAATTGGTAAAAAAGTCAAAATTGTTTGAAAAAGGAGACAACGTCCTAACGTTAGATTGGACAAAAAAATTGGGAACCATATTTGTTCACCTTAAGCACAGATATAAAAACGCTTATTTTGAAATTAAGTTTACCCAAAACTCATATTTTTATTTCTTTTGTTAAAATTACTTATTTGTTTCTTGTTTCAAATTTTCTAATTTGACAGAGTCAATAAGCCCATTAATTTATAAAGATAAATATTCTTATTGTGAGAGACTATTTTTTTTTTAGTGATATGACCATAAATACTATGTTTATACTCTCATAATATGTATGAGATGAACTATTTAATCCTAACATTATACCAATCAAAAAATTTTGGTTGGTAATTAGAGTAAATAATATCCAACTAACACACCTTTTTTGGTATGGATTGCCTATATCGATTACACATATACTTGTATGAGATGGTCTCACCGTGAGACGCGCCCAATTCTTGAGTTGAATAGCCTAATAATAAAAAATTTAACATATAAACTATTTATTTAAGGTCATCTCACCATGATGAGACGGTCTCTCACAAAAATATTTCGATTGATTAACTTTTAGTTAGTCAATTTCACCGATACAAAGGGGCTTCGCATCAAGTAAGAGCGAATAAGTCATAATTGGGTTAATTTAAAACAAAAACTATATTGACAAATTAATTAAAAATAATGTTAATTATGACTCATTAGCTCGGAATAATCCTTATAATATTGATGAAATAAGTATATAATAATGAAAAATAAATTACACATGGTTGTAAATTTAGGTGAAGGACAATCCATCAGGAGATTTTAAAGGTATGTATAGGCATATCTCAAAGGGATCATGGACTTTCTCTGATCAAGATCATGGTTGGCAAGTCTCTGATTGTACTGCTGAAGGATTAAAGGTATACCATTTACTAATAAACAAACAAGGGTTCACAATAATTTAAGCACTTCACCTTAAAAATTAAAAATCGGCACATTAAAAAATAGTTTAATAAATAAAAATTAGTTTTTATCAACAAAAATCAATTATAATTAGAAGAAATTACTTTTAGTTAGTGAACATTAGTTTTAATAAGCAAAATTATTAATTTCACTTAAATCAATTCAGTTAACCATCAATAATACGAACTTTCAATTAACCATCAATAATACGAACTTTGACATGATGCATTTTCCGCTGGCATACATGACCTATTTATAACCGGTAGTACAGGTCTTTTTTTTGACCGTTGCTCAGCAAGTTTCATCTCGTATTATTGGTGGTTAATTGAAAGTTCGTACTACCGGTTGAAACTTGCTGAGCAACGGTCAAAAAAAGACCTATACTACCGGTTATAAATAGGTCATGTATGCCAGCAGAAAATACATGTCAAAGTTCGTATTATTGGTGGTTAATTGAAAGTTCGTATTATTCTTAGGAAATCAGTGAAATGTCGTATTATTCTGGGTAATTTTTGCAAATAATAATAATAATAATAATAATAATAATAATAATAATAATTATTATTATTATTATTATTATTATTATTATTATTATTATTATTATTATTATTATTATTATTATTGTTATTGTGTTGGTGCTATAGTGTCTAGAAAATGTATTGTATCATTAAATAAACATCTCATTACTATGAATTTGTTATCTCTTTTATAGTGTGCTCTCATGTTATCAACAATGCCTCCAGAAATTGTTGGAAAGAAGATATATCCTCAACAACTTTTTGATTCTGTCAACGTATTAATTTCATTACAGGTAAGCTTGTTGAAATTGAGAGTAATAGGAGTAATAATATAATATGGGGTGTTTGATTTATGGACTTTTACTTAACTATTAATTTTCATTTTTGGCTTATTAATTGGTTAAACAATGAAAAAAAACTGGTTTGATAAATAGATTTTAAAGTCAATTGAAAATCTGTTTTATGCCAAAATCAAAAAGCTATTTTAATTTGCCTTTTTTAAGCGTTTAGCTTGTTGGCACACTTTTTTCTAATAAATAGTCAACAACTAGTACCTAAATTTACCAAACATCTCCATAATTAGATGACTTCTTCAGCTACCTTAAAAAGCCTACAAAAACAACCAACATTTACAACTGGTCAAACAAGCTAATTTAAAAAGCCCATAAGTAACGACCAATTGCCAAACACCCTTAAATACAATGAAAATTTGCCTAAAATAATTCAACCTTTTTCTGATTTTCATACAAAAATTCCCCCTATTGATTAGTCATGAATAATCCTAACTTAAGGTATTTTCCTAAAGTAAACTCGTGTAATTAGATGACCTATTATATATAGTAGGTAACTTACCAAAAAAATAAATTGAAAATTAATGTAAAATAAGAAAAAAAAAATTTGAAAACTTATTTTGAATAATAAAAAATTCAGAAACTTTTATTAACATTTTTTTTACATTTTATTCGACATTTTATTTTAATTTATCTTTTTTTTTAAAAAAATAGAAGTTGCTATAACAAGTCATCTTATTATCGGATTATTCTAAACAAATATCTCCTAAAGTTTGGATTATTCATTAGAAAAATTCTCATTTAATGTTCAATATGCTTATTATTATATAAAAATTACTCATCATACCATGTAATTCATCGTAATATAATTAATACTCCTAATATTTAAGTTATAAACAATGATTATTGCTTAGTAGATATTTCAAAATTAAGACTTTATTGATATATTAATATATATAACATTAAAATTTCAGAGTAAAAATGGAGGAGTAGCGGCATGGGAGCCTGCAACAGCTCCAAAATGGTTGGAAGTGAGTTGCTTATTTCTTAAAAAATTAAGCGATTAATTAATATTATTTGTTTTTCGTAATTATAAATAGAGAAATATAAAAATAGGAGTAATAATTAATAAATTAAAAATGCTTTATTGTTTGTTAAATTGCAGCGTCTTAATCCAATAGAATTCCTGGCAGATGTTGTCATTGAACATGAGTGAGTATCTCGTTTCTTCAAATTAAGTTCATACATAAATTTCATATAAATTAATTTGATAATTTAGATTTTTTTGTGTAACAAATTAAAATAAATTCATAAAAAATCTGAATTTTTAGAAAATGTATATGTTTCATATCAATTCAATAACCATAACAACCCATAGTAATTAATAATTCCTAGATATCATTTGTTTATACATAAGTTTCATAATAATTTGATGATTTGGATTTCATAAGTTTCAAACAAAAAATATTATAAGTAATACAAATTTTTTGTTAACTTGACTACAATAATAGATACCGACTTACCAACAACTCCTCTTTTATGAGAGTGCCTCACGTGACGAGTCCATATAAATTAAATGTTCATTATGCTAAAAATTTCTACTATATTGGGCTATTTAACCCACATATGAAGCACATTTCACGGTGAGACCAACTCATACAAGAATTTGTGAATTACCAACTTTAATTAACCAGTAATAATAACAGCTGGTCAATTAAAAGCTGATAGGTATACCTAGTTGGTCATAGTGATTGGAATTGATTTGAATACTTAATTAGGTGGACATATATGAGTATGAAATTTTCACCCATTTTAAGCACCGGGCTGGCAACTCTGATCATAGTTACTATGTACGGGATGCATTGGGTACAATATGTTTATACGATGACGATGATGATTGGGTGGTGGGCTGCTAATGGGTATGAAAAGTTTAGGTAGATATATTAATATAGAGGAAACATTGTACGGAATCAGTCACTTGATCTAGTATACTGGTCAAAACGATACTTTGTAAACTGTATATTGCTTATAAAACCTCTATTAAATAAAATTATAGTCAGCATGCGAAATATTTTTGAGATGAACAAGCCAAAATGTTTAATATTTGTACATTCTAGCTAGTATATCCTTATTGGAGGTGATAAGTGATAACTATTCATCGAGTGAAAACAATAATAAAGAGAATCGAGTCTTATCTTAATTGAAATTAGTACTCCATTATTAACTTATTATTTTTATTTAATGTCTAATAATCTTATATTCAATTCTCACGTAGCTTTTATATGTGATGAACCTACAATTGTAGGTTTGTGGAGTGTACGGGTTCAGTAATACAGGCATTAGCATTGTTCACAAAGTTATACCCAAGCCATAGGACAAAAGAGATCCAACATTCCATTGCAAAGGCAACTCAATTCCTAGAGGACTCTCAACACCCCAATGGAGGATGGTACGTTACTCTTTAAACATGGGCCTTCTCGATGCATAGACATATAAAATGACACTCTCAGTATCCTGCACAAGGCAGAGTTTGAGTGGGGATTTTCTTTATTTCCTGAAAGATGTGGATAAATCATACCCGTTCTCCAAGTAAAGAAAATGCGCGCAGTCAAGAAACCCCCAATTGATACCTGTGTCTAGTGAAAATCAAACCCTAAATCTTTTACTTTATATGTAGATGCTCTATCTATTGAGTCACAAGCGTTTTAGGTTCGATGCATATACATAAAAGTACAAAATTTTTAAGGTCAATTCACTCCATTAATATTTATGTGTTTTAAAGTTTTTTTCTTTAAGAATATTTAATAATTTACCATATTTTTCAATAAATTTGGCCGCTTAAAATCATAAAAGTAAAAATTTCGACGTTGCACCAAATGTTTTCTAAACATGTTGAACAATCTACTAATGTTTAGCAAATAAAGAATGATCATGAATCAGATCCAAGCAGATTTAAATCCAAACACATTAATCAAATTTGTTGGATTCAAAACCCTAACTCATATACTTAGAGTTTGAAATTGGTTTTTAATAAATTCGATTTAATTATTTATACTTTCAAAGTATGATTAGTACCAAAATGGATCAATAAATAGAATACTTAAATAAAATAGATATTAATATATTATTTCAAATTTTCAAAAAAAAAATAAAATAAAGGAAAAATACACCTAGCTAAACAAATTATAATATATGACTACTAAGAATCAGTTTAGTCTTAATCGGAGAATAAGTAACACTTTCTAAAAATAATTTTAAATTTAATTCTTTGGTTGTCCTCTTTAATTCCTTAAGTCTAACTTATAATAAAATTATTTTATTGATGTTATACAATAGAAAAATAACAATAAAAATGAAAACGAGCAGTGTTATGATTAAAAGGTGTGACTTGAGTACACCAAAATTAATCTTATGAGTTATGAGTGCATTAAGATGGTGTCTTAATGTTTATGGGTAATTAAAGTGTGGTTTATAAAAATGCTTAATGAGTAAATTAATGCATTGAAGGAGTCTTAGTGGGATATGATGGTATAGTAACTGATATTGGATGCTTAATGAAATTAGAAAGTGGACGGTTCCACTTGCTATGTGATGTTACTTGAAGATTAATTCCTTGCATTATGATAGCTTTAAGTGTACATTTATCATTAGGTGTGCATCATATCATATCATATCATATCATATCATACAATACTATAAAAGAGCTGGAAAATTCCACATGGCGATTTTATAGAGTTTTCACATTAATTATGATTTTAAGCATTAAAGGTAAGTTTTCAAAAAGATTTTTATTAGATCAAATCTTATAATTATACAATAATATTAAAGAATCATATCATATCATACAATACTATAAAAGAACTAGAAAATTTCACATGGCGATTTTATA
The DNA here is from genome assembly GCA_019776075.1 of Amaranthus palmeri. Taxonomy (NCBI): domain Eukaryota; kingdom Viridiplantae; phylum Streptophyta; class Magnoliopsida; order Caryophyllales; family Amaranthaceae; genus Amaranthus; species Amaranthus palmeri. Next base: position 164,378 of record JAAKBH010000584.1, read on the forward strand.
GAGTTTTCACATTAATTATGATTTTAAGCATCAAAGGTAAGTTTTCAAAAAGATTTTTATTAGATCAAATCTTATAATTATACAATAATATTAAAGAATCGGAAAATTGCAAATATCGATTTGGTAGAGCTTTACCAAATAAAATAATTTTTAAAGGTTAAAGGTTAAAATAATTTAAGTGGGACGGACGAAAATAGAAAATGCTGCAAATTATAAGGGACGGAGAAAGTACATATTTAAAGATATAAAATTACTATAGCACGTGTCTAAAAAAGTTATGATAATCAAATAATTTTATTATAATGATCTATTTACCTAATTAGTTTCCTATTTATCCATTTAACGTAAATAATTTTAGAAAATAAAAACATTAACAACCTATTAACTTCTATTTATATGTAGCTAAATAAACTAATTAAGGTGTTGTTTTAATTGTTTTCGAGTGAGTTGAACAATTGTAAATATTTAATATCTTCAGATCACTTTTAAAATTAATCATAATCACATTGTTATTATAAGTCTATATTTATTATTGTATTTTATTTTTATGTATTTACACACTTACATATCCGTGCATTGCACGGGCATATATACTAGTAATACTATAAATAAGAGACTCATGTGCCATTGTAAATCAATCTACAAAATCATCCTACAAAATACCCCAAGCCAAACACTTAGCCTCATCTCTTCTCTAATTGTAATTTCTCAAATTATAATAATATAATAGATACTACAGCCAAAATTTGTTGAACCTCGTAAATATTTTGTGTCATTTTATTATTGCATTTTATCTCTTACAAACATCAAGTTTATAGTTTGCGTAATTTGTTTCACAAGACTTTACATATTTCGATCTTGGTGGTATTAGTGGTTGAAACTCGTCGTTTGATCTCTAATACGTCATCGTTTTCAAGCAGGTATGGAAAATGGGGGATATGCTTCATATATGGTACATGGTGGGCACTTGCAGGCCTAACAACAGCTGGAAAAACATATAATAATTCAGTTTCTGTTCGAACTGCTGTTCAATTTCTTCTAAAAATCCAAAAACAGGATGGTGGCTGGGGTGAAAGCTATCTTTCATGCCCCAATAAGGTACCAGTATAGAATTACTCATTTATCCTTATATGCATGCATCATCATGCATTCAGTAAGTGTTGTCTGAGACCGTCTTAATGTGAGACGGGCTCATACAAGTAATCCAAGCTGTTAATTAGATAAAAATATGTTTTTTCATTCCAGGTGCACTTTTGAGAGACCGTCTTTTGTAAAGACCACTTTCAAAAGTCCAGCCCAAAACTATATTTAGAGTTATAACAATATATTTAGAATGGATTGAGCTTTTGATAGCTGTCTTTACAAAAGATGGTCTCAAGTTAGAATTTGTGTCCATTAAAAAAAGAATATTTAAAAATTAGATCTTCCCATATTAAGTCATGTGGGAGTGAGACATTCTTAATAAACAATTTGTCTAATGCATTTGGTATAAAAATACTTAGTGTACGGATTTAGTAGTATGATCAAATATAAAAAAGTTTATTGTATAATATCAAAAATTAATGGAAATATATATTAATGTGATTAAATTTATCAAATATATGACTTCTTAAAACAAGAATTAGATACTGATAGTTTTTTTTCAAAAGAATTTACCGAATGCATTTCTTTTTCATTCGATTAACATATCGAATTCTAGGTGAGGTATATAGAATTTCTAAATTAAATCATATAAATGGTCTTTACCTAATTTAACAATTAACTTCAGATTAAAAAAAATATAATAAAGGTTATTAAACGATACATTTGTCAATTTCTAACAATGCAGGAATTTGTGCCATTAGAAGGAAGGTCTAATCTTGTCCAAACTTCATGGGCATTGATGGGTTTACTATTTGCAGGACAGGTAATTATAATTATCTTGTTAGAAGTGAAGTATTTCTTAGTATCATATTCTCTATTTTTTATTTCTTGATTGATATTTGTTAAGAGACTAACTAAATCAAAAACGTAATTAATTAAGTTAATGGTTAAAATCCTTGTTGAATCAAGCCCGAAATCTCATGTCGATGATGAGCACGAGTTCGATCACATTGTAGCTTACGCATTATCTTGCATTGAAGATGATAATGTGTGTAAGAGAGGATGTGATAGCTTGATCAAATTTGGCTCACTTGATGAAGTGAGTGTTGGAGTTAATTGGAGAGGTCTTGATGAAGACAAGGATCATGGAAGAATTATTTTCGGGTCATTACATGAAGTAATGAACTATGATGAGGTGAGAAGTATAATTGATGATGGTTGTTTGATGGCAAGCAAGGCAAGGGAAGCAAAGACACAAGCCTACTGCACCTCTGGACAGCAGCTCGAGTTGGTCGAGCTTGAGTGCTCGAGTCGAGCTGAAGATTGAAGCAGCAGGCAGAAGGTGATGGGTGCGGGCTCGACCGGGTCGAGCGACTGTAGCTCGGGTCGAGCGGGTCTGTTTTGGAGTGTCTGACGCTGCTGTCCTTGCATCCACGCAATTGCATTTTGCTTAGTTTGCTTGGCATCAAGCCTATCATTGTACTATCATATTCTAGAATATTCTAGGGTGTTTTGTGGGTCTATAAAAGGACATTAAACACATAGAATAGGTGAGACATACACAAGAGTGAGATTAACTTTGTTGAGAGTATTTTCTTACTTTGTTTATGTATTGTTGAGAGAATAGCTTTGGTAAGGTGTTAATCAAAGTTATTAGAGTGTATCATTATTGTATTGTTGAATCCATTAATGATAAGAAGCTTTTGTTGAGGGGGAGGTATCCTAAGATACCTCATAATCTTTGTGTGTTGGCCATTTCCATACTTGCTCTGTTTTTGTGCCTTTGTTTCACCATTGTTCTATTCTTGTTTTCTTGACCAAACACTAAGCCCATTCACAACAATTGGTATCAGAGCTTTAGGGGAGATTCTTGGGTTGTTTTGTGGGTGAAAGTTAGAGTCTTGATAAGGGAAACAAGATGGGAGATGGTACCAAGTTCAACATTCCATTGTTTGATGGAAAAATGAATTTTTCGGCTTGGAAGAGCACCGTGGTGGATTTATTGGTGCAACAAGGGATTGATGAGACTCTTTCAAAGACTAAGCCCTCATACCTTGATGAAGGAAAGTGGATGGCAATGAAGAAGAAAGCGGTGAGTTCTATCCGACTTGCCATTGCTCTAGAGATCAAGTATAATTACTTGGATGAAACCGACCCCGGAGAGTTGTTGGAGAAGCTTCAAGCCGTCTATGCTTCGAAGTCTTTGACCAACAAGCTATGCTTGAGATGGGAGTTGTATCAACTCATGAAGGAGGAAGATACAAGCATGCAAGACCACATCAACACATTCAACCAATTGGTGTGTCAATTGTTGAATGCGGATGAGAAGCTTTCGGATATGGAGAAAGCACTATTACTCTTGGCTTCTCTTCCTAAGAGCTACAAAAATGTGGTTCAAGCCTTGCTTCTTGGGAGGGACACAATCACTTTCGATCAAGCCCTAGCCGCTTTGAGAGAGAATGATAGGTTCATGGTGAGGCATGGTGAGGGAGATGAGAAGAAGGGTCATGGTGAGGCTCTATTTGGGGAAAGCTCAAGAGGTAGGTCTAAGGAGAATTTTCAAGCTAAGGGGAAGGGTCAAGGGAAGAATGATTATAGTAACAAAGAGTGTTACTATTGCAAGAAAAAGGGGCACATACAATCTATGTGCAAGGAGATGAAGGAGGATCTCAAGAGGGGAAAAGAGTTGAGGAATGGAAGAAGAGATGAGACTAGTGGGAGTGCAAACATAGGGCTTCTTGATGAAGAAGAATATGAGGGGGCTTTTCTAGTGGAAGATAGAGAACCTCATAAGAGTGAGTGGTTGATTGACTCCGGTGCATCTTTTCATGTATGTTGTGAGAAAAAGAAGTTTTCTAAGATTAGGTATCTTGATGGAGGACTTGTGTCTTTGCCTAATGATGAGAAGGTAAAGATAGAAGGTGTTGGTGAAGTAGAGATTGAGACACATGATGGTGTCAAGAGGGTTCTAGGGGGTGTGAGGTTTGTGCCAAAACTTGATTGCAACCTCATATCACTTGGAAGGTTAGTGACCAAGGGATGTACTTTTGAATCCAAAGGGGGGTTGATGAAAGTCATCAAGGATGGTCAAGTGGTTATGATGGGAAAGAAAAGTAGAAACAACTTGTATGTGCTACAAGTGGGTGGTGGTTGTCTAGGCCACAAGAATGAGAGCAAGTCACCTAAGAAGGGGTTACTTGGAGTTGTTAAGAGATTTGGGCTTGAGGGGGAGATTGTTGAATCAAGCCCGAAATCTCATGTCGATGATGAGCACGAGTTCGATCACATTGTAGCTTACGCATTATCTTGCATTGAAGCAATAATGTGTGTAAGAGAGGATGTGATAGCTTGATCAAATTTGGCTCACTTGATGAAGTGAGTGTTGGAGTTAATTGGAGAGGTCTTGATGAAGACAAGGATCATGGAAGAATTATTTTCGGGTCATTACATGAAGTAATGAACTATGATGAGGTGAGAAGTATAATTGATGATGGTTGTTTGATGGCAAGCAAGGCAAGGGAAGCAAAGACACAAGCCTACTGCACCTCTGGACAGCAGCTCGAGTTGGTCGAGCTTGAGTGCTCGAGTCGAGCTGAAGATTGAAGCAGCAGGCAGAAGGTGATGGGTGCGGGCTCGACCGGGTCGAGCGACTGTAGCTCGGGTCGAGCGGGTCTGTTCTGGAGTGTCTGACGCTGCTGTCCTTGCATCCACGCAATTGCATTTTGCTTAGTTTGCTTGGGCATCAAGCCTATCATTGTACTATCATATTCTAGAATATTCTAGGGTGTTTTGTGGGTCTATAAAAGGACATTAAACACATAGAATAGGTGAGACATACACAAGAGTGAGATTAACTTTGTTGAGAGTATTTTCTTACTTTGTTTATGTATTGTTGAGAGAATAGCTTTGGTAAGGTGTTAATCAAAGTTATTAGAGTGTATCATTATTGTATTGTTGAATCCATTAATGATAAGAAGCTTTTGTTGAGGGGGAGGTATCCTAAGATACCTCATAATCTTTGTGTGTTGGCCATTTCCATACTTGCTCTGTTTTTGTGCCTTTGTTTCACCATTGTTCTATTCTTGTTTTCTTGACCAAACACTAAGCCCATTCACAACAATCCTGAATATGTAATAGTAATACACTATCACATACAATAAAATCTATTTAATTAGCTTGAAGTGCGGATATATACATCATATGCCCTCATGGTGTTTAATACTCCACTTGAAATAACGAGGGGTTGAATCCGTGACTTTTCCCACATTGATACCATGTTAAAGTCAAACTCAACAAAAATGTCATGCATGTTTAATCAAATAGATGATTAAAGCCGGAAAATATCTTATATATACTCTATCATGTTCACTTATAACACAAGCGTAGAATATAATGATTTAATTTAAGTTTTTCTAATAATTTCCTTCTCCCTCCTATTCACACAAAGGGGACATTTCTATTTTGGGCCAATTCACATAAAATGTCCCATTTCTATTTTTACTCTCACCTTTACAATTAATTTAATCAATTAAAATATCTAACTACCCTCACTTTTACTATTCCCAATACCCAACTACTACCTTTACAATTAATTTAATCAATTAAAATACCTCACCATTCCACTCTTAAAAACCGTGCCCAACCCAAATGTCCCCTTTTGTGTGAATAGGAGGGAGTATTATTAAGGAAGGTTATTAGGTTATTTTTAGAATTAGTTTATTTTAGGTTAGGTTATTTTTAGGAAAGTAAGTTTTATCTTTTAATTAATTTTGTAAAAATAAAGCTTGTTATTCTTTGCTTGAGTAATGTAAATATAATTCAAAATTCAGAAATTTCTCTTCAATTCTATTTTTCAAGAGCTATTTATGCAAAAGTGAATGCAACACATATCATCCCCATACACATTGCATGATACTAAATATTCTACTTTGTAAAGGGGAGTGGATTAGGTTGAACGCGTAACCTTTTGATTACCTGTGACTTCTAATATCATATAAAAAATTCAACTTAACCAAAAGTTTAACCTAATTATTAAAACCCTATAATGTGCAACATACCCTATAATGTGCAACATATACTCCTATATATCTAAGCATATACTTCCCCCGTCCCGAAATACTCGCTACATTTCGATTTTGTGCATTATTCATCGTTCAAGCTTATTTTATATATTGCGACCAATGTATAAGTACTTCATATCATGATCAGGCTGGCAGAGATCCTACTCCCCTACATCGTGCAGCAAAACTGTTGATCAATTCACAACTCGAAAATGGTGATTTTCCTCAACAGGTAAATTTGATTATATATTTCTTAAGAAATATTCCTAATACATGCATGATTTCACTATTTTTTTTAATTTAAGGGCGTCTCACCGTGAGACAACTCCAATTGAGTAGCCTAAACACTACAACATAATTTGCTTTAGTGGGCTATATTTAGCGATATTTATTTTAAATGTCGGTACTTTAAAATTTTAATAGTATATATAGAGGATTTAGTGACATTTATTAGACCCTTTAGCAGCATATAGAGGTGTTCAAAACAGACCTGATGACCCGATAGACACCCGATTTTATAACCGAACTCGATTTGACCCGGCTTAAAAATGGATCTACAATCATATAAAAACCAATGTGAACACAAAACCCGATTTTGAACCGACCCGAAACACCTGACCCGAAATCAACCCGATTACCTGATTGAACACCTCCAGCAGCATATAATAAAAAACCACGCTAAAGCTTTTTTCGACATAGAATCTAGTGATTGTATTTCTTATAAATGCTACTATAGATTATAGTAATAATTACTTATGCCACTAAAGACCAAATAAAATGTCCCCAAATCACTTTAGCGTAGCAGTAAAAATAAAAATAAAAAATTATTACACTAAAAATATAAATGAGCGGCATTTTTTAATAACACTAAATCTAGTGTCGCAAAAAGCTAAATTATTTTAGTGATACTATTTTAAATAAATTCTACCTATACAAGTGAGAATTTAGCTTTCATTGTTTTTTAATGTTTTTTACTAATATTAAAAACATTAAAAACAATGAAAGTTGAATTCTCACTTGTACAGGTAGAATTTATTTAAAATAGTATGAACCTGTCTCACCGTGAGACGGTCTCATAAAAGACTAGCTAGCTATGCTAGTTTTTATTTGATATATTTATTTATTTTCTGATTTTACGTTTACAAACTTTTGTATATTGTTTTCTAATAAAAACATTTCATAAAAAACCAGGAAATGATGGGAGCAATGCAAATGAACTGCATGTTACATTATCCAATGTACAGGAATATATTTCCTTTGTGGGCACTTGGTGAATATACAAGGCGTTGTGTTTCTTCACCCAATTGTACTTGATGTTTGACCATTCTATGTTATCATACTACTTTCTCTATTCCATAATACTTGTTACTGAAATTAACATTAAAATATTACTATCAGTAGCAAGTCTAATCAAACGGAGGAAACACTATAATACTTAATTAGATTCAAAAATGATATTTTTGAAATCCCTAATTAATTAATAAGCTGAGTGCTATACGTAAAAAGATTTTAAGATCATATTTGAATTAGGTGATTCCAATATTCTAGACCTTTTTATCGTTGTATTTACATCATTTTATCGGTATTTCTTAGATCTACTCACATTGTAATCTATAAAAATCACTCCAATAAATAAATCAACAAGAATAAAATTGCATCTCACAAAATCATTTTATCATTTTAGCTAAATAAAGTCAAAAGTGAACTATTGTCCATTGAAAAACCAATCGACAAGAATAAATTGACATAGTCTGAGAACTGAGATAAAGTGACATGAATTTGCGTTTCACTTTATATTTTCACTGACATGCAATTGCAAATTACTTGCCTACTTCCTATTTGTTTAAAAAATGTAGCTAGTGTTATTAAATAGATAAGATTAAATAAAAATTATATAAACTTTCTTTTCTTTCAACATCTTTAAAATGAGACCAACTTTTTTTTGACTCTTTTCAAGAAAATTAAAAAATCTTTCAAATATTCAAATAAAAAATAATTAATCTTTATTAAATAAATCATTTAAATTTTTTTCAATATTTGTGAATTAATTGTAATCATTTAATTGTTGTAACAAATTAAAGTTATTCATAATATTTTTTGTTTTACCATCTAATATTTTCTTATTTTTATGGAATTTTTTTTTTGAATATTTATTACTAACATAACCTTCTTTATAAATTTAGAGTAAATAAACATTAAAACAAATATCATACAAGTATAAAATTAACCCAATTTTTTTTCCAATCTCCGTGCATAGCACGGGTATCTATGTAGTTATTAAAAGTAGCAAAGTAGTTATTGTAGCTTCCCTGAGTTCGACCCATAAGCTCAACGTATACTTATCGCTTCCAGCTAAAATAAAATTTCTTATCCTTTTAATAAAATATACTCAAATGACCTAGAATATTCTTGATTTTCTTACAATAATTCTACCTATTGATTAACCATGATTTTTTTTTATTATTTTGAATCTTTAAGTAAAATTTGAAAATTTTAAATTAATTTACAGTTTACTTTTTTGGTGAATTACCTACTATAATAGATCATCGGATTACCCAAATTTACTCTAAGCAAATACCACTTAAAGCTGAGATTATTCGTGGTTAATCTATAGGTAAGATTATTGTAGGAAAATCACAAATAGATTGGATTATTCTAGATAAATTTTCCTAAAATATATCCAAAAATAAAAATATAAAAGATTAAAAACCTACAAGATAGAAAGGAGAAAGTGTTGATGGGAAGGACGTTGGAAAAAATTGGAGTTTGCAGATGAGAAAAGGAAGAAATTAATTGTACACCCTAATTTATGGGCTCATGAAAAGTACATGCTGAATATGCAACATTACAAAACTGTTGAATAAGAAAATTGCTATTAAATGAGCCAAATTTTACGGACAAACGGAAGCATCTAGTATTTGGCCGGTAGTATTTGGCCTCCAAGCAACAATATTAACCTTTTCCTCTTTATGCAGGGCTCTCTCTTTTGGGGTAATATTGACCGCTTTCCTTTAGTACTCCCTTCCAAGGGAGTACGGGTATGAATTATCCGTCACATTCCCTCACCCAGACCCTGTTTTCGAGCGGGATAGTGGGCTGATGATAATGATGATGATGATGAAACGGAAGCATTAGTCTTTGAGATATTTTCTCCCTTTTATAATATTAATTATATTTTTTTTCATTAATTTTAAAATATTATAAATAGTTTTCTCTTGATCTGTTTTTTAATGTCATGTTTGAAAACAATGATTTCATTTAAAAATTTAATATTAACTCAAATTCATTGTTTGGTAATTCAAAAATTTTCAAATTTGAATTTGAATCAAATTTCACCATTGTTTAAATTAATTAAAGTTTAGAATTTAAAAATAACTACTCAAATCTTATCATTCTCAAATTATTCATTTATTATTTTATAATTGAAATCCATATATTTAATTGAAATACTTTTTTCTACTACATTAAAGATTTTGTGACTTATAAGTTATAATAATTAGATTTTAAAGAATCACTACAAAAAAAAATCAATTTACCAACAAGCATTTTCGTTGGTATTTTGTAGGTGCAGGCCCTTTACCAACAAAATACCAACAAACGCATTTATGTTGGTATAAGCTTTGTAGGTAAAAAATTTCGTTGGAAGTTTGTTGGTTATTAACTACAAACCAATTCTGTAGGTATCTTGTAGGAAAATACCAACAAACGTTTTTGTTGGAAATCTGTTGGATTTTTCCTACAAAATATCAACAAACCTTTATTTTGTTGGCAATATTAATTTCGTATTTAAATATAATGCAGAATTATATATATATTTATATTAATATTTAAATGAAACATAACAATTAATTAAATAAATTGAGAGACCAATAAATATAAATATGTAATATTATATATAAAAATGTTAGAAAATACATACAAAATATAATATTCTAATCTCATGATCCAATACTAATATAATAATATATGTTCAATATTACAATAAACATAAATTAAGAGGAAGTCAAGTCTTGAGCATTTTGTTGTTTGAGGTATGGCGCGAAAAGGTCCCACATTTTTTTTGGTCGGCTTGTAATTGTGCCATTTTAGCATGAAGATTCTGAACTTGCACTTGGGTACTGGTTGAGTCGAGTACAAAGGTTTCCACTCTATTAACTTGGTTGCCAATACGATCAGTGGTACTCGAGAGCCTAAGCAACTCTTCCCTAATGTGGAGCCACATGGTGGAGATTGCTTTAGTGGAGCCACATGGTGGAGATTGGAAATCGGGATAGAAACGTGGAGTTGCAGACGCAACACCTAAACAATTAAACATGAAATGACATAGTATCAGTAACAATTTGAATATGGCATACGCTTATACTGAGCCCTGTGCATAAAGGAAGAGAAGAGTTTGAATTAATTTAGAAGTACATGTTAGACTGTAATCCAATGGCAATGAAAAACAAAATCCGACCTAACTCACAGCAACTATGTTTACACAGAATAAATACATCGGTAAATCAAAGTATAACAAAAAGAACAATAAAGCAAATATTTTTCCAGCAATATGATCCTTATTTCCTTTAATCATATTAAGTAAAAGTCTTCCAAAGAATTCAATTTCAATATCAAGAGAGGCATAACAAACACCCAACAAGAACGAGTAAAACATCAGCTCCAAACCACAAATTGAAACTGTTATAGGCTAAATTTCATCATTGAACACTCATAACCGTAATTCACTAATGCTACAACACATAAATAATAAGAATTTGGTCAATCTTCAGCTACAAATTACAAACCCAAACTAGCAAAAAAAAGGGATATCAGGAGGTGATACCTAAGCGTCTATTACAAACTCGCTCCTTAAGCAATGACAACGAAACCAATTCTATACCAAAATCAAATCATTAAGTTTGCGTCTAACCTATAACTAAACCCAACATGACTCAAATTAAATGAATGATAGACCTATTGCAATCCCAATTAGATGGTAATAGGACTATAATTGAAAATATCAGTAATGAAATCAAACAATCAAATCAAAGCAATTAAATCAAACAATGGATTGTAGAATAGGATTATAATTGAAAATATCAGTAATGAAATCAAACAATGAAATCAATTGCATAGGATTATAGAATTAGAAATCAAACAATGAAAATATCAGTAATGAAATCAATTGCCAAAAATAGGTAGAGAAGTGGATTGTTAGAATAGTTGGACAAATTAAATGAAATATCAGTAATGGTTCTTGCCTAACAATCTCCACAATGAAATCAAACAACAAAATAGTTGGACAAATGGATGGTAAACTATGAAATTAAATTATGAAATTAGAAGAAATGGATATTCAATTACCCAAGTAAACATACCTTTTTAAGCAGAGATGAAGAGAACAAGCGGAGGAAGAACCGGTAGAAGCTTGAAGTAATGGATATTCAATCTAAGTACATAAATGCCATTGCAAAATATCAGTAATTGAAAATTTCATTGAAAATTTCAGTAAACACAATAAACTTAAAAATCAAGTACATAAACCCTATACATTAAATTCCATTGTAAAATTCAGTAATTAACCCTAATTTTTGAAACTTTTCAACAAACAAGTACATAAACCACAACAAATTAATGGAGACAAAATTGCTTAATTAACCCTAATAATTTTCGAAAATTTTCAACAAACAAGTACATAAACCAAAACAAATTATATTAATGGAGACAAAATTGTATAATAAACCCTAATTTTCGAAAAATTTCAACAAACAAGTACATAAACCAAAACAAATTATATTAATGGAGACAAAATTGTATAATAAACCCTAATTTTCGAAAAATTTCAGATTTTAAACAAGAATTTAAAGAGAGATTAACTCACAAAATTGTTCTTCAAGCCATGGTGAACCGATGAAGATGGTGAACGTCAAAGAAAATGAGCAGATTCGAGGGAGAGGGAGGCGAGCAGATTAAAATGGTGAACGTCAGTTTTGAGAGGTGAGCAGATTAAAATGGTGAACTTCAGTTTTGAGAGGCGAGCAGAAAAAATGAAAGTCAGTTTTGAGAGGGAGGGAGAGGGAAAGGCAAATTGGGTCAAAGAAAATGGTGAATTACGGTAATTTTTCATCTTCCAACCAATTACCCTAAACACTAATTCCATAGCCCGCCTACGTAATTGAAAATTTTTCAGAAAATTTAGCAACAAATAATTTGTTGGAAGTTTGTTGGTAAATTTTCATTTCCCGCTCATTCCTCCCGCTTACAAAAAGCATTTTAAATTTGATTTTCAGGAATATTCACCCACAAGTGTCTTGTAGAGAGTTTGTAGGGAAACTTGTTGGTAATTTCTTATAACTAATATTTTGTTGGTAATCTGTTGGTAAATTGTTACAAACATTTGTTTTGTTGGTAACTTGTTGGTAATTTTTAACAAAATGTGTTATGTTGGAAATCTGTTGGGAATTTGTTGGTAGCTTCCTACAAAAATGGTTTGTAGGTAAATGGGTGTTGGTAAATGACATTTTTTTTGTAGTGAATTTTGCGACTTGAAACGTGATTAGGCAGAGAAATGGTTGGTCCTATACATTGTGCAGCACGACTTCTAATAATTTCACAACTGGAAGATGATTATTACCCCCAACTAGAAATTACATTAAGCAAACATATTAATGGTAATTGGTACCCATGTGGTATAGAGTATTATCAATGATACCTATAAGTTTTTTTTTTTTTTTTTTTTTTTTTTTTTTTTTTTTTTTTTTTAATTCTAATGGTTCTCCTAAGTTTTTGAGGTAATTACAACCGTGACCTTTTTATGTTTTTTCCGTTAAGCAGCCGTTAACTTTTTGAGATTAATCTAATTATGGTTAAAATTCTTCTTCTTCTTCTTCTTCTTCTTCTTCTTCTTTCTTTTCCCTTTCCTCTTCCTTCACTCCTTCCATGACTACTCTGTTCTTGTGCATTTCCTTCAAACCCCAATTCACCCAGAAAACATAAATCAACCAAAGGAAGGACTTTGTATGGTTTCAGAGGTTAACCAATTCGGGGATTCAGGTTTTCTGGGTGGATATTCTGATTCTGGTATTTTGTAAGTGTTAAGGCTTGTTTAGATTGTTGTAGATCGGGAACTAATTATCCTAGTATGTTTTGTTATCTTGATCTAGGTTTTCAGTTTAATTGATGGTGTTTATATATATCAAGAATGCGTCAAGATATATCAAGAAAACAGAAGACAACTATAAAACCAAAGACAAGCTTTGAATGAATTGCGATATTCATTTAATTCTTCCATAAACCAAAGACAGCTATACACACACATATATATATACATATATATATATATACACACGCACGCAGGTGTGCGCGCACACACTAGTTTGATAAGTGTATTAATTAATGAATGAATCTTGCATTATGTAATGTAATGCATAGGAACATTTTTCCAATTTGGGCACTTGGTGAATATAGGAATTGTCTTATATCTCCATAATTCACCCAACCTTATTTAATGTGATAAGTTCATGAAGCCTAACACATAATTAAACACCATCGTATGGTCGTTATACTTACTATATTTTATAATAATCGTGGCAATGTAAAACTTATCAATGTTATTTCGTGCGTATTTCAAAGCAAGTTTTAAACTTCAATATATTTTTGTACGCATCAAAACGAATTTAACAAGATTCCATATGAATTTATTTTTTCTTTAATATATATTTAAAAATTCTAATTAAATTACTCTTTTATAAAGTGAAAAAATATAAAATGGACAAAAAAAATGAAGAAAATATATAAGTTTTATGATGCAAACTTAAAGAATAATATTTTAAGTTGAATATTTATGGCACTGTGGGCACATGATAAATACGTGTATCTAAATTGTGGGCATGTATTGGGCAGATTGAATTGAGTACTATTAAATTTAGAAAATAGTAAATAAATTATAAAGATCTTAATTAAATACTCCCTTCGTCTCATATAGTTTGAAGCAAAGAGAAAATTGTTATTTTTTAAGAAAAAAGTAGATAATGGTAATAAATGAAAAGAGAGAATGAATTGTGTGGTTGAAATTAAAAGAGTTAAAATGTATGGATAAGATTAAAAGAAAGTGGTGGGTCATAGTCCAAAAATATAAATGATGCAAATTAAGTGGGATGGATTAAAATGGAAAATGCTGCAAATTAAATGGGACAAAAGGAGTAATAAATTTGATGGAGAAAAAGTAGGCAATATAAACATTAAAAATAATAAAATACATGTGGGGATCACAACCTTTAAACAATGTTTTAACAAAATTAGTTAGAAAAATGCCGGAAATAAACAATATAAAATGCTAAAATAAAGTTAGTGGAAGATACGTAAACACCAAAACATTATTTAAAATATTATAAAGCAGATTATCATAGTATATTCATAATTTATAATATAAATAGAAAATTTTTTTATTAGAACAACAAATAAAACAACTCAAAATAAAAAATGAGAATGACTTTAAATAGTGGCGGATCTAAAAGTTAAACTCAGTAAGAGCACGGTCATAACCAAACAATTCAATAAAAAGACTATTCTATAATCTATTTTGACGAGTTTATATATTGAGAGATTAATTTTCAAAATTGTGAATTGAAATGCAATGAATTTGTGTTTTATGGAAGATTAACTAATAAGAATATCATGAGACAAGATTTAAATAGAAAGTGTGTAGCCTACTGGTCATAAATGTCACATAAAATTTCTAATACAAAAGGTCTTAGATTTTCGTTAAAAAAATATAAAGGTCTTAGTTTCAAATCTTACGAACTACATTTTACAAAGCTTCAGTGGTTTTACGTGCGGGCGCAGGATCCAATAACTTAAAAAACGAAGGAAATTAAAATTATAATTAAGAAGATATTAATAAACTCTACCAAAAAAGAATGAAAAAGTAGTGGTTGGAAATAGTGAACCGGGAAGTACAACAAATGTGCTCCCTAAATTGTGGGTGAGCTCTTGATAAGTACGTGTTCCTGTAACATTAAAACACTGCTGAATTGGAAAATCAAGAGCCGGCTTCTACACGGTATCTGTCGTAGTACGTCTCTTGTGGCTTGTGGTGTGTTTTGTATGTGATACCGTTAAAGTATATAACATATTTTAAAATTTTAACTATAAGTTTAAGTTTTTGGTTGAGTTGATTTCTTGACAGCTACGTGGGATTATGGGATGAGAATGTGAATTTAATTTCTAAATGACAAATTTTTACTGTATGCTCATTCAAATCCCTAACATAATAAATAATGGATAAGATTTTTTAATTTTAAAAGTATTATATTAAAGGTTCGTAAATTTTATCCCTTGTGCCAAAACACTCCCTTAAATCGGTTAGACAATTTTTTTTGAAGCGTTATATATTGAGACAAATTTTAAAGGACGAATGCAATAATATTTGATCTATAAAATTTTTTATAAAATATTTTATTATTTTTATTCTATATTTTACAATACTTGTTAGTTGCTACATTGATATATATGTTTTAAAAAAACTTATAAATAATCTTATTGATCCTTATTTTCTACATATTTCATATTTTGAACTGTTTAATAGGTCGGAAGTCCGCTAAATGATAACCAACAACTTGAGCTTTAGTAAAATATTACTCTCATATTGAGTAACTGACCAACAAAGATAACCAACAACTTGTAAGATCTATGATCTAAACTCGTCATTGAACGAGGATAAGGATCATTACTCATTTACAAATTAGTAATTCGCCCCGAACCAAGATTACTCAAAACTGGCATTAAGAATATGAATTCATACTTAGTGAATAAAATGAGAAATTTTATAAAAATGGGTCAGGTTAAGGCGGGTTAAATGTATCTTTGGCATGATCCGACCCGCTATAAAATAATGTGAACCAGCTCGACCTATCCTGTTGACAAATTGCCCCGCCCTGGCTCAATGCCCCCATTAAATACCTTTATTTTGCTGCTCTACTTATTTCATGTATCAAACCAATTAGTAATACAATTATTATGCCATCACTAATAGTAATTCCTCCGTTCTTAAAAGTTTGTTCTATTTGGATTTTTCACATAAATATTAAGAAAAGTGTAATCTAAATAATTTGTAGTAAGTGGGTATTATTTTAATATAAATAGTAGTTTGAAGAAATGTTTGTATTGGTATTATGCGAAAGAAAAAGTTTAAATTAAAGAAAAAAGGAATTATCCTTGTCATTAGAAAGAGTATATTTGTGGAAAATTGGAGGGATTATGAGGCTAGGGTATATTTGGGAAAAAAAAATTCAAAAATGGAAAATATTCTAAAATGGACAAACATTTAAAACTACCCGTTATAGCAATGTGGACAAATAAAAAAAAGGGAGGGAGTATTTATTTAAGTGATTGTAAGTAGCAGAGGTTTTTTACAACGTCAAGGCACATACATAGAAGTATATATAATATTAGCAAATCAGAATAAAAATACAAAAAATAAAAAAAATGTGGAGGTTGAAGATTGGGGAAGGAGCAAATGATCCATACTTAAAAAGTACAAATAACTTTGTTGGGCGACAAACATGGGAGTTTGATCCCAACTATGCCGCTCAAGATGCCGCCATTGATGAAGTCGAAGAAGGTCGTCGTAATTTCTACAAAAATCGCTTTCACGTTAAAGCTTGTCGCGATCATATTTGGCGTCTTCAGGTCCTTACTTTTTATTTTTCTTCTTAATCGTACACTTCATATCTATCCCTCACTTTTTTTAAAATAATATGCTTGATTTTGAGTTTTTGGCTTTTTTATATGGTATTCCTATACGAGAGCTTATTGACCTAGAGTCGTGAATGTGCATAGGTGCGGAATTTTCTACTTAAGTGAGGGGTGGTTGAGTTTATAATCAGTGATCTTTTGCCATGTTGGCTTCTGATAACCATGTTAAATAACCAACTCAACCAAAAGCTTAAGTTGCTAATAAATCCCTTAAACATAAATTACTAATAAATAAAATTTGATAATCATATCTGAATTACAGTTTTTAAGAGAGAAAAAGTTCAAGCAAACAATAGGTCCGGTAAAGGTGGGTGACGATGAGGAGATGACGTTTGAAACTGTGACGACGGCATTGAAGAGAGCTGTGAATTTTCTGACGGCGTTACAGTCAGATCACGGTCATTGGCCTGCTGAAATTGCTGGCACTCAATTTTTTCTTCCTCCCTTGGTAATACTCTTAACTACAGTTTCTTTACATTCTTGAAGTATTACGTGCGTCGTCTTAGAGTTGATATGTTAGTCTTAACAGCGAAAATCTTAAGACTTTTAACATCATTAAAATAATAGAAATAATAAGTTGAGCAATTGCATACTTCCTCCGTTCCAATATAGTTGCAACATACGAAAAATAAGCACTATTTACGTGTCTCTCTTAATTTGTGATTAATAAGTAATCTAGTTAATATATAGTCATGTGAGATCTTGTTTGATTCGTCTCGACGTAAAGATCATTAATATCAAATTTTTATAATTTTATATTTTACATAATTATAGATATTAAGAATTGAATTAGTGCATTGAACTGCGTGAAAAAGGTAAATGTTGCAAGTATTTTGGAACGGAGGTATTATAATGCTTGGTAGGGCGGACAAAAGTTGATTCGACCTGCTAACTCGATCTGAATCTAACCCGAAATAAGTGGGTTTGGGTTGAGACTTTTAACCCAATTAATTAAATGGGTCGACCCGACCTGATCTATTTATTAAATGGGTTAGCTGTTTAGGTCAAAAATTTAAACCTGAAAAAATCTGTATAACCCATTTAATTAACACAAATTCTTACTTGAGACCGTCTTTACAAAAGACGTCCCAAGATTGGGCCAACCCAATGTTTAAATTTAGAAAAAAATAACTATTTCAAGAGAGTACATGTTTAATTAAATGTGTTAATTTCGAGTTAAATCTATAAGTATAAGTTAAACTTAGTTCATTTAATATTTTCTTATTTTTCATAGTAAATACAAAATAAATAACAAAAAAACATAACGTTAAAATTAAAGCCTAAAAAATAAGATTTAATCAACGTTAAAAACCTTAAAACGAAAATAAAAAAACTATAAATGGGTTAAGTGGTTCGAAATCAGGTTGACCTGATCTGTTGCATGTCGAGTCAAGGTTGTGATTTTCAACCCAATTAACTAAATGGGTTGGGTTTGGGTCAAGGGTTTTCTGACCAGTTTATATATGACCTGAACCCGAACTTGACCCAACCTGATCTACTTGACAGGCCTAATGCTTGGTAGCCTGATAATTCTTTTAACACCAGGCCATATGTTTTTTGGAAAGAGTACTGATTAAATTTCATCAAGTCTGTATGCAAGTAATTAAACATTTCATTCTTTTGAGATTTTGGGTCCGAGCTCACGAGTGCCTTGTAAGTGTGTTCACACGAGTAAGCCCACGGGGTGATTATGTGACTCGTTGTCGCGGCTAATACCCTACAATATACTCTAACATATTCATGACAAATTGACAATAGTGTATAACTTCAACCATTAGCCTAGAATTGATGGTTCCTTGACATAACAGATATTCGAAGCCAACATAATAGTACGGGTATTTCTACTCTCATACACTTTTCATTTAAATGGAACATTTTGTGATAGTAACAATACAAAGAGAGCATGTGTTGTATGACTTATATCCACAATTTTATCCTAAATTTTCTCGTGTGAGAGTGCATGACTAGAGAATATACTTATATAATATAGGCACACTAGCTATTAGTTTGTAGTTTTAGTTTGTATCTTTTAGTTAAGTTTGTTTATATTCCATTATATTAGTCCTCTTAACAAAATTACTAGGTAATGACTAAAAATTACATATATATATCTTGCAGGTTTTTTGCTTATATATTACTGGACATTTAAATTCAATTTTTGGGCCTGAACATCGTAGAGAAATTCTTCGCAATATTTATTGCCATCAGGTTAATTGACATTTAAACATTTAATATACAATTTACAGACCTTTTTGATAGCGATTATACTATTTGACATGAGTTTCAAAAAAATGAATTAACAGAATGAAGATGGAGGTTGGGGAATGCATATTGAAGGACATAGTACCATGTTTTGTACTGCACTTAATTACATTTGTTTACGAATACTTGGAGTTGGACCTGATGAAGGTGACGATGATGCATGCCCTAGGGCTCGTAAATGGATCCTTGATCATGGCAGTGTTACACATATTCCTTCTTGGGGAAAAACTTGGCTTTCAGTAAGAGAATATTCTATAATGATTGACTTTAAAGCCGTCAATAATTATAATAAATAAAGGATAATTTATCGTAGTGTTTGTAAAGTTGTAATTTTGACAATGATTTAGTGATTGAAATACATGTATTTTAATGGTTATTAGATACTAGGGATAATGGATTGGTCTGGATGTAATCCTATGCCGCCTGAATTCTGGATCTTCCCATCTTTCTTGCCTTTCCATCCAGGTATATTTTATGTTTCATTTGAATTTTCAACAAATATAAAAATCATTACTATTAATCATGATTTTATTATGTTGAATGAGAAGAACAAAATCAAAGGTTATTTAATTTCTTTGCACGTATGAGGTTAATGAGAGGGTTAAATCATCGAGAATAATAGTGTTTTTTTATAGTGACCACTTCTCACTTTTATTTTCTTTGATAATAAGATGATACCATAAATGCTATATATAATAATGATATATGACTAGTAGCATCATAGAAAACAATCATACAATAAATCTCTACACATTTAAGACCCACAATTTATTGATACATTTAAGCCTAAACTCTTTAACTTTAAATAAATCACTTAAAGTTGGGCATAAAGATATTTGGAAAATTCCACGTGGTAACCCTCAAGTTTTGGGTTTTCCACGTGATAACCAAAACTTTTAAAAACTCCACGTGGTAACCCTGAGGTTTACGTAATTGTTCCACTGTGAGTTTTTTGCGAGTTTTTTGCACATAAAAACTTTAGCAAACGTTAATTTCGAAGCTTTAAACTGTTGTACGCCTATTTATACGACTCACCATTTTAAATATCATCAATTTCAACTTTTTTATCCTAAAACATAAACCTAACTTAGAAGTTTATATAACTGCTGCATCATTTTGTGCAGCAAAAATGTGGAGTTATTGCCGATTGATTTATATGCCAATGTCATATCTATATGGGAAGAGGTTCGTAGGACCAATCACAACTCTTATCAAACAACTTCGAGAAGAACTCTACAATCAACCCTTTGACCAAATTTGTTGGAGGAAAATCCGTCATATGTGTGCAAATGTAAGATCGCATTTTACTTTTTTCGTCCTTTTAAAATTGTTGTAGATAGCTATATATTATAAGAGATTACATTATTATTAGTAGCAATCTCATAGAGGCAGAATGTATATATATGATTTCTAGCTAGCTACACTAATTTGTTGAATATATTTGCGAAATTCCACATGGTGGCATCGAACTTTCATGAAACACCAGTGTGGTAGCATCCAGTTTATACCCTCTTGAACTGTCATAGCATTCCCCCGTTAAATTGTTGTCAATTTTTTTAATTCAGCATTTTGACGAATTTACCCTTATTATGTGTTGGTTGTTGCCTTTATAATTTGGGTTGCCCTAAATAAATTTATGCTCTAAGGTGTTTAATTCACCATTTTAACATTTAATTCACCATTTAGTTCATCAATGCTCTCACATTTTGTAACACTTTTGTTTTCATTCAAATCGTTGGCATTTTTGACAAAAGGCGTCTTAAGCACTATTACATAAGTCATAATGTTCACTTATTGTACTTAATTAGGATTACAAAGTTCAAAAGGTGCATTTTAAGCACTAATATATACTATGTACTTAACTAGGGTAAATTATAAAGACAATAATTTGAATGAAAACAAGTGTTACAAAATAAAAAGGTGGATTAAACATTTAAGAGCATAAAAGTGGTTTAGTGCAATTTGTAAAGACAACCACCAACATTTAATAAGGGTATAAACGTCAAAATGGTAAATTAAATGGAAATTGACAAGAATCTAACGGAAAATGCTACGACAGTTAGATAAAGGCATAAACTGAATGTTACCATGTAGAGAAATCTTACAAAAGTGCTACTATATATACTTGCGTCTCATGAGAATTCAATGCTACCATGTGGAATTTTCCATTATAATTTAGTCATCATTAGGTTACAAAAATTGGTTAATTAATTACAATTAATTTTGATATAATATTATGCTTACTCTGTTAGGAGGATCTCTACCATTCTCGTCCATTCATTCAAAAAATGCTCTGGGACACACTATATTTCATGGGGGAGCCATTGCTTAAATTTTGGCCTCTTAATAAGCTGATAAGAAAGAAGGCGTTGGAGGTTTCTATGAGGCACATACATTATGAAGATGAAGCGAGTCATTATATTACCATTGGATGGTG
>JAAKBH010000585.1:0-185760 GCA_019776075.1 Amaranthus palmeri
CCCACTATTCTGCAGATAAGATGACTTCTTATCTTGACCCTCAGTCCAAAATGTGAACCCATTGACATTGTAACCCTCATATTCATTGACATCATCACGAGGACCAAAAGCTAACAACTTAACAATCTCAGATACACCCTTTAATTCTTCATATATTACTCAATTATGAAACCAATCAATAAACGTCTTGTTATGCAACTGCATCAATGCCCTATCCCCTTTGAAAGGATATTTGCGCTTAATATATCAAAATGATCATTCAAAAAAGGATGCACTTCTAGAATATGATGCAACACATATAGGTGTGCTTGTAGAAGACTGTCTCGAGGAAGTGTGATTGATTTGGAGCCAATTGTTCCTTTTCCATCAAGCCTTCCTTCATGTCGAGAGGTGGAAAGTTTAATAGGCTTTGCCATTGCCATATACTCGGCTATGAGGTTACCAATCTCATCGCTCATAGTGCCTTGAATCATACTCCCCTCGGGTTGTGCTGGATTCCTCACTTTGTTTTGTAAAACATCCATGTGTCTTTAAAATGGATAGCACCACCTAATAGACCCAAAAGCTTGATTTCACGAACGAGATGGACAATAAGATAAACTATTATGTCAAAGAAATAAGGTGGAAAATGCATCTCAAACTTGCTTAAAGTTACAATCACGTCGACTTGAAGAGCATCAAGTTTAAAGAGATCAAGAACTTTACTGCAAATTGTGTTGAAGAACGAATATAGCTCGGTAATAGCATATCTTACATGTTTGGGTAGTATTCCACGGCGTGTAATTGGTAAGAACACTTGCATCATTACATGGAAATCATGAGATTTCATGCTTCCCAACTTCAACTCACCATTTAAGGTCACAAATCTCTTCATGTTGGATGAGTACCCAGACGGAACCATAATACCATACAAAGACTCACAAAATATCCGCTTCTCTACTTTGGACAATGTGTAGCAAGTTGGAGGCAAATAAACTTTTTTATTACTCATCTTGTTCTTACCGCTCTTTCCCTTGCTACTGCCACCAACTTCATTAACTCTATCTCTTCTTTTACTCACCTTAACCTGTACCCTCAACTCCGGACAAATACCCTTGCATTCAAAGTAATCTCGCATGGCCTTAACATCCTTTGTCTCACCCGATATGTTCATGAGAATCCCAAGTATGGCATCGCATACATTTTTCACTATATGCATAACGTCAAGACAATGCCTAACCTGTAGATCTCTCCAATATGGAAGCTTCCAGAAGATTGATTCTTTTTTCCATAGTCGGTCTTCACCCCCTTGCACTTGCCCTGTTTTACTAAATACAATCTCAACCCTCTTAACCTGTTCGTAAACCTCATAACCGGTCAACGGTCGACGAGCTACACGGTCCTCAACCTCCCCATTGAACATCTTGTTCTTCTTACAGTATTGGTGATGTCGTGGGAGGAACTTTCAATGGTGCATGAATACATGTTTGCACTTAGGAATCCACGTGGATTCCATGTCATTGACACATATTGGACATGCTTTCTTCCCTTTGTTCTTATAACACCCCATAATTTTTATAGAATATTCGTTATTAAAATAAATTAATAATAGTCAAGTATAAGAAATTTAAGTGAGTTAATATGTGACAAATAGTATCGTGATTTATCGCGTACAAGGTTATCGTCATTTAGTTATTAATCTAATTTAATTTTCATGTGTGCTAAAATTAAATTAAGGCAATAAAACACATAATTAATTAATTAAAATAAAAAAAAGGTAAAGAGAAGGGAGGGGGCCGGTTCTTAGGTGGGATTTGAGGGGTTTGTAACTCCCCTCTTAAGTGTCTATTATGGCACAATTAAGAGGGAGTTTAGGGGAGCTTAAGGGGTGTTGTTCTTCCTTTTAAAAACCCTTCTTATGCTAGATTTTTCATCCCTTTTCACTTGCTTTTACCTCAAAGAATTTCTCTCTTTTTCTTTCCCTCATCTTGATTTTCAGTTCTCACAAAAAAAAAAAAAAAAAAAAAAAAACTTTGTGTTCATCCAAATTCCAAATCAAGGGTAAGTAAAATTTAAGTGTTAATATCAGATTTTTACCTTTAAAATAAATTATATTTTATATTTCATATATGATGATATCCTATGACTTCTAAGAAGATTGAGTATTTTTATGTAAGTTTTTATTTATATAATTCTTTAACAAAATTGATTTGTTAAAAGGGTTAAGTCAAAATTTTATAAGATCTTTAATTGATTTATATTCTTTAACAAAATTCAAATTTGTTATAAGAATAAAACCTATTTTTCATATTTAAATAAATTTGTTTCATGATCTAAATTTCTCTAGCAAAATTTCAATTTGCTAGAAGAAATTTAAATGTATGTATTAAGTGAAATAAGTATTCATCAGTTTATATATTCCTATGCTATGTTTGGGAATGTTGATTTTATTTGAAAATGTGGATTTGACTCAAATTAAGTGTTTGGCAAGTAAAAGATTTTCAAATGTGGATTTGAGTCAAATCCACCAATCTTTTAAAAAATGGTTAAAGATAAGTATTTGAGAATCACTTCCCTAAGCTTGTGATTCTCAAATTCTTATTAACAAAATTTGATTTGTTTAAGGGATTGTATTTATTTATATGCATATAATTAGATTCAAAGGGGTATTTTGGTTTATGATTCTCTACAAAATTTAATTTGTGAGAATATCAAGTATTTAATTCCATTATTTTAATTTATTAAGTTTAAAGCGTTTTGAGAGGTCTTGTGTATGAGAATGTTTTAGTTTGATGACTTTGTGTTTTGATGATGGATGGAATTATGTGTGTAATAATATTATATGTGGGTGGAAATATTAAGTGATTGTGTGATAAAAAATATAAATTGTGTTGTTTGTGGATTTGGTTTTTATTAGTTTTCTTGGCTATGAATTGTAAAGTGGATTTTTATAATTCGAATAATAAATATGTGAAATAATAATTAAGTGACATGAACTTTCCGGACAGCAATAGCTGCCTCGATGTGGCGCCTCATTTTCAATGTGTTGGTGCGTTTTGTTGTCGTTTTATTTAACCGATGTGTTAAAAGTCGTTAAAACGCTTAAAATAATTAAAAATAGTAAATGAATGTTAGAAGTTATGAAAATTGGTATCCAATGTAATTGATGCGTTCCGGACGCAGCCGTGAAGTCGAATTTTCCATTTGAATTTTCTAAACTGTCCAAATTGGCAGTTTAAGTTTCTGGTCAAGTATGAAATTTTAAACTATTAGGAATTGTTGCGACTCTTAAGTTTTTATTTCTTATACTAATAAGTTCTCAATCATAATGCTCAAGTATTTCTACACATAGAGCTAGTACTCATTAGCTACAAGAGTGGTCAATAATGAAACGATACAATAATTTTTTTAACTAATTAGAATACATTTGACTATTGACTTGTAATGACTTTAATCTTGCAAGTTGGTTCTCTTCTTCTTTTCTTTTCTTATGAGGCATTATACAGTAGCGGTAATGGAAGCACGATCCAATGTAACAACAATAACACAACACCAGTAGTACGTCAGTAGCAACATAACGTCAACATCACAAAAACAAAAAACAAGTGAAACATCAGCAGTAATAAAACAACGGCAGCAAAGAAAAAAGCTTAGGGATATTACTGTTATATACTCCCTCCAACTCAACTAAGTTGTCCCATTTCCTTTTATGGGCAATTCACTCAATTTGTTCCATTTCTATTTTTGTTTATCTTTTTTTCTTTACCTAAATATCCCCACTTTTCCAATTCTCAATATCCAACTACCACCTTTACAATTAATTTATTTAATTAATATACCCAACTACCCCCACTTTTACTACTCGTAATATCCAACTACCACCTTCACAATTAATTTAATCAATTAAAATACCGCACCATTATTCCACTCTTAAAAACCGTGCACAACTCAAATGGGACAACTTGGTTGAGTTGGAGGGAGTATAGTTTATAAGGTTCTTGTCAATACGCAGGTTGTAGGTTAATTTTGAATTTCGTTGATTTCGGTTTATAGTTTTGGTTTTTTATTAATGTTTTTAGGGTTTGAGTATATCTTTAACGATAATCAATTTCAATCAATGAAAATTTGGGTCTAACAGGTTTTGTGCTTAATGTTAATTTCAATCAATTTCAAAAGTATTAGGTGCATTTCACTGAACAAAAATTAATATTTTTTAGGTAAACAAGCATTTTGCTTTTTCTAATCATTTCAAATGTTGGTTTGAACTGGAAACATAAATGAGGAAGTGCATAAATAATAAAATTTGCAATAGTTTGGTTATTTCAGAGTGTTGTTTTGTACTATGATTAGTTGCTGCATATTTAGAACGTTTTTATGAAGTTTACATTTTGTTATAGTGTTTAGCTGAATATATGAATAGAATATGGTTTTGGTTCATAGATGTAAATTTGAAGAGATGCAAAATTTTGCTTTAGTATTGGATCCAAGTGCTAAGTGGAAATGCTACTACTCCATAATTCAGAGACTTAATTTTGCAGCTGATGAAAAAGTAGTAATTTATAGAACTTCAAAACTATTTTTAATACAACTCTGAGTCAAGGAAGTAAATATGAGAAATAAAAGTTCACTTTGACTCAAAAAATGTTTGAAAGTGAATCTCATAAAAATTTCGGCAATCCAATTTCAATCCTACTGCGAGTTTAGTCTGAGTATTGATACTACTCGAAGCCGACTATGACTTCGACTCAGCCACTATTGACTTAAAAAATCAAGTTCATCTCACTCACATTTGAATTCTTTGTATAAGATTAGTGCCAAATCACAAATCAATAAAAATATGGGAAAATTGTTGAAAAGTACCTGGAAAAGCATCACTTTTTGTGAAAAACTTAATAGAACAATTATTTTTGTCCAAAAACACCTTAAAAAATATGTTGTTTGTCAAAAAGTACCTACAAATAGAATCGTAGGAAGTTCTAGTCAAATATTCAAATTTTAACATACATACAATAATTGGAAAAGTTGGAATATATCACGTGGGTTCCCAAAGACCCACTTCCCCAAATCATTTAGAGGAAAACAGTAGCTTTCGCATCCTCTTCCTCATTCATCAAACAAAAACACTAGGTTGTTCACAAAATGGATGTTTTTCTAGGCAGTTTTCAATAATTTTCCCTAAAAATATTTAGACATATTTATTGAATTATGTCAGTAGGTATATACTCAAACATCAAGAAAAAAATTCAACACAACAACCTCAATTTTTGCCATTATAACACTATTCAACTTATTAAACTTTTCACTCACCATCATTGTAGTTCCTATAAATCAAACTTGAGGCATATGTGTATTTGTTTTCGAAGTCTAGAGTAGATCTATTGATTTTCCAATGAACTCAGAAAAGAAAAGGAAAAATTAGGATGGAGTGAGAGATAGAACAACAAAAGCAAAAAAGCACAAGCAAATACCTACAAATGCAAGGTTGCAATGTTGCAAATGGTTTAGTAAATGAGCAGCCAAAGCAAAAAAACTATGCTGCAAAGGGTGCAATAAATAAGGATCTTCCATCACAAAGCATATGAAAGAAGACATATGTAACAGCTGACCGAGAATATTTCTAACTGAAAGGTAGTTAACCACAACAATAATAAATCACACCAATAGGATAGAATTAATTGCAAGCATACCATGTAAGCATGAGGTTGCAGTGTGTAGCTAGTTCAATAAATGAGCAGCTCCTGTAAATCCAAAAAACAAGAAAGAATGTTGCAAATGGTGCAATAATAAGTATCTTCCTTGATAGCCACCCAGCAATTAAAGAACAAAGGAAACATTGAAAATAAACACTATATAAGAATTATTAACAAGCATACCTGCAAACGTGAGGTTGTAGTGCTATAGATGGTTCGATAAATGCGAAGCTTCCGTGAACTCACAACGTAAAAAAGAAGAGCATTGTAAGAAGCCGCCCATAAAACATGGAGCACACTGCACATCCTTGAGCATCCACAAAACTAATGAGAGAGGAGCAAGAAATAGTGTAAAATGGTTAATAACCAAAATATGAAGTACGCATGCTCAACAAACCCAACCACGGCGTGTCCAAAGACGAAAAACAAAGCTGCCAACTACACTCAATTGATTATTTAATGATGTGGGGTGCCAACTAAGCTAAAACACTATGCATTGATGAATAAGCAAAACAACTATTCATTTGTGAATCGTAATTAATAGTGAGGGGATGAATAGTGATATGTCTGGCAAATGTTTTATATATCATAAAGTATTGGACTACCTTTGTTCCAAATAACATGCAACGTTCCTAGAGAAAGTGTATGATTTGGAATGTTGCATGTTATTTGGATACCACGAAGCATAATTTGGGATAACCTCAAGGGTAGAGGTATTTCACTAAGATACAAAGAGGCAATACAAGACATGTATGACAAAGTATACTCCGGTGGGTATAACAGAGTCCTTCCCAATAAAAGTGGGACTGCCTTTCATCTTTACAATAGTTATGGACGAAATCTCTAAAATCTTTTTGGGAGACTGTACTAATGGTGCATGCTCTTCGCTGACGATATCGTTCTAGTCGCAAAATTACAGAGGACGCTAATAGAAAATTGAAAGAGTGGAGAGCAGTCTTAGATAGAGGGTGAATCGATAGGTGAACTAGAGGTGACCATAGGGGGAGAAGTTATTGCATGTACGTCCAGATTCAAATACTTGGGATTGGTAATTTAGAGTAATGGGGAGATAGACAAATATGTTACTCATCGTACACAAGCGGGTTGGCTTAAGTGGCGAGTAGCAACCGGGATGCTTTGTGATAAAAAGTTTTCTAGTAGATTAAAAGATAAATTTTACCACGTTATAATTAGGCCAGCTTTGTTGTATGGGATAGAATGTTGGCCCATAAAAAAGGTTTTAAAACAGATGATGGATGTTACAGAAGTGTGTATGCTGAGGTGGATGTATGGGCACATAATGATAGATAGAATTAGAAAAATAGTTTAAGGAGAAGTTAGGGGTTGTACCTCTCTACAAAGATGCGTGAGAACAGGCTGAGATGGTTTGAACATGTGCAGTGAAAAAAATATTACTCGACCCCAGTGAGAAGCATATATCGAAAGCATCATTGTGGAGGGTAAGAGAAATCGAGGCAGACCTACGTGGGAGGAACAAATTAAAATGAATTGCATAACCTACTTCTGTCGAAGGACTTGACCTGGAATAGGGGTAGTGGTCGACGCCAAATTCACGTCTTAGATTTCTAAGTTTGTACCAGTTACATTCGTTACCTTTATTCCTAGCCATTTACACACCATTCTTTTTCTCGTATATTTTTATACCTTTCTATTTTTATTTTATTTTTAACTCAATTTTTTTATTTAATTTCAATTATTTATTTAGTTTGTTTCTATCGTATATTTATTTGTTTTTTTTGTATTTTTATACTTTTTATTTCCTTTAATTATTAGTAATGATCATATTGTGTGCAAGTTGCAAGCTTTGCGAGTAGTTGTTCGTTCTCACGCCCTTTGAATATCTTTCTTGAACCGAGGGTCTCTTTGACCGCACTCTCCTTTATGGGTGTGAGTTGCCGTCTTTTTTCACTCCCTAGACCCTAAGCATGGTTTTTTTATGAGAAAGATACATTGGATATGATGATGATGATGATGATGATGATGATGATGATGATTCTTTTTTACACGATATTTAAGGCAAAATTTGATACTAAATATGTTGATTTCCACTTGAACAAAATAAAACTAATATATTTAGAAACTAGACTTTAAAACATAGCAAACAAGATCAAATATGACAATAAAATTTCTTATGCATAAATAAAATATCCTCTAATCTTTATCTTTACTCTTAAAAAGCTTAGAACAGCCTAACACTATTCCTCACAATTCAAAAACCAAAAACTAAGAATGGAGACAGTAATGAACAGCAACTATAATTTAATATCACCATCCCTAATTCCTCGCCATTCTCCGTTTTCCCAAACCACTTTCCATTCTTCTACATTTTCATGACTTCTTCCTTTCTCATTCAATTTTTTAACCGAATTTTATTTGATATTTGTACATGTTTTTTTTTACTGATTTTTATTTGACATTATCTAAATGTTGCTAATTTTTTTACTGATTTTTTTTAGTTTGATCTTTTTCTTTGTTTTAACTAAATTCTTCATTTCTTGCTTTCCTCATCTTTTCCATTTCACAATAAAATTATGTCTTGTCCTGAATTAATCTTTGATCTAAACCTTTTCTTTCAGGAATTTGATTGATCGAAGACGGTTGTAGATCGAGAATGAAGATCGCTAAATGGAGATGGGAATCCATTGAAGATTTGCCAAGTAATTTATTAAATTTTGGGTTTTTTTACAAGAAAAATCGTTGAAGATTGATGTAATTTATTTGCTATTGCCAAGTAATTTATCTAATTTAGGATTTTTTTTTATTGATTTTTATTTGATGTTTGTACGTGTTTAAATACTTCTAATTTCAGGTAATTTATCTAATTTAGGGTTTTTTCAACTGATTTTTATTTGATGTTTGTACATGTTTAAATACTCCTAAAAGTTATTTACTCGGAAATTTTTAGTATGAGTTTTGATCCCTTTGTTTGTTTTGATTACTTAAATTAAATTAATTTTTTTTTGATTGATTTGCTTCCATTATGGATAAGGTGGATTTGTGATCATTTCTTCATTTATGGGGTTTTGTTCTTTGTTCAGTTGTTCATATTGATTAGTGTGCGTATATTATTATTTGGAGATAAAATGATTTATTATTATTGCTTTTAATAAGTGTGCGTTTGAATGAGTGAATGCCATTGCAAAGTTAGAATTTCATTTTATTGAATTTGAGATTAAAAAACTATTAAGTTTTCAAATAAATAAAACAGGAGATTATATATTCATCACCGATAAAAAGTTGGGGTTTTTCTTTGATTTTCCTCGTTTTATTTTATCATGGTAAAAGTAGGGTGTTCATTCAGGTTAATTTCGGTTAGATGTTTCAAGTTAGTTTAAAATTGGGTATACAATTTTAAACTTATCTTTACTCTTAAAAAGCTTAGAAAAGCCTAACACTATTCCTCACTGTTCAAAAACCAAAAACTAAGAATTGAAACAGTAATGAACATCAACTATAATTTTATATCACCATCCCTAATTCCTCGCCATTCTCTGTTTTCCCAAACCTCCTTTCCATTCTTCTACATTTTCATGACTTCTTCCTTTTGCATTCAATTTTTTTTCCAAATTTTATTTGATATTTGTACAGGTTTTTTTTTACTGATTTTTATTTGACATTATCTAAATGTTGCTGATTTTTTTTATTGAGTTTTTTTAGTTTGATCTTTTTCTTTGTTTTGACTAAATTCTTCATTTCTTGCTTTCCTCATCTTTTCCATTTCACAATAAAATTATGTCTTGTCTTGAATTAATCTTTGATCTAAACCTTTTCTTTCAGGAATTTGATTGATCGAAGACGGTTGTAGATCGAGAATGAAGATCGCTAAATGGAGATGGGAATCCATTGAAGATTTGCCAAGTAATTTATTTAATTTTGGGTTTTTTTACAAGAAAAATCGTTGAAGATTGATGTAATTTATTTGCTATTGCCAAGTATTTTATCTAATTTAGGATTTTTTTTTTCACTGATTTTTATTTGATGTTTGTACATGTTTAAATACTTCTAATTTTAGGTAATTTATCTAATTTAGGGTTTTCTACTGATTATTATTTGATGTTTGTACATGTTTAAATACTCCTAAAAGTTATTTACTCGGAAATTTTGGTATGAGTTTTGATCCTTTTGTTTGTTTTGATTACTTAAATTAAATTAATTTTTTGTTTGATTGATTTGCTTCCATTATGGATAAGGTGGATTTGTGTTCATTTCTTCATTTATGGGGTTTTGTTCTTTGTTCAGTTGTTCATATTGATTAGTGCGCGTATATTATTATTTGGAGATAAAATGATTTATTATTATTGCTTTTGATTAGTGTGCGTTTGAATGAGTGAATGCCATTGCAAAGTTAGAATTTCATTTTATTGAATTTGAAATTAAAAAACTGTTTAAATTTCAAATAAATCAAACAGGATATTATATGTTCATCACCCATAAAAAGTTGGGGTTTTTCTTTGATTGTCCTCGTTTTATTTTATCATGGTTAAAGTAGGGTGTTCATTCAGGTTAATTTCGGTTAGATGTTTCAAGTTAATTTAAAATTGGGTATACAATTTTAAACTTATCTTTACTCTTAAAATGCTTAGAACAGCCTAACACTATTTCTCACTGTTCAAAAACCAAAAACTAAGAATTGAAACAGTAATGAACATCAACTATAATTTTATATCACCATCCCTAATTCCTCGCCATTCTCTGTTTTCCCAAACCTCCTTTCCATTCTTCTACATTTTCATGACTTCTTCCTTTGGCATTCAATTTTTTTACCAAATTTTATTTGATATTTGTACAGGTTTTTTTTTACTGATTTTTATTTGACATTATCTAAATGTTGCTGATTTTTTTTATTGAGTTTTTTTAGTTTGATCTTTTTCTTTGTTTTGACTAAATTCTTCATTTCTTGCTTTCCTCATCTTTTCCATTTCACAATAAAATTATGTCTTGTCTTGAATTAATCTTTGATCTAAACCTTTTCTTTCAGGAATTTGATTGATCGAAGACGGTTGTAGATCGAGAATGAAGATCGCTAAATGGAGATGGGAATCCATTGAAGATTTGCCAAGTAATTTATTCAATTTTGGGTTTTTTTACAAGAAAAATCGTTGAAGATTGATGTAATTTATTTGCTATTGCCAAGTATTTTATCTAATTTAGGATTCTTTTTTTCACTGATTTTTATTTGATGTTTGTACTTGTTTAAATACTTCTAATTTTAGGTAATTTATCTAATTTAGGGTTTTCTACTGATTTTTATTTGATGTTTGTACATGTTTAAATACTACTAAAAGTTATTTACTCGGAAATTTTGGTATGAGTTTTGATCATTTTGTTTGTTTTGATTACTTAAATTAAATTAATTTTTTGTTTGATTGATTTGCTTCCATTATGGATAAGGTGGATTTGTGTTCATTTCTTCATTTATGGGGTTTTGTTCTTTGTTCAGTTGTTCATATTGATTAGTGTGCGTATATTATTATTTGGAGATGAAATGATTTATTATTATTGCTTTTGATTAGTGTGCGTTTGAATCAGTGAATGCCATTGCAAAGTTAGAATTTTATTTTATTGAATTTGAAATTAAAAAACTGTTTAAATTTCAAATAAATCAAACAGGAGATTATATGTTCATCACCCATATTCTCAAAAAAAAAAATGTTCATCACCCATAAAAAGTTGGGGTTTTTCTTTGATTGTCCTCGTTTTATTTTATCATGGTTAAAGTAGGGTGTTCATTCAGGTTAATTTCGGTTAGATGTTTCAAGTTAGTTTAAAATTGGGTATACAATTTTAAATTTATCTTTACTCTTAAAAAGCTTAGAACAGCCTAACACTATTTCTCACTGTTCAAAAACCAAAAACTAAGAATTGAAACAGTAATGAACAACAACTATAATTTTATATCACCATCCCTAATTCCTCGCCATTCTCTGTTTTCCCAAACCTCCTTTCCATTCTTCTGATCTACATTTTCATGACTTCTTCCTTTTGCATTCAATTTTTTTTTACCAAATTTTATTTGATATTAGTACAGGTTTTTTTTTACTGATTTTTATTTTACATTATCTAAATGTTGCTGATTTTTTTTATTGATTTTTTTTAGTTTGATCTTTTTCTTTGTTTTGACTAAATTCTTCATTTCTTGCTTTCCTCATCTTTTCCATTTCACAATAAAATTATGTCTTGTCTTGAATTAATCTTTGATCTAAACCTTTTCTTTCAGGAATTTGATTGATCGAAGACGGTTGTAGATCGAGAATGAAGATCGCTAAATGGAGATGGGAATCCATTGAAGATTTGCCAAGTAATTTATTTAATTTTGGGTTTTTTTACAAGAAAAATCGTTGAAGATTGATGTAATTTATTTGCTATTGCCAAGTATTTTATCTAATTTAGGATATTTTTTTTCACTGATTTTTATTTGATGTTTGTACATGTTTAAATACTTCTAATTTTAGGTAATTTATCTAATTTAGGGTTTTCTACTGATTATTATTTGATGTTTGTACATGTTTAAATACTACTAAAAGTTATTTACTCGGAAATTTTGGTATGAGTTTTGATCCTTTTGTTTGTTTTGATTACTTAAATTAAATTAATTTTTTGTTTGATTGATTTGCTTCCATTATGGATAAAGTGGATTTGTGTTTATTTCTTCATTTATGGGGTTTTGTTCTTTGTTCAGTTGTTCATATTGATTAGTGCGCGTATATTATTATTTGGAGATAAAATGATTTATTATTATTGCTTTTGATTAGTGTGCGTTTGAATGAGTGAATGCCATTGCAAAGTTAGAATTTCATTTTATTGAATTTGAAATTAAAAAACTGTTTAAATTTCAAATAAATCAAACAGAATATTATATGTTCATCACCCATAAAAAGTTGGGGTTTTTCTTTGATTGTCCTCGTTTTATTTTATCATGGTTAAAGTAGGGTGTTCATTCAGGTTAATTTCGGTTAGATGTTTCAAGTTAGTTTAAAATTGGGTATACAATTTTAAACTTATCTTTACTCTTAAAATGCTTAGAACAGCCTAACACTATTTCTCACTGTTCAAAAACCAAAAACTAAGAATTGAAACAGTAATGAACATCAACTATAATTTTATATCACCATCCCTAATTCCTCGCCATTCTCTGTTTTCCCAAACCTCCTTTCCATTCTTCTACATTTTCATGACTTCTTCCTTTTGCATTCAATTTTTTTACCAAATTTTATTTGATATTTGTACAGGTTTTTTTTTTACTGATTTTTATTTGACATTATCTAAATGTTGCTGATTTTTTTTATTGAGTTTTTTTAGTTTGATCTTTTTCTTTGTTTTGACTAAATTCTTTATTTCTTGCTTTCCTCATCTTTTCCATTTCACAATAAAATTATGTCTTGTCTTGAATTAATCTTTGATCTAAACCTTTTCTTTCAGGAATTTGATTGATCGAAGACGGTTGTAGATCGAGAATGAAGATCGCTAAATGGAGATGGGAATCCATTGAAGATTTGCCAAGTAATTTATTTAATTTTGGGTTTTTTTACAAGAAAAATCGTTGAAGATTGATGTAATTTATTTGCTATTGCGAAGTATTTTATCTAATTTAGGATTTTTTTTTCACTGATTTTTATTTGATGTTTGTACATGTTTAAATACTTCTAATTTTAGGTAATTTATCTAATTTAGGGTTTTCTACTGATTTTTATTTGATGTTTGTACATGTTTAAATACTCCTAAAAGTTATTTACTCGGAAATTTTGGTATGAGTTTTGATCCTTTTGTTTGTTTTGATTACTTAAATTAAATTAATTTTTTGTTTGATAGATTTGCTTCCATTATGGATAAGGTGGATTTGTGTTCATTTCTTCATTTATGGGGTTTTGTTCTTTGTTCAGTTGTTCATATTGATTAGTGTGCGTATATTATTATTTGGAGATGAAATGATTTATTATTATTGCTTTTGATTAGTGTGCGTTTGAATGAGTGAATGCCATTGCAAAGTTAGAATTTTATTTTATTGAATTTGAAATTAAAAAACTGTTTAAATTTCAAATAAATCAAACAGGAGATTATATGTTCATCACCCATAAAAAGTTGGGGTTTTTCTTTGATTGTCCTCGTTTTATTTTATCATGGTTAAAGTAGGGTGTTCATTCAGGTTAATTTCGGCTAGATGTTTCAAGTCAGTTTAAAATTGGGTATACAATTTTAAACTTATCTTTACTCTTAAAAAGCTTAGAACAGCCTAACACTATTTCTCACTGTTCAAAAACCAAAAACTAAGAATTGAAACAGTAATGAACAACAACTATAATTTTATATCACCATCCCTAATTCCTCGCCATTCTCTGTTTTCCCAAACCTCCTTTCCATTCTTCTGATCTACATTTTCATGACTTCTTCCTTTTGCATTCAATTTTTTTTACCAAATTTTATTTGATATTTGTACAGGTTTTTTTTTACTGATTTTTATTTTACATTATCTAAATGTTGCTGATTTTTTTTATTGATTTTTTTTAGTTTGATCTTTTTCTTTGTTTTGACTAAATTCTTCATTTCTTGCTTTCCTCATCTTTTCCATTTCACAATAAAATTATGTCTTGTCTTGAATTAATCTTTGATCTAAACCTTTTCTTTCAGGAATTTGATTGATCGAAGACGGTTGTAGATCGAGAATGAAGATCGCTAAATGGAGATGGGAATCCATTGAAGATTTGCCAAGTAATTTATTTAATTTTGGGTTTTTTTACAAGAAAAATCGTTGAAGATTGATGTAATTTATTTGCTATTGCCAAGTATTTTATCTAATTTAGGATTTTTTTTTTCACTGATTTTTATTTGATGTTTGTACATGTTTAAATACTTCTAATTTTAGGTAATTTATCTAATTTAGGGTTTTCTACTGATTATTATTTGATGTTTGTACATGTTTAAATACTACTAAAAGTTATTTACTCGGAAATTTTGGTATGAGTTTTGATCCTTTTGTTTGTTTTGATTACTTAAATTAAATTAATTTTTTGTTTGATTGATTTGCTTCCATTATGGATAAAGTGGATTTGTGTTTATTTCTTCATTTATGGGGTTTTGTTCTTTGTTCAGTTGTTCATATTGATTAGTGCGCGTATATTATTATTTGGAGATAAAATGATTTATTATTATTGCTTTTGATTAGTGTGCGTTTGAATGAGTGAATGCCATTGCAAAGTTAGAATTTCATTTTATTGAATTTGAAATTAAAAAACTGTTTAAATTTCAAATAAATCAAACAGAATATTATATGTTCATCACCCATAAAAAGTTGGGGTTTTTCTTTGATTGTCCTCGTTTTATTTTATCATGGTTAAAGTAGGGTGTTCATTCAGGTTAATTTCGGTTAGATGTTTCAAGTTAGTTTAAAATTGGGTATACAATTTTAAACTTATCTTTACTCTTAAAATGCTTAGAACAGCCTAACACTATTTCTCACTGTTCAAAAACCAAAAACTAAGAATTGAAACAGTAATGAACATCAACTATAATTTTATATCACCATCCCTAATTCCTCGCCATTCTCTGTTTTCCCAAACCTCCTTTCCATTCTTCTACATTTTCATGACTTCTTCCTTTTGCATTCAATTTTTTTTACCAAATTTTAATTGATATTTGTACAGGTTTTTTTTTACTGATTTTTATTTTACATTATCTAAATGTTGCTGATTTTTTTTATTGATTTTTTTTAGTTTGATCTTTTTCTTTGTTTTGACTAAATTCTTCATTTCTTGCTTTCCTCATCTTTTCCATTTCACAATAAAATTATGTCTTGTCTTGAATTAATCTTTGATCTAAACCTTTTCTTTCAGGAATTTGATTGATCGAAGACGGTTGTAGATCGAGAATGAAGATCGCTAAATGGAGATGGGAATCCATTGAAGATTTGCCAAGTAATTTATTTAATTTTGGGTTTTTTTACAAGAAAAATCGTTGAAGATTGATGTAATTTATTTGCTATTGCCAAGTATTTTATCTAATTTAGGATTTTTTTTTTCACTGATTTTTATTTGATGTTTGTACATGTTTAAATACTTCTAATTTTAGGTAATTTATCTAATTTAGGGTTTTCTACTGATTATTATTTGATGTTTGTACATGTTTAAATACTCCTAAAAGTTATTTACTCGGAAATTTTGGTATGAGTTTTGATCCTTTTGTTTGTTTTGATTACTTAAATTAAATTAATTTTTTGTTTGATTGATTTGCTTCCATTATGGATAAGGTGGATTTGTGTTCATTTCTTCATTTATGGGGTTTTGTTCTTTGTTCAGTTGTTCATATTGATTAGTGTGCGTATATTATTATTTGGAGATGAAATGATTTATTATTATTGCTTTTGATTAGTGTGCGTTTGAATGAGTGAATGCCATTGCAAAGTTAGAATTTTATTTTATTGAATTTGAAATTAAAAAACTGTTTAAATTTCAAATAAATCAAACAGGAGATTATATGTTCATCACCCATAAAAAGTTGGGGTTTTTCTTTGATTGTCCTCGTTTTATTTTATCATGGTTAAAGTAGGGTGTTCATTCAGGTTAATTTCGGCTAGATGTTTCAAGTCAGTTTAAAATTGGGTATACAATTTTAAACTTATCTTTACTCTTAAAAAGCTTAGAACAGCCTAACACTATTTCTCACTGTTCAAAAACCAAAAACTAAGAATTGAAACAGTAATGAACAACAACTATAATTTTATATCACCATCCCTAATTCCTCGCCATTCTCTGTTTTCCCAAACCTCCTTTCCATTCTTCTGATCTACATTTTCATGACTTCTTCCTTTTGCATTCAATTTTTTTTACCAAATTTTATTTGATATTTGTACAGGTTTTTTTTTACTGATTTTTATTTTACATTATCTAAATGTTGCTGATTTTTTTTATTGATTTTTTTTAGTTTGATCTTTTTCTTTGTTTTGACTAAATTCTTCATTTCTTGCTTTCCTCATCTTTTCCATTTCACAATAAAATTATGTCTTGTCTTGAATTAATCTTTGATCTAAACCTTTTCTTTCAGGAATTTGATTGATCGAAGACGGTTGTAGATCGAGAATGAAGATCGCTAAATGGAGATGGGAATCCATTGAAGATTTGCCAAGTAATTTATTTAATTTTGGGTTTTTTTACAAGAAAAATCGTTGAAGATTGATGTAATTTATTTGCTATTGCCAAGTATTTTATCTAATTTAGGATTTTTTTTTTTCACTGATTTTTATTTGATGTTTGTACATGTTTAAATACTTCTAATTTTAGGTAATTTATCTAATTTAGGGTTTTCTACTGATTATTATTTGATGTTTGTACATGTTTAAATACTACTAAAAGTTATTTACTCGGAAATTTTGGTATGAGTTTTGATCCTTTTGTTTGTTTTGATTACTTAAATTAAATTAATTTTTTGTTTGATTGATTTGCTTCCATTATGGATAAAGTGGATTTGTGTTTATTTCTTCATTTATGGGGTTTTGTTCTTTGTTCAGTTGTTCATATTGATTAGTGCGCGTATATTATTATTTGGAGATAAAATGATTTATTATTATTGCTTTTGATTAGTGTGCATTTGAATGAGTGAATGCCATTGCAAAGTTAGAATTTCATTTTATTGAATTTGAAATTAAAAAACTGTTTAAATTTCAAATAAATCAAACAGAATATTATATGTTCATCACCCATAAAAAGTTGGGGTTTTTCTTTGATTGTCCTCGTTTTATTTTATCATGGTTAAAGTAGGGTGTTCATTCAGGTTAATTTCGGTTAGATGTTTCAAGTTAGTTTAAAATTGGGTATACAATTTTAAACTTATCTTTACTCTTAAAATGCTTAGAACAGCCTAACACTATTTCTCACTGTTCAAAAACCAAAAACTAAGAATTGAAACAGTAATGAACATCAACTATAATTTTATATCACCATCCCTAATTCCTCGCCATTCTCTGTTTTCCCAAACCTCCTTTCCATTCTTCTACATTTTCATGACTTCTTCCTTTTGCATTCAATTTTTTTTACCAAATTTTAATTGATATTTGTACAGGTTTTTTTTTACTGATTTTTATTTTACATTATCTAAATGTTGCTGATTTTTTTTATTGATTTTTTTTAGTTTGATCTTTTTCTTTGTTTTGACTAAATTCTTCATTTCTTGCTTTCCTCATCTTTTCCATTTCACAATAAAATTATGTCTTGTCTTGAATTAATCTTTGATCTAAACCTTTTCTTTCAGGAATTTGATTGATCGAAGACGGTTGTAGATCGAGAATGAAGATCGCTAAATGGAGATGGGAATCCATTGAAGATTTGCCAAGTAATTTATTTAATTTTGGGTTTTTTTACAAGAAAAATCGTTGAAGATTGATGTAATTTATTTGCTATTGCCAAGTATTTTATCTAATTTAGGATTTTTTTTTTCACTGATTTTTATTTGATGTTTGTACATGTTTAAATACTTCTAATTTTAGGTAATTTATCTAATTTAGGGTTTTCTACTGATTATTATTTGATGTTTGTACATGTTTAAATACTCCTAAAAGTTATTTACTCGGAAATTTTGGTATGAGTTTTGATCCTTTTGTTTGTTTTGATTACTTAAATTAAATTAATTTTTTGTTTGATTGATTTGCTTCCATTATGGATAAGGTGGATTTGTGTTCATTTCTTCATTTATGGGGTTTTGTTCTTTGTTCAGTTGTTCATATTGATTAGTGTGCGTATATTATTATTTGTAGATGAAATGATTTATTATTATTGCTTTTGATTAGTGTGCGTTTGAATGAGTGAATGCCATTGCAAAGTTAGAATTTTATTTTATTGAATTTGAAATTAAAAAACTGTTTAAATTTCAAATAAATCAAACAGGAGATTATATGTTCATCACCCATAAAAAGTTGGGGTTTTTCTTTGATTGTCCTCGTTTTATTTTATCATGGTTAAAGTAGGGTGTTCATTCAGGTTAATTTCGGTTAGATGTTTCAAGTTAGTTTAAAATTGGGTATACAATTTTAAACTTATCTTTGTTCTTAAAAAGCTTAGAACAGCCTAACACTATTTCTCACTGTTCAAAAACCAAAAACTAAGAATTGAAACAGTAATGAACAACAACTATAAATTAATATCACCATCCCTAATTCCTCGCCATTCTCCGTTTTCCCAAACCTCCTTTCCATCCTTTTACATTTTCATGACTTCTACCTTTCTCATTCGATTTTTTTACCGAATTTTATTTGATATTTGTACATGTTTTTTTTTACTGATTTTTATTTGACATTATCTAAATGTTGCTGATTTTGTTTACAGATTTTTTTTAGTTTGATCTTTTTCTTTGTTTTGACTAAATTCTTCATTTCTAGCTTTCCTCATCTTTTCCATTTCACAACAAAATTATGTCTTGTCTTGAATTAATCTTTGATCTAAACCTTTTCTTTCAGGAATTTGATTGATCGAAGACGGTTGTAGATCGATAATGAAGATCGCTAAATGGAGATGGGAATCCATTGAAGATTTGCCAAGTAATTTATTTAATTTTGGGTTTTTTTACAAGAAAAATCGTTGAAGATTGATGTAATTTATTTGCTATTGCCAAGTATTTTATCTAATTTAGGATTTTTTTTTCACTGATTTTTATTTGATGTTTGTACATGTTTAAATACTTCTAATTTTAGGTAATTTATCTAATTTAGGGTTTTCTACTGATTATTATTTGATGTTTGTACATGTTTAAATACTCCTAAAAGTTATTTACTCGGAAATTTTGGTATGAGTTTTGATCCTTTTGTTTGTTTTGATTACTTAAATTAAATTAATTTTTTGTTTGATTGATTTGCTTCCATTATGGATAAGGTGGATTTGTGTTCATTTCTTCATTTATGGGGTTTTGTTCTTTGTTCAGTTGTTCATATTGATTAGTGGCCGTATATTATTATTTGCAGATGAAATGATTTATTATTATTGCTTTTGATTAGTGTGCGTTTGAATGAGTGAATGCCATTGCAAAGTTAGAATTTTATTTTATTGAATTTGAAATTAAAAAACTGTTTAAATTTCAAATAAATCAAACAGGAGATTATATGTTCATCACCCATAAAAAGTTGGGGTTTTTCTTTGATTGTCCTCGTTTTATTTTATCATGGTTAAAGTAGGGTGTTCATTCAGGTTAATTTCGGTTAGATGTTTCAAGTTAGTTTAAAATTGGGTATACAATTTTAAACTTATCTTTACTCTTAAAAAGCTTAGAACAGCCTAACACTATTTCTCACTGTTCAAAAACCAAAAACTAAGAATTGAAACAGTAATGAACAACAACTATAATTTTATATCA
Source organism: Amaranthus palmeri (assembly GCA_019776075.1). Lineage (NCBI taxonomy): Eukaryota > Viridiplantae > Streptophyta > Magnoliopsida > Caryophyllales > Amaranthaceae > Amaranthus > Amaranthus palmeri. Next base: position 20,019 of record JAAKBH010000585.1, read on the forward strand.
CCATCCCTAATTCCTCGCCATTTTCTGTTTTCCGAAACCTCCTTTCCATTCTTCTACATTTTCATGACTTCTTCCTTTTGCATTCAATTTTTTTTACCAAATTTTAAATGATATTTGTACAGGTTTTTTTTTACTGATTTTTATTTTACATTATCTAAATGTTGCTGATTTTTTTTAGTTTGATCTTTTTCTTTGTTTTGACTAAATTCTTCATTTCTTGCTTTCCTCATCTTTTCCATTTCACAATAAAAGTATGTCTTGTCTTGAATTAATCTTTGATCTAAACCTTTTCTTTCAGGAATTTGATTGATCGAAGACGGTTGTAGATCGAGAATGAAGATCGCTAAATGGAGATGGGAATCCATTGAAGATTTGCCAAGTAATTTATTTAATTTTGGGTTTTTTACAAGAAAAATCGTTGAAGATTGATGTAATTTATTTGCTATTGCCAAGTATTTTATCTAATTTAGGATTTTTTTTTCACTGATTTTTATTTGATGTTTGTACATGTTTAAATACTTCTAATTTTAGGTAATTAATCTAATTTAGGGTTTTCTACTGATTTTTATTTGATGTTTGTACATGTTTAAATACTCCTAAAAGTTATTTACTCGGAAATTTTGGTATGAGTTTTGATCCTTTTGTTTGTTTTGATTACTTAAATTAAATTAATTTTTTGTTTGATTGATTTGCTTCCATTATGGATAAGGTGGATTTGTGTTCATTTCTTCATTTATGGGGTTTTGTTCTTTGTTCAGTTGTTCATATTGATTAGTGTGCGTATATTATTATTTGCAGATGAAATGATTTATTATTATTGCTTTTGATTAGTGTGCGTTTGAATGAGTGAATGCCATTACAAAGTTAGAATTTTATTTTATTGAATTTGAAATTAAAAAACTGTTTAAATTTCAAATAAATCAAACAGGAGATTATATGTTCATCACCCATAAAAAGTTGGGGTTTTTCTTTGATTGTCCTCGTTTTATTTTATCATGGTTAAAGTAGGGTGTTCATTCAGGTTAATTTCGGTTAGATGTTTCAAGTCAGTTTAAAATTGGGTATACAATTTTAAACTTATCTTTACTCTTAAAATGCTTAGAACAGCCTAACACTATTTCTCACTGTTCAAAAACCAAAAACTAAGAATTGAAACAGTAATGAACAACAACTATAATTTTATATCACCATCCCTAATTCCTCGCCATTCTCTGTTTTCGCAAACCTCCTTTCCATTCTTCTACATTTTCATGACTTCTTCCTTTTGCATTCAATTTTTTTTACCAAATTTTAATTGATATTTGTACAGGTTTTTTTTTACTGATTTTTATTTTACATTATCTAAATGTTGCTGATTTTTTTTATTGATTTTTTTTAGTTTGATCTTTTTCTTTGTTTTGACTAAATTCTTCATTTCTTGCTTTCCTCATCTTTTCCATTTCACAATAAAATTATGTCTTGTCTTGAATTAATCTTTGATCTAAACCTTTTCTTTCAGGAATTTGATTGATCGAAGACGGTTGTAGATCGAGAATGAAGATCGCTAAATGGAGATGGGAATCCATTGAAGATTTGCCAAGTAATTTATTTAATTTTGGGTTTTTTTACAAGAAAAATCGTTGAAGATTGATGTAATTTATTTGCTATTGCCAAGTATTTTATCTAATTTAGGATTTTTTTTTCACTGATTTTTATTTGATGCTTGTACATGTTTAAATACTTCTAATTTTAGGTAATTTATCTAATTTAGGGTTTTCTACTGATTATTATTTGATGTTTGTACATATTTAAATACTCCTAAAAGTTATTTACTCGGAAATTTTGGTATGAGTTTTGATCCTTTTGTTTGTTTTGATTACTTAAATTAAATTAACTTTTTGTTTGGTTGATTTGCTTCCATTATGGATAAGGTGGATTTGTGTTCATTTCTTCATTTATGGGGTTTTGTTCTTTGTTCAGTTGTTCATATTGATTAGTGTGCGTATATTATTATTTGGAGATGAAATGATTTATTATTATTACTTTTGATTAGTGTGCGTTTGAATGAGTGAATGCAATTGCAAAGTTAGAATTTCATTTTATGGAATTTGAAATTAAAAAACTGTTTAAATTTCAAATAAATCAAACAGGAGATTATATGTTCATCACCCATAAAAAGTTGGGGTTTTTCTTTGATTGTCCTCGTTTTATTTTATCATGGTTAAAGTAGGGTGTTCATTCAGGTTAATTTCGGATAGATGTTTCAAGTCAGTTTAAAATTGGGTATACAATTTTCAATTTATCTTTACTCTTAAAAAGCTTAGAACAGCCTAACACTATTCCTCACTGTTCAAAAACCAAAAACTAAGAATTGAAACGGTAATGAACAAACAACTATAATTTAATATGAACATGTTTTTTTACTGATTAGTGTGCGTTTGAATGAGTGAATGCCATTGCAAAGTTAGAATTTCATTTTATTGAATTTGAAATTAAAAAACTGTTTAAATTTCAAATAAATCAAACAGGAGATTATATGTTCATCACCCATAAAAAGTTGGGGTTTTTCTTTGATTGTCCTCGTTTTATTTTATCATGGTTAAAGTAGGGTGTTCATTCAGGTTAATTTCGGCTAGATGTTTCAAGTCAGTTTAAAATTGGGTATACAATTTTCAATTTATCTTTATTCTTAAAAAGCTTAGAACAGCCTAACACTATTCCTCACTGTTCAAAAACCAAAAACCGAATTTTATTTGATATTTGTACATGTTTTTTTTACTGATTTTTATTTGACATTATCTAAATGTTGCTGATTTTTTTTATTGATTTTTTTTTGTTTGATCTTTTTCTTAGTTTTGACTAAATTCTTCATTTCTTGCTTTCCTCATCTTTTCCATTTCACAATAAAATTATGTCTTGTCTTGAATTATCTTTGATCTAAACCTTTTCTTTCAGGAATTCGATTGATCGAAGACGGTTGTAGATCGAGAATGAAGATCGCTAAAATGAGATGGGAATCCATTGAAGATTTGCCAAGTAATTTATTTAATTTTGGGTTTTTTTACAAGAAAAATCGTTGAAGATTGATGTAATTTATTTGCTATTGCCAAGTATTTTATCTAATTTAGGATTTTTTTTACTGATTTTTATTTGATGTTTGTACATGTTTAAATACTTCTAATTTCAGGTAATTTATCTAATTTAGGGACTTCTACTGATTTTTTTTTGATGTTTGTACATGTTTAAATACTCCTAAAACTATTTACTCGGAAATTTTGGTATGAGTTTTGATCCTTTTGTTTGTTTTGATTACTTAAATTAAATTAATTTTTGTTTGATTGATTTGCTTCCATTATGGATAAGGTGGATTTATGTTCATTTCTACATTTATGGGGTTTTGTTCTTTGTTCAGTTGTTTATAATGATTAGTGTGGGTATATAATTATTTTGAGATAAAATGATTTATTATTATTGCTTTTGATTAGTGTGCGTTTGAATGAGCGAATGCCATTGCAAAGTTAAAATTTCATTTTATTGAATTTGAAATTAAAAAACTGTTCAGTTTTCAAATAAATCAAACAGGAGATTATATGTACATCACCCATAAAAACTTGGGGTTTTTCAAATAAATCAAACAGGTTAATTTCAGCTAGATGTTTCAAGTCAGTTTAAAATTGGGTATACAATTTTAAATTTATCTTTACTCTTAAAAAGCTTAGAACAGCCTAACACTATACCTCATTGCTCAAAAACCAAAAACTAAGAATTGAAACAGTAATGAACAGCAACTATCATTTAATTTCACCATCCCTAATTCCTTGCCATTCTCCGTTTTCCCAAACCTCCTTTCCATTCTTCTACATTTTCATGACTTCTTCTTTTCTCATTCAATTTTTTTACCGAATTTCATTTGATATTTGTACATGTTTTTTTTATACTGATTTTTATTTGACATTATCTAAATGTTGCTGATTTTTTTTACTGATTTTTTTTTAGTTTGATCTTTTTCTTTGTTTTGACTAAATTGCTCATTTCTTGCTTTCCTCATCTTTTCCATTTCACGATAAAATTATGTCTTGTCTTGAATTAATCTTTGATCTAAACCTTTTCTTTCAGGAATTTGATTAATCGAAGACTGTTGTATATCGAGAATGAAGATCGTTAAATGAAGATGGGAATCCATTGAAATTTGCCAAGTAATTTATTTAATTTTGGGTTTTTACAAGAAAAATCGTTGAAGATTGATGTAATTTATTTGCTATTGCCAAGTAATTTATCTAATTTAGGAATTTTTTTTACTGATTTTTATTTGATGTTTGTACATGTTTAAATACATCTAATTTCAGATAATTTATTTAATTTAGGGTTTTTCTACTGATTTTTATTTGATGTTTGTACATGTTAAAATACTCCTAAAAGTTATTAACTCGGAAATTTTTGGTATGAGTTTTGATCCCTTTGTTTGTTTTGATTACTTAAATTAAATTAATTTTTTGTTTGATTGATTTGCTTCCATTATGGATAAGGTGGATTTGTGTTCATTTCTTCATTTATGGCGTTTTGTTCTTTGTTTAGTTGTTCATACTGATTAGTGTGCGTATATTATTATTTGGAAATGAAATGATTTATTATTATTGCTTTTGATTAGTGTGCGTTTGAATGAGTGAAGGCCATTGCAAAGTTAGAATTTCATTTTATTAAATTTGATATTAAAAAACTGTTAAGTTTTCAAATAAATAAAACAGGAGATTATATGTTCATCACCCATAAAAAGTAGGTTTTAATCTTTGATTTTCCTCGTTTTATTTTAGCGTGGTTAAAGTAGGTTTTTCATTAGGTTAATTTCGGCTAGACGTTTCAAGTCAGTTTAAAATTGGGTATACAATTTTAAATTTATCTTTACTCTTAAAAAGCTTAGAACAGCCTAACACTATTCCTCACTGTTCAAAAACCAAAAACTAAGAATTGAAACAGTAATGAACAACAACTATAAATTAATATCACCATCCCTAATTCCTCGCCATTCTCCGTTTTCCCAAACCTCCTTTCCATCCTTCTACATTTTCATGACTTCTACCTTTCTCATTCGATTTTTTTACCGAATTTTATTTGATATTTGTACATGTTTTTTTTTTACTGATTTTTATTTGACATTATCTAAATGTTGCTGATTTTGTTTACAGATTTTTTTTAGTTTGATCTTTTTCTTTGTTTTGACTAAATTCTTCATTTCTAGCTTTCCCATCTTTTCCATTTCGCAATAAAATTATGTCTTGTCTTGAATTATCTTTGATCTAAACCTTTTCTTTCAGGAATTCGATTGATCGAAGACGGTTGTAGATCGAGAATGAAGATCGCTAAAATGAGATGGGAATCCATTGAAGATTTGCCAAGTAATTTATTTAATTTTGGGTTTTTTTACAAGAAAAATCGTTGAAGATTGATGTAATTTATTTGCTATTGCCAAGTATTTTATCTAATTTAGGATTTTTTTTACTGATTTTTATTTGATGTTTGTACATGTTTAAATACTTCTAATTTCAGGTAATTTATCTAATTTAGGGACTTCTACTGATTTTTATTTGATGTTTGTACATGTTTATTTACTCCTAAAACTATTTACTCGGAAATTTTGGTATGAGTTTTGATCCTTTTGTTTGTTTTGATTACTTAAATTAAATTAATTTTTGATTGATTGATTTGCTTCCATTATGGATAAGGTGGATTTATGTTCATTTCTACATTTATGGGGTTTTGTTCTTTGTTCAGTTGTTTATAATGATTAGTGTGGGTATATAATTATTTTGAGATAAAATGATTTATTATTATTGCTTTTGATTAGTGTGCGTTTGAATGAGCGAATGCCATTGCAAAGTTAAAATTTCATTTTATTGAATTTGAAATTAAAAAACTGTTCAGTTTTCAAATAAATCAAACAGGAGATTATATGTACATCACCCATAAAAACTTGGGGTTTTTCTTTGATTGTCCTCGTTTTATTTTATCATGGTTAAAGTAGGGTGTTCATTCAGGTTAATTTCAGCTAGATGTTTCAAGTCAGTTTAAAATTGGGTATACAATTTTAAATTTATCTTTACTCTTAAAAAGCTTAGAACAGCCTAACACTATACCTCATTGCTCAAAAACCAAAAACTAAGAATTGAAACAGTAATGAACAACAACTATCATTTAATATCACCATCCCTAATTCCTTGCCATTCTCCGTTTTCCCAAACCTCCTTTCCATTCTTCTACATTTTCATGACTTCTTCTTTTCTCATTCAATTTTTTTACCGAATTTTATTTGATATTTGTACATGTTTTTTTTATACTGATTTTTATTTGACATTATCTAAATGTTGCTGATTTTTTTTACTGATTTTTTTTTAGTTTGATCTTTTTCTTTGTTTTGACTAAATTGCTCATTTCTTGCTTTCCTCATCTTTTCCATTTCACGATAAAATTATGTCTTGTCTTGAATTAATCTTTGATCTAAACCTTTTCTTTCAGGAATTTGATTAATCGAAGACTGTTGTATATCGAGAATGAAGATCGTTAAATGAAGATGGGAATCCATTGAAATTTGCCAAGTAATTTATTTAATTTTGGGTTTATTACAAGAAAAATCGTTGAAGATTGATGTAATTTATTTGCTATTGCCAAGTAATTTATCTAATTTAGGAATTTTTTTTACTGATTTTTATTTGATGTTTTTACATGTTTAAATACATCTAATTTCAGATAATTTATCTAATTTAGGGTTTTTCTACTGATTTTTATTTGATGTTTGTACATGTTAAAATACTCCTAAAAGTTATTAACTCGGAAATTTTTGGTATGAGTTTTGATCCCTTTGTTTGTTTTGATTACTTAAATTAAATTAATTTTTTGTTTGATTGATTTGCTTCCATTATGGATAAGGTGGATTTGTGTTCATTTCTTCATTTATGGCGTTTTGTTCTTTGTTTAGTTGTTCATACTGATTAGTGTGCGTATATTATTATTTGGAAATGAAATGATTTATTATTATTGCTTTTGATTAGTGTGCGTTTGAATGAGTGAAGGCCATTGCAAAGTTAGAATTTCATTTTATTAAATTTGATATTAAAAAACTGTTAAGTTTTCAAATAAATAAAACAGGAGATTATATGTTCATCACCCATAAAAAGTAGGTTTTAATCTTTGATTTTCCTCGTTTTATTTTAGCGTGGTTAAAGTAGGTTTTTCATTAGGTTAATTTCGGCTAGACGTTTCAAGTCAGTTTAAAATTGGGTATACAATTTTAAATTTATCTTTACTCTTAAAAAGCTTAGAACAGCCTAACACTATTCCTCACTGTTCAAAAACCAAAAACTAAGAATTGAAACAGTAATGAACAACAACTATAAATTAATATCACCATCCCTAATTCCTCGCCATTCTCCGTTTTCCCAAACCTCCTTTCCATCCTTCTACATTTTCATGACTTCTACCTTTCTCATTCGATTTTTTTACCGAATTTTATTTGATATTTGTACATGTTTTTTTTTTTACTGATTTTTATTTGACATTATCTAAATGTTGCTGATTTTGTTTACAGATTTTTTTTAGTTTGATCTTTTTCTTTGTTTTGACTAAATTCTTCATTTCTAGCTTTCCCATCTTTTCCATTTCGCAATAAAATTATGTCTTGTCTTGAATTAATCTTTGATCTAAACCTTTTCTTTCAGGAATTTGATTGATCGAAGACGGTTGTAGATCGAGAATGAAGATCGCTAAATGGAGATGGGAATCCATTGAAGATTTGCCAAGTAATTTATTTAATTAATTTTGGGTTTTTTTACAAGTAAAATCGTTGAAGATTGATGTAATTTATTTGCTATTGCCAAGTAATTTATCTAATTTAGGATTTTCTTTTACTGATTTTTATTTGATATTTGTACATGTTTAAATACTTCTAATTCAGGTAATTTATCTAATTTAGGGTTTTTCTACTGATTTTTATTTGATGTTAGTACATGTTTAAATACTCCTAAAAGTTGTTTACTCGGAAATTTTGGTATGAGTTTTGATCCTTTTGTTTGTTTTGATTACTTAAATTAAATTAATTTTTTGTTTGATTGATTTGCTTCCATTATGGATAAGGTGGATTTGTGTTCATTTCTTCATTTATGGGGTTTTGTTCTTTGTTCAGTTGTTCATATTGATTAGTGTGCGTATATTATTATTTGGAGATGGAATGATTTATTATTATTGCTTTTGATTATTGTGCGTTTGAATGAGGGAATGCCATTGCAAAGTTAGAATTTCATTTTATTGAATTTGAAATTAAAAAACTGTTTAAATTTCAAATAAATCAAACAGGAGATTATATGTTCATCACCCATAAAAGGTTGGGGTTTTTCTTTGATTGTCCTCGTTTTATTTTATCATGGTTAAAGTAGGGTGTTCATTCAGGTTAATTTCGGTTAGATGTTTCAAGTCAGTTTAAAATTGGGTATACAATTTTAAATTTATCTTTACTCTTAAAAAGCTCAGAACAGTCTAACACTATTCCTCACTATTCAAAAACAAAAACTAAGAATTGAAACAGTAATGAACAACAACTATAATTTAATATCACCGTCCCTAATTCCTCTCCATTCTCCGTTTTCCCAAACCTCCTTTCCATTCTTCTACATTTTCATGACTTCTTCCTTTCTCATTCAATTTTTTTACCGAATTTTATTTGATATTTGTACATGTTTTTTTTACTGATTTTTATTTGACATTATCTAAATGTTGCTGATTTTTTTTATTGATTTTTTTGTTTGATTTTTTTCTTTGTTTTGACTAAATTCTTCATTTCTTGCTTTCCTCATCTTTTCCATTTCACAATTAAATTATGTCTTGTCTTGAATTAATCATTGATCTAAACCTTTTCTTTCAGGAATTCGATTGATCGAAGACGGTTGTAGATCGAGATTGAAGATCGCTCAATGGACATGTGAATCCATTGAAGATTTGCCAAGTAATTTATTTAATTTTGGGTTTTTTTACAAGAAAAATCGTTGAAGATTGATGTAATTTATTTGCTATTGCCAAGTATTTTATCAAATTCAGGATTTTTTTTTTACTGATTTTTATTTGATGTTTGTACATGTTTAAATACTTCTAATTTCAGGTAATTTATCTAATTTAGGGTTTTCTACTGATTTTTATTTGATGTTGGTACATGTTTAAATACTACTAAAAGTATTTAATCGGAAATTTTGGTATGAGTTTTGATCCTTTTGTTTGTTTTGATTACTTAAATTAATTTATTTTTTTGTTTGATTGATTTGCTTCCATTATTGATAAGGTGGATTTATGTTCATTTCTTGATTTATGGAGTTTTGTTCTTTGTTCAGTTGTTTATATTAATTAGTGTGCGTATATAATTATTTGGAGATGAAATGATTTATTATTATTGCTTTTGATTAGTGTGCGTTTGAATGAGTGAATGCCATTGCAAAGTTAGAATTTCATTTTATTGAATTTGAAATTAAAAAACTGTTTAGTTTTCAAATAAATCAAACAGGAGATTATATGTTTATCAACCATAAAAACTTGGGGTTTTCCTTTGATTGTCCTCGTTTTATTTTATCATGGTTAAAGTAGTGTGTTCATTCAGGTTAATTTCGGCTAGATGTTTCAAGTAAGTTTAAAATTGATACAATTTTTAACTTATCTTTACTCTTAAAAAGCTTAGAACAGCCTAACACTATTCCTCACTGTTCAAAAACCAAAAACTAAGAATTATATACGCACACTAATGTTGCTGATTTTTTTTACTGATTTTTTTTTAGTTTGATCTTTTTCTTTGTTTTGACTAAATTCTTTCAGGAATTTGATTGATCGAAGACGGTTGTAGATCGAGAATGAAGATCGTTAATTGGAGATGGGAATCCATTGAAGATTTGCCAAGTAATTTATTTAATTTTGGGTTTTTTTACAAGAAAAATCGTTGAAGATTGATGTAATTTATTTGCTATTGCCAAGTAATTTATCCAATTTAGGATTTTCTTTTACTGATTTTTATTTGATGTTTGTACATGTTTAAATACTTCTAATTCAGGTAATTTATCTAATTTAGGGTTTTTCTACTGATTTTTATTTGATGTTTGTACATGTTAAAATACTCCTAAAAGTTATTTACTCGGAAATTTTTAGTATGAGTTTTGATCCCTTTGTTTGTTTTGATTACTTAAATTAAATTAATTTTTTTTTGATTGATTTGCTTCCATTATGGATAAGGTGGATTTGTGATCATTTCTTCATTTATGGGGTTTTGTTCTTTGTTCAGTTGTTCATATTGATTAGTGTGCGTATATTATTATTTGTAAATGAAATGATTTATTATTATTGCTTTTAATAAGTGTGCGTTTGAATGAGTGAATGCCATTGCAAAGTTAGAATTTCATTTTATTGAATTTGAGATTAAAAAACTATTAAGTTTTCAAATAAATAAAACAGGAGATTATATATTCATCACCGATAAAAAGTTGGGGTTTTTCTTTGATCTTCCTCGTTTTATTTTATCATGGTTAAAGTAGGGCATTCATTCAGGTTAATTTCGGTTAGATGTTTCAAGTCAGTTTAAATTGGGTATACAATTTTAAATTTATCTTTACACTTAAAAAGCTTAGAACAGCCTAACACTATTCCTCACTATTCAAAAACCAAAAACTAAGAATTGAAACAAAAATGAACAACAACTATAATTTAATATCACCGTTCCTAATTCCTCTCCATTCTCCGTTTTCCCAAACCTCCTTTCCATTCTTCTAAATTTTCATGACTTCTTCCTTTCTCATTCAATTTTTTACCGATTTTATTTGTTATTTGTACATGTTTTTTTTTACTGATTTTTATTTGACATTATCTAAATGTTGCTGATTTTTTCTACTGATTTTTTTTTAGTTTCAACTTTTTCTTTGTTTTGACTAAATTCCTCATTTCTTGCTTTCCTCATCTTTTCCATTTCGCAATAAAATTATGTCTTGTCTTGAATTAATCTTTGATCTAAACCTTTTCATTCAGGAATTTGATTGATCGAAGACGGTTGTAGGTCGAGAATGAAGATCGCTAAATGGAGATGGGAATCCATTGAAGATTTGCCAAGTAATTTATTTAATTTTGGGTTTTTTTACAAGAAAAATCGTTGAAGATTGATGTAATTTTTTTGCTATTGCCAAGTAATTTATCTAATTTAGGATTTTTTTTTACTGATTTTTATATGATGTTTGTACATGTTTAAATACTTCTAATTTCAGGTAATTTATCTAATTTAGGGTTTTTCTACTGTTTTTTATTTGATGTTTGTACATGTTTAAATACTCCTAAAAGTTATTTACTCGGACATTTTGGTATAAGTTTTGATCCTTTTGTTTGTTTTGATTACTTAAATTAAATTAATTTTTTGTTTGATTGATTTGCTTCCATTATGGATAAGTTGGATTTGTGTTCATTTCTTCATTTATGGGGTTTTTTCTTTGTTCAGTTATTCATATCGATTAGTGTGCGACTGTGCGTAAATTATTATTTGGAGATGAAATGATTTATTATTATTGCTTTTGATTAGTGTGCGTTTGAATGAGTGAATGCCATTTCAAAGTTAGAATTTCATTTTATTGAATTTGAAATTAAAAAGCTGTTCAGTATTCAAATAAATCAAACAGGAGATTATATGTTCATCACCCATAAAAAGTTGGGGTTTTTCTTTGATTGTCCTTGTTTTATTTTATCATGGTTAAAGTAGGGTGTTCATTCAGGTTAATTTCGGTTAGATGTTTCAAGTCAATTTAAAATTGGGTATACAATTTTAAATTTATCTTTACTCTTAAAAAGCTCAGAACAGCCTAACACTATTCCTCACTATTCAAAAACAAAAACTAAGAATTGAAACAGTAATGAACAACAACTATAATTTAATATCACCGTCCCTAATTCCTCTCCATTCTCCGTTTTCCCAAACCTCCTTTCCATTCTTCTACATTATCATGACTTCTTCCTTTCTCATTGAATTTTTTTACCGAATTTTAGTTGATATTTGTACATGTTTTTTTTACTGATTTTTATTTGACATTATCTAAATGTTGCTGATTTTTTTTACTGATTTTTTTTAAGTTTGATCTTTTTCTTTGTTTTGACTAAATCTTCATTTCTTGCTTTCCTCATCTTTTCCATTTCACAATAAAACTATGTCTTGTCTTGAAATAATCTTTGATCTAAACCTTTGCTTTCAGGAATTTGATTAATCGAAGACGGTTGTAGATCGAGAATCAAAATCGCTAAATGGAGATGGGAATCCATTGAAGATTTGCCAAGTAATTTACTTAATTTTGGGTTTTTTTACAAGAAAAATCGTTGAAGATTGATGTAATTTTTTTGCTATTGCCAAGTAATTTATCTAATTTAGGATTTTTTTTTTACTGATTTTTATTTGATGTTTGTACATGTTTAAATACTTCTAATTTCAGGTAGTTTATCTAATTTAGGGTTTTTTACTGATTTTTATTTGATGTTTGTACATGTTTAAATACTCCTAAAAGTTATTTACTCGGAAATTTTGGTATGAGTTTTGATCATATTGTTTGTTTTGATTACTTAAATTAAATTATTTTTTTGTTTGATTGATTTGCTTCCATTATGGATAAGGTGGATTTGTGTTCATTTCGTCATTTATGGGGTTTTGTTCTTTGTTCGGTTGTTCATATTGATTAGTGTGCGTATATTATTATTTTGGAGATGAAATGATTTATTATTATTGCTTTTGATTAGTGTGCTTTTGAATGAATGAGTGCCATTGCAAAGTTAGAATTTCATTTTATTCAATTTGAAATTAAAAAGCTGTTCAGTTTTCAAATAAATCTGTTTCTGTGAAGAAACTTGAACTAGTGTCACTGCTCGAAAACCACCTGAAGAGGAAGTGTAATGGGAGTTGAACCGCCCTTTAGTTGATGTCGAGAGATTTCGCCTATAACTTGCACCTGCACATAACAAGTTAGCCTAACCCGGGGGTGATCTCCCGGAAAACCCCTCCGACGCTCAAGTCAGACGGGAATAATAAGAACAATAATCAATATCAGATTATAGTGGATGCAATGATGATAATGAAGGTGGAGTAATGGTGAATTGGGAGATCACAATGGGTGTTTGAGTGTGTATTTTGGCAGAGTAACGGTGTGTTATGAGTTAGTTGTGGAAAGAATGAGAAGTTCCCTACTTCACTTCTGAAGGTTGGTTATCGTTTTTGATTATTGGGACAGAGAGTGGTAGGTTACATGAAAATAAGAGCGGGAACAGTTTGAAGAATTAAAGGGGGAACTGCCTTTGACCAAAGTCAAAGGTGGTCAACAGTGGGGAGAGATGCTCAGGTGAAATGAACTAAATGACATTAAATAAATAAATAAATAAAAGAGAGGTTAAAAGTTACCACACAACACTTAGCCCCACGCATGAAGGAAGATGTAGAGCCCCAATAATGCAAAATATCTTGCTTTGTGCGGAAGATGAATCATAAACTGTAGATCAAGAAAAGAGAAGCCCCAAGCTCCTTCTTATTCCGCGGAATCTGGGCCAATTATACCGCGGCTTTTGTTTGAGACCAACACAGGGAGATTTTGATTTGGGATCCTCTATGAGGGATCCGACTTATCTATGTCGCGACAAGTGGGGTTCAGCGGTACTGCGGCTTCAGTGTTTTAAAATGTTGACTTGGAGAAAGTATTGATGAGATCCACAAAAAAGGGAATCCGACTTATCGATGTCGCGGCTTTTGATGACTGATATTACCGCGTCTTCTTCGTAATGTGAGTAATATAACTTAGAAAATATTTTTATCGAGGACTCAATTTGAGGGTCCGACTTATCGACAACGCGGAACCAAGTGTCACATTCCGCGGAACGATGTGAAAGAAATCTGAGGACTTAGAAGAAATTTTCATCTGGACTCTTCATTTAGGAGTCCGACTTATCCATGTCGCGGCATGGATGATTTTCACCTCAAGGATCTTTTTAACTTAGAAAATTTTACATGAAGGAGGTCTTCCTGGGGGTCCGACTTATCGACTTTACGGATGAGTAGAATTTTTCCTCTTTCCCTTTGATGAAGTCGCGGCATAGGAGGTTTTAGTTTTTTATGCCAATGTCGCGGAAAGATAATTGCACGGAGGATATGTCGCAGCTTGTATGAATCTTCATAAAACTTAGAAAAATTTAGCATAGTATAGCCCCCATTGCGGGTCCGACGTATCAACTTCACGGCCAGTTGGTGTTTTGAACTTCCTCCCATAATGATGTCGCGACATATAAGGATTTGGTATTCTTTCTGATGTCGCGGAATGTAGATGAGAAATGTGGGAGTGCTGAATTATGTCGCGACATGATGAGCAGAGTAGCTGATGCTTGGTAACAATTAGAACTCACTTAATAATGCCGCGGTATGGGAACATATATGCATGCTGATTTCCCATACTTAGACAAATTTGTAAAAGTTGGGACACCCAGGGGTCCGACTTATCGATATTACGGTAAGTGTCGTCACTTGGGTGAGTCGGACAGGAAAGTGGAGCTTCTTTTTGGGTACTTAGAATATTTTTGCATTCTTCGAGTACTTTGGGGGGTCTGACTTATCGATGTGGCGGTAAGCCGGAAAACTTTCCCATACTTAGAATATTTTTTTGAAGATGACCTCTATTTGGGGGTCCGACTCATCGACTTTACGGACACCCCTAGAAGTGCTGACACTTAGAATATTTTCCAATTAGTAAATATCCTGAGAAGTCCGACTTATCGACACTACGGACTGATTCAACATGTTGCCTCTGCACTTTGACATATTTCTCATCTTTTGGCTTCTCTGGTGGATCCGACTTATCGATTTCACGACACATTTGAATGGAGATGATGTCGCGGCATGTATTGATAAAATCAGCCCCATTTTTATGAAATTCACGAAAAACGTCCTTTCCAAATGAGGTAGTTGGGCATTAAATGTTACCATAAATAGCAAAGTTTGGAACTGTTCCTCTCACCTAACTTCATTTGCATTTTCTTAAATTATTTCTTAGTGAGAGAAAGTAGAGAGAGAAGCTCTAAGAATCTTCAAACATCTTCAAATTTCTGACAAAATTCAACCAAGATTTTCAAACTTTTTGTCAGATCTTCAAAGCTCTGACATAAATCTTCAAACTTTCTGACATAAATCTTCAAGATATCAAAGGTATTCAAACTTGATTGAAATTATTTGAATATCTTCAAACTGTTCATAACTTGTTCATCATAACTTGTATTTGTTCATAAGGACTTTGAATATACATTAGTAAAGAAAGTCTCATTTGTTACCTCCTATTTGTATCTTTTGTTGAAATAAAAGATACAAATAATACTTTTTATATCTTATATTTTAACAAAAGATACAAATAAACCCCATTTGTATCGCGTGTATAAACAAGGGATACAAATAATGATTATTTGTATCGCGTGTATAAACAAGGGATACAAATAACGATTATTTGTATCGCGTGTATAAACATAGGATACAAATAATGATTATTTGTATCGCGTTTATAAACAAGGGATACAAATAATGATTATTTGTATCGCGTTTATAAACACCCGATACAAATAATGGTTGGGTACTGAAATTTGGTAAGCACCATTGGGTAATTCTTCGCCTTTTTTTCTAATTCTAATTTCTAAACCCGCCCAAATTTATTCAAATCCCTGCTGCTTCAATTTGCTTCGTTCAGGTAAATTCCGTCTGCTTCAATTTGTTGCTTCAATTTGCTGTCGTTCCTCCTAAAAACCTAATTTGCTTCAATTTGCTTCTTCAATTTCCTGCTTCGTTCGTCCTTTAATGTCTGATTCTTCATTTTGCTGCTTTGTTCGACTCTCACAAATTCCCGTTGCTTCATCAATCTTCTTCCTCGTTCAATTCCTTCGTTCAGGTAAATTTTCAAACTCTAATGCTTCTTCAATTTGCTGCTTCATTCCTCCTTTAAGTTCTGATTCTTCAATTTGCTGCTTCGTAATTCGCACATATCCATCTGCTTCTTCAACTTTTCCCTTTGAGTTTTTGGTATGTTTTCTTTCTTCTTCTCTCTTAGTTTTATTCGAAAATTAGGTTTTTGTTAAACAAAATTAGGGTTTATCAACAATAACGATAGTGATCACCTACCACACCTCTCATTAACCACTAAAACCTATGTCGATTCGCGCATGCCAACAATGGCCATTACTGTCTCACGCCTCACCTTCTTCTGAAATTTAAAGTGATGTTGCCCTAATTGTTTATTGAAATTGGAGGTAACTTCGGGAATGTTATTGTCATAGATCTACTGAAATAGAGATTAATTGTTGTAAATTATTATGATTTCATTATTTGGCTTTTCCTTTTATCATTGAAATTTTCAAGAAAAAGTTTATTAATTTGATTGAAATAAAGATGAAAAGTTGTGAATTTTACCAATTGAACAATAATTCTGCACATTTGCTTGCAATATGGAAAGTTTTTTATTAATATTGTGAAATTCTAATGGTATGCTTTTTTAATTTTTGTTGTACTCTTGAAGATGTTTATTTTGTGTGATGTGAGGTATGCTTCTCATATTCATCGTATTTGCTATAGACGTAATCTGTATTGATTTGATTGCTTTATTTGAATTTTTGGACAAAATCAGTTTAATGTTTGATTGGTGGTATCTAATGTCCATATTGAAAACATTCTAGATTAATAATAAATGTAAATTAAGGAACAATGAGGTTCTGTTTGGAATAATCTGTTTGGAATAAATGTAAATCAGTTTAACCTTTTGGTTGAGTTGGTTCTTTAACATGAACATGGTATAACAACCAATGTCATGGGCTCGAAGCTCAACCACCCTTCACTTGGAGTGGGCTATTCAACATCGAGTATAAGGAAGGTGTGCTATAGTATATAACATATTCTAGGGCCTAAACCATCAGCTTAAGTTTTTGGTTGAGTTAGTTCCTTAACACAATTTGATTATAATGCCTTCACAAAAAAATAATGAAATAAAAGTGCTTCTAACCTAAAAGGTTAATGGTTATAGAAAGGCATCCTGTTTTTCATAGTTTGCTCATCTCGTCATGAAATGCTACTATACTGGAGTTGAAAGTTTCTAAAGAGAAGTCCTGCAGTCTCTCAAACATTGTTTTCCAATGAGTGAATCTTCATCAGCATGAAATGCATATTAGATGCCTCTGCATTGAATTACATGTGGCTAATGCATCTATCTGACTAGAAGGTGGATTTTACAAATACTAATAAAAAATCAGAACAATAATCTATGATATTTATATATATGGAGTTCAACAGTTTCTGTTGCTTCAAAAAAAAATGTAGTCTAGCGTAGCATTAGCTGCTAATTCAAAAAATGGAGTCTGATTTAGCAGCTGATGCTATGCTAGACTACATTTTTTTTTGAAGCAACGCTAGACTACATTACTTTCCAAATATTAGTGTAAAGGTTAGGAAAAGTTAATTAGATTTTTTTAATTAATCATTTATTTATTTTTTCTAGTTTATAATGTTAATGTTAGAGATTACAGTTAGCAGTGCAACTAGTGCTTTATGATCTAGAGATTAAATATTCAAATCAAGCTTTTTTCTTTGATTGAATTTAGTTTCCTATACGCTTGTTTTTTCACTCTGATCAGTAATCACTGCACATCAAAAAATGAGGAGAAATTGGCATATTTTAATTTGATTTGTTTTCTTCTAATTCTTTTTTGGTATTTAGGAAATAGAAAGGTTTGGATCGTTAAGATGCTATTAACCAAGTCAAGGTTATTTTCAAAATGAATACCTATTTTATTTCATAAATCTTGTTGTTGGCATCCTACTTGGTAGTTTGTGGACTGTTTTAGTGCCTCTCAGCATTATATGTCTGTGTGTTTGCTTTTGTATCGGCTGCCTCAAGATTTATTAACAGTTAAAACTGCATTAAAAGTCTCATTAAAGCTCTGTATTCTCTAGGTGATAAATAGTACAACAATTGCAGCGATGCCTTTATTCTGCTGCTGTGAGTGTCTGTACTACTCCTAGTCTCTGGCTGATCATTCGTACAACATCGAATATACAACGCGCAAGATAGTCTTTTGAACGGTTTTCTGTACGGAACCATGGCTGTTCCCTTATGGTATTATTCTTATCTTTTAAAAGAAATCAAAACATTCCATTGCTAGACAGTGTTTCTGATGTAGAGGTTTGATCTTGTTCATATTGCTTGTTCGAATGATGACACTACTACTTACATCTGTGTGTTGTATTGCCTATATCTTTGTTCCACCTACAAACATATTAAATTCATGATATGTTTAGAGATTTATATATTTAAGTGGGTTTTTTTAATATTATCTTTTGATCCAAAATTTGTTTTCACTACAACAAATTAATCCTATATTTGTCATGTGCCAAACTGAATCCATGTTACATTCACATCTTTTCTTGCAGTGTTCACAAGTGAGAACCAATACAAATGATATTTCGACGCTGATGCAGTTTCTTAATTTGGTCCTTAGAGTTGCTTGGATGCAGGTAGAGTAGTGTAAGATATTGTAGTATAGTGTTGGTGTACAGGTTACTGTATTTTAGTAGTATAGGAGGTTTGTTTTTGGATATAGGTTATTTTGTAAAAGATAAAAATTAATTGTATATACTTTTTCTTATGTATATTAATAATAATAATAATAATAATAATAATAATAATAATAATAATAATAATTTTTTTATCTGTTATGTGTCGTACTGTCTTGGTGTTATATATATATTAATATAGATATATAGGGCTATATTTGTTTTTTTAATTAAAAAAAGTCATTTGTATCTAAGGTTTAAATAGGGGATACAAATAACTGTGTTATTTGTATCGCCTGTTTTAAACACAAGATACAAATAAGGGTTATTTGTATCGCCTATTTCAAACAGGGGATACAAATAACCCATTATTTGTATCTCATTTTTCATACAGGCGATACAAATAAGGAGTTATTTGTATCGTGTGTTTCATACATGAGATACAAATAACCCTTATTTGTATCTTGGGTTTTCAAGAGATACAAATAATATGTTATTTGTAACCTACTTGTTAGTAACCTTCAATATAAGATACAAATGAGCTTAAAAACAAGATACAAATAAGACTTTTTTTACTAGTGATATATATGAACTTGACTTTAATCTTTGAAAAAATATCAATTGCTAATTTATTTTGATTATGGCTGACATTAAATCCGCGACTAACATTGAGACTAACACTTTGGACCAAAGATTTTCCCCTTTAGCCCCCTGTAACCAAGTATTAACTACTGAAGTATCTCCAAGTGACACGGATGAAAGTAGTGAAATAAAGATTACCCCACACTTTGAGTCAATAAAGACTGGGGAGTCATCTGTTTCCCCTATATATGTCGCGGACAAACCACAAGTCGCGCCCTGGGAAGTGAGCGTAGCTTTTTTGCCCAACTACATGCCAAGAATAAATCCTGATCTAGAGGGGTTATTGCTTGTAGATACTGGAAAAATGGAAGGATCAGGCGAATCTTCTAGCAGAGAAAGCGCGGTGCGTCCTCCACCACCATTCTACATCCCAGATGTGGGTCCTTTGAACTATTTCGCCGACTTGACGACAAAGGGAGATTTGGAGAAGCACCGGGAAGATATAATGCACAAATTCGGTATCCCTGATGATTACATTTTATTGGTGCCGGGGAACTACGATACTGCTAGGTTTCCCCCACCCCACTGTATAGCGGTATACTTGCCGGCTTTTGAGTTAGGACTTAGGTTTCCTTTGCACCCATTTTGTAGAGAGGTGCTAGAACTTTTAGATGTTTCGGTACCAGAGCTGTACCTTAATGCTTGGGGTTGCATAGTTGCCTTTTTGATTCTATGCAAAGTTTTGGGAGTTCCCCCTACCCTCACAGCCTTCAGACACATTTTTAGGGCGAGGTTGTGTAACTCGCAACAGCACGGTTGTGGATGGGTCAGTTTTACTCATCGTCGCGGGCTGAAGATAGTCCACGACTTGCCCGACAACCAGAAAAATTATAGGAGTAAGTTTGCCTTTCTATATTGTTCCAAAGAATGGAACATAAAGACCAAGTTTGATATAAAGCCGCAGATATCAGCCTTTAATAATGGTGTTCCTCGATGTTCCGTGTCTGACGCGGTTATAGTAGAGTACGCCAAGATGTTTGTTCGGATGGATTGGAAGCCATACAATGTCCAACTTAATTGGATTCCTTCCCCGTCTGAATTAGCAAATGAGGATTTACTTTCCGCGTTTCAAATCAGCTTATCAATTGATAAGAGTAAGAATGCTTTTTGCTGAAATTGTGGTAAGTTTGCATAATTGTATTCTGATATCTTGAATTGTTTTGCAGGAATCGCAAAGGAAAACTTGAGGAAAAAACACCCCGGCCTCATGAAGAAGTTTTCTATGATGCGTTTTGCAAGTGGCCCTGCTCAGAGGCCAGCAGACAAGCCGTTACCTGATACCCCGAAGGTAACCTCTAAAAACTAGGTCATTTTGGACTTCACCATATTAGTCTTATCCCTGATGACGTTTTTTCATTTGTAGGATTCTATGTCTACCACAAAGGGGTTGGATGATGTCCCTTCAGAAGCTGAGGCACGGAAGCTTCTGGAGAATAGGAAAAAGTTTCACATTCCTGATGAGAGCAAGAGGGCTTATCCTTCTGCTAAAGCCGACAAGGCCGCGGGAAAGGCTGAAGTGGTTGAGAAGACCGAGAAGAAAAAGAGGAAGAGGGGTTCTTCCACTGAAAGTGCTGCGAAGGAGGTTACCGCGAAAGTTATCAAAACCGCTGTTCCTCTTACAATCAAATCTGCTGAAGGTGAGCCTTCTGCTCCCAAGAAGAAACAGGCCTTGGGTAAAGGCAAAGAGAAGGTAGAAGAGACAGCCCCTGTCGATGAGCCGGTGAAAGAGATCTCCTACAACCAGCGAGACGTGGTGCCTTTTAACCCTACAACACCATTTGATGAGCTAGGTTATAAGGGGATGATCACCCGGTTCAACAGAGCCCCGGCTCAGCTGGTGAGCCAGGTCGATGTGAACAAGTTGGACGAGGTGCCTCCCTTAGATAGGGTTCGTCAGTTGCAATCCTCGGCTGCTGAGGTAAATACCATTTTGATTTTGTTTAAGCTTCTTTCCTTCAAGTATTTCTTATATAATTTCTCCAATAGGTGCTCTTGCGTTTATCTTATGAACTTAACCCATACCGCCAAGCCGTGGTCGACCAGGAAACACAGGAAGCTCTAACTGCTAGATGTGATGAGCAGAATGAAGAGCTTCACAAGTTGAGGGAAGAACTGGGTGAGCTTCCAGGCCTGAAGGAGAAGGTCGCGAAGTGCGATGAGCTGAAATCGCGGCTACAGAAGATGGATCTGTGGAGGGAGAATGCACTGAGACAGTTGGAGAGTTCAGTGGCTAATCTGGACAAGGCCACTAGCCTCTCCGCAACTGTAGGTCATGGAATAGGTGATCTGGTTGACGCCTATAACAAATTTGATTGCCAGACCCTGTTCTTAAAGAAGCAAGTTGAAGATGATGTTGTGAAATTCAACAAGTTATTGGAGGCGGCGAGGGTTCACAAGCTTCGTTCGGAGAGGCGAGCCAAGAATGCTCGTGATTGGCTTACATCTGATGATCCAGAAGCTGCGACATTCTTGGATGGGCTAACGAAGGAAATGATGGACGCCAGCGCTCTGATTAGCTTTGAACAATTCCGGTTGGCAGCGGAAGAGATGGGTTTAAACTTCGAAGAGCTCAAGGTTAAGGCCGCGGAGAAGAAGGATGATGCCCTTGCCAATCTGGCTGAAGAGCTTGAGAGAGACTCCGCAGTTCTTATAGATCCTAATTGGGACACCAAAGAGCGGGAGGAATGGCTGAAGAAAGTGAGTGAGGAGACCGAGAAGGAAGCCTTATGCTTGGATCTTGATACGTTGACTCTCACTCATTCTCCCATGCCTGAAATTCAGCAGAACTTGGCGGTGTCGAAGATTGAAGACCTGAGTTTGGAGCTTTCAGATTTGATCCTTACCGAAGGCAAGAACCTTCAGCAGCTGCGAAAGAGTTTGTCGGAGATTGAAGGTGAACCTTTTGATGTTAATGAATTTGTTGACTTCAATCCCGAAGCCCAAGTTCCATCAACCGATACCGCTGCTGTTGCTGACCCCAATGATTTTGTGGATACGTTTTAATGTACTCCATTTATTGAACAATTTTTGTGATGGTTGTAATTAAAACAATTCTTCAAAGTCCGCATTTGTCGCGGCATTAACAATTGACTTGCAAATGTTGAACTGACTGTGAATATTTTGATTGTTATTGGATATAGTTATTTTGCAATTGTCTGATTATGCTTGATTTGCAAATGTTACTTAGTTGATGCAGGTGTTGTGGCTTGATGCTTGCTTTTTATTTGATTAACTTGCCGTGACTTAAGTGACATATTTGTCAGTTAGCAAAATACTTAGAAAATATTTTGATTAGGGGGCCCAATTTGTGGGTCCGACTTGTCGATATGGCGACTTCAAGGATGGGATTTTAAAGAACACTTAGGATATTTTCGATTATGGGACCCCTCAAATTGGGTCCGATTTATCGATATGACGATCTGTTTATGATTTTCAATACTTTGAATAATTTTGAGTAAGGAACCACTATTTTGGGGTCCGACTCATCGACTTTACGGATTAGCATCACTAAAATGCTGAATTTAAGGCAATATGCAAAATGATTTATTTACCAAGTACGTCTGGTAAACATAGGTCGTAACATCAAGTACGTCTGATGTAAAAATATGAAAAATAGGATCTATTTGCCAAGTATGTCTGGCAAACTTAAGTTGTGACATCAAGTACGTCTAATGTCTTGGAATTTTCAAGATCAATAACTTAACAGATAAGCAGATATTTGAGATCAATAACCAACATGAAATAGACAAATGTTTGGAAAATCAAAATTACTGTGAAACTACTGAATGTCTAGAATATTAGGAAAATACTGAAAGTGTTCTACTGATAATTAAAAATGATGTCGCGGATAATACTGATAAATTTGAAGATGATGATTGATGAGATAGTAGCCCCTTGCATATTGACTTAAATGAAGAACTTTTTCAAGTGATCCCCACTCCACGGCCTTTGGAGTTTTTTGCCCTTCATGTCTTCTAACTCGAATGTGCCTGGTACCACTGTGCGAATGATTTTGAATGGACCGTCCCAGTTAGCCCCAAGTTTACCTTTTTCAACAAGTTTTCCCGTAGCTTCGACATTTCGCAACACGAAGTCTCCTTCTTTCAACACCCTTGTGTTGACATGACGATTGAAAAGCCGCGTCATGCGTTGTTTCTGAGCTATGGACCTTAAATGCGTGTTTCCCCTGGTTTCAGGAAGCAGGTCGAGGTTTACCCTTTTTGCCTCAGCATTGTCATCATGGTCGTAGAAAGTGATTCTGGTTAAATGTAATCCAATCTCAACGGGTAATACAGCTTCTGAACCGTAGACTAAAGAGAACGGCGTATGGCTTGTTGCCTCCTTCACGGTTGTGCGACTAGCCCATAAAACTCCAGGTAGTTCCTCATCCCAAGTGCCTTTTGCCCCCTCAATCTTTTTCTTGATGCCATTCAAGATTTCTTTGTTTGCGGATTCTACTTGGCCATTAATTTGGGGCCTCGAGACTGAACTGAACCGTATTTGGATGTTGAATTTATTGCAATATTCCACGGTATGTTTACTGATGAACTGCTTTCCATTGTCCGTGATTATGACCCTAGGTATGTCGTATCTAGTAATGATGTTACGCCATATGAATTGACACACCTGTTTATCAGTAATGGTGCTCAAAGCCTCTGCCTCAACATATTTTGAGAAATAGTCGATAGCCACAATGACGAATTTCCTTTGTCCCTTTGCTGGTGGGAATGGTCCAAGAAGGTCCATGCCCCACTTATCAAAGGGCAATACGGCTTGAATACTTGAAATATAGTTAGTTGGCTTTCTGTCCAATTTGGAGAAGAATTGGCATTTGCTACAAAGTTTTACAACCTTTTCCGCGTCTTGCTTCAAGGAAGGCCAGTAGTAACCACTTTTCAGAATTTTATTTATGACTGTTTAGACACCCTGGTGGATGCCACAATCATCCAAGATTCCGATCTGTCTATAGGGTGCACCATGAAATTGATACTTGGGTTAGGCAGGACTTCCCATACAATATCTCTAGCCGCGGAAGATTCAGCCGAACTGGCGAGTCTTGCAAGGGAATCTGCTTGAGCATTCTCTGATCTGGGAATATGAGACAAGGTGAAGTGTTCAAACCTTTTGAGGAGTTCTTTTACCTGTTGTAGGTACATCTTCATACTTTCATCCTTGGCCTCGAACTCTCCATTCACTTGTCCAACTATCAATTGTGAGTCTGAGAATACGGACAAAATTTTAGCCCCTGATTCGCAACATATTCTGAGCCCCAAGAGGAGTGCTTCATATTCGGCTTCATTGTTAGATGCCGCGAACTCGAACCGCACAACCCTTTCCATGCGAACCCCAGCAGATGAAATGATTAAAAGGCCTGCTCCACTAGAAGATTTTGTTGAGGAGCCATCTACATATAGCTTCCACTCTTGATTGGGTTCAAAGGGAGGTGGAGTGGTGGTTTCAGCGATGAAGCCAGCCAAGGCTTGGGCTTTTATTGCAGTTCGCGGTTCATATTCAATACCAAAGTCGGCCAGTTGATTTGCCCAGTCAGAGACGCGACTCGATTGGTTTCTTCCCTCTAAAATTTTCTTCAAGGGCTGATTTGATCGGACTTTTATCTGGTGAGATTGGAAGTAGGGTTTGAGTTTCCTACTTGCCATCACCACCGCAAAGAGGACTTTTTCAGCTTCTCCATAATTCTTCTCAGAGCCACGGTAAGCATGGCTGACATAGTCAATAGGGAGTTGACTCTTTTCCCTTTTACGCGACCAGTACCCCTGAAAGTGAATATTCAGATATAGAGACATACAGTACACGAGTCTCTCCATCAATGGGGGATACTAGCTTTGGAAGGGAGGCCACGTATTCCTTCAGCTGGTTGAAAGAATCCTCGGCTTCTTTAGTCCACTCGAACCGCGTTTGCTTGAGGATCTTAAAGAAAGAAGAACACTTATCTGCGGACTTGGACATGAAACGGCTGAGGGCCGCAATACAGCCAGTTAGCCTTTGGACCTCCTTCACTGAGGTTGGTGACTTCATGTTCATGATGGCCTTGATTTTGTCCGGATTCGCCTCTTTACCTCGTTCATCCACTAGGAAGCCAAGACATTTACCTCCTGTGACCCCAAACACACATTTTTCAGGATTCAGCCGCATTTGGTGCTTGCGAAGAGTAAGGAAAGTTTCTCTTAGATCCGCGGCATGATCTTTAGCCTGCTTGCTCTTGGTGATCATGTCGTCAACATATACCTCTAGGTTGCGGCCTATCTGGTGTTCAAAAACTTTGTTCACCATCCTCTGATAAGTTGCTCCGGCGTTCTTGAGGCCAAAAGGCATGACCCTATAGCAGTATACCCCGGCAGCAGTGATAAAGGCGGTATGAGGTTGATCTTCCAGAGCTAAAGGGATTTGATGATAACCCGCATTAGCGTCCATGAAACTCAGTAGGGCATGTCCAGCAGTTGAGTCCACCAACCGGTCAATTTTGGGTAGCGGATAGTCGTCTTTAGGACATGCTTTATTGAGATCAATGAAGTCAACACACATCCGCCACTTTCCATTGGGCTTCTTTACCAGCACGACATTGGACAGCCAATCTGAGTATTTGCATTCTTGTATGAATCCGGCTTTCAGCAACTTAGCCACTTGTTCCTTTGCGGCTTCGATTCTCTCCTTATCCTGATGTCGCAGCTTCTGCTTCACCGGTTTATATCCCTCTTTTATATCAAGTTTATGGCACATGACATTAGGTGGTATGCCTGGCATTTCTTCAACCGAGTAGGCAAAGATATCACGGAACTCAGCTATAGTAGCCAAGACGTCGCGTCTCTCTGCTTCGGGAAGGTTTTTGCCAACTTTTACCTTCTTCCCTTCGAATACCTCTACCTCCTCATGTTGTTCGGAAGGTTGAGATTCTGCAGGTGTGTGAGTGGCCTCTGTATACACACTCATAATGGAAGAGGGTTTTGGCCTCTCACGTTTGGAGGGAACCGCGGCAATTGGTTCTTGTTTGAGGGTATTGATGAGGCACTGTCGAGCCGTAACTTGGTCTCCCTTCAGTATACCCACCTTACCATCATCTTGCTCAAATTGAAGGAGCAATTGATGAGGAAGAATCACAGCTTTGAGTTTATTGATGAGGGGGAGCCCCATGATTGCATTGTAGGGGAATTTTAGATCAACCACGGTAAAGCGAACAGGCATAGTTTTGCATCAGTCTTTTTCCCCTACGCGAACCGGGAGGATTATGGTGCCCAAAGGCAGAACTTGATTGCCACCAAACCCTATCAGCGGCTTGTCTAGTGGCTGCAGATGCTTCTCCTCGAATTTCATTTGTCGGAGGCATTCCATGGTAATGAGATCTGCGGTGCTACCGGTATCTACCAACACCCGTTTGACTTTCATTTGCCCGATCTTTATCGACACCACCAACGGGTCAGTGTGAGGCTGTTGTAGCAGTTGAGATGTTGCGGCATCAAATTTTATGATTGGCCCTGGAGATGAAGTTTTTGGAGGTCCCTTCAACAAGGTGTGGACACTGTCCTTAGCAGCACGGACAGTGGGATAATCCTCGGTATAGCCCCCATAGATGAGGTGAATAGTTCCTTGAGTGTTGGAACTTTCCCTCCGAGTTTCCTTCCGCCTAGGAGAACCCCTTCTTAGGCGCCAGCCGCGCCTTTCTGTATCTTTTTTGTTGTCCTTTACCACAAACCGTTCCAGTTTCCCTTCATCAGCCAATTGGTACAGGATCCGCTTCAGTTCGCGGCATTGTGTTAGGGTGTGACCATGTTCTTTGTGGTAGTCACACCATAAGTTGAAGTTGCGGCGGTTTGACGGTGTAGTGGTTGGAGCCGGTGTAGGTAAATCATCCCGGATGGCGTAAAAGATATCCCGGCGGTTTATGTTGAAGAGTGGATCATTACCGCGGTCTAGCAAGTTACGGGATCCAGAGCCCTCTTCCGCGGTATATACATGTCTGGAACGAGGGGGCCCCATGTTGGATGGATCAGAGCGTTCAGTATGCCGCGGTACATGATTTCTATCCCTGGGGACGTATTCTTCTCGGCTCCTATAAGGAGGACGAGGCGGTAAATGGTCCCTTCGTTCAGATCTCCGCTTCTTGGGGTCATGTGCCTGACAGATCTCTGAAGCCATGACATAGCTTCGGCATTGTTTCATTGCCTCGGCGTAGGTTTTCACTTGGCTCTCTGCCAACTGAAATTTTAACTTTTGGGCTTTCATCCCATTGATCAAGGCATTCAAGGCTACAGACTCTTCTAACTCGGTGACTTCCAACATCGCTTCATGGAAGTTTTTCAAGTAGGAGGATATAGATTCCTCTTTTTGCTGGGTTATGCTGAGTAAATGAAAATTGGACTTCTCTTGCCTCCGAGAAGCGACGAATTGATATAAAAATTTGTCCTCGAGTTGAGCGAAGGTACGCATACTTGCGGGAGGAAGGGAAGTGTACCACGTCAGCGCAACTCCTGAAAGGGTGATGGGGAAGTACTTACAGAGTAAGGCCGATTCCGCGGAATATAGCAGCATCAGATTCTTGTAGGCCATGATGTGCTCCTCAGGACATGTTGTGCCATCGAAGGTCGAACAACGCATCTTGCATACCATTTAGGATGTGTCCCCGGCAAATAAAGTCATCGTTGTCCCATTTTGACCTCTTACGATTTTGTTTAAGGACCTCCGCTTCCGGATCATCGATTTTAGGAGCAGCCGGCTTTGGTGAGCTTATAACATAAGCCACATTCAAGGTAGTGAGCATAAACATCATCTTCTTTTGCTTATGTCTAAAGTCGACGCCAACAAATTTCTCTAACTTAGCAAAGTTAGAAGTGAAATCCTTCATTGTTGCCATCGATGAAGAGAAATGTTATCACAAAAGATTATTAGGGAACTAAATAATTCGATACAAATTACAATCGGGAATTTGTATAAACCCCTTTGTTGGATGACAAAATTGAAATTACAAGATGATATAAAAGCAATAAAACTATGAAGATTATTGTGTAACGACAACCGTTACCCGGAAACTTGATACAAGTTGAAGGCGTGTGCTCACTATCCTTTTGTGATATTTCCCCCACAAAGGTACTTGGGTTTGATGTTTGGAAATTCACAATGAGATACAATCAACAACAATACAACCTTAGTACTTAGGGTGTATTACGTAATAGCTGTGTGTTTAGAAACTATGAGCAATGTAAAGCTAGAACAAGAGTTAATTACTCTCTTGAACAAGCAAACACAAATGAGAGAAAAGATATGAGGAATTCAGAATTTTTGGTGTGAGGAATTCATCACCCAAAAGGCACCTATTTATACTCAAAGAGTATAAGAGGAGCCTATGCTCATAATCATCATCATAATGATCAAATTCATGACCATTAAACTTAATGCCATTATTCTAGAGAATAATGCACCTTAATACTACCTAATTACTCTGATAATCAAGAGTATTAAGAAGAATCCAAAGCATTAATCACAATGAAAACGGGAAGAAAAGCAACGGTCATGTTTTGACCCAGACCGCCGAGTCGGCGATAGGTCCTATAAAGGGACCGCCGACTCGGCTTTTGGTCTCTGACCAAAACCAACTTTTCCAGAGGCCAAAAGCCGACTTGGCTATGGCTCTTCCAGGGGGACCGCCGAGTCGGCTTTTAGCCACTACCTAGGTGCCCCTTTTTCCTTTGTTTAGAAATAACTTAAATGCCTTTTGGACCTCGTACATTAATACGCTTTGTCCCACTACTTTTAGTATCTTTAGCGATGTATACGGACTTAGTAAATTGATATACACTAAATGTTCAACATAACTCAAGTTGAAGTTCAAGATTGAAAGTTAGAAGGTCCTTTAATGGTGATTGAGGTAACCACAAATTATTTATTTAAGTATAAATTGATGATTTAAAGTAGTTTTATGTTCTTAAGTATAAACAATGATTGTTGAATTTTGGTAGTAGCTTAGTGTTTATGGTTTAATTTAGGGCTTTAATTCAAATTTAAGCATCAATTAGAATTTAATTGGGGTATATGAGTTCAATTAGTAATTGGGTTGTTGTTGATGATGATTAGTAATGGTTATTTAGGTTTAATTTTATAGTGTCAATTATGTAATATGAATTCTGAAATTCCCGATAAAACAAGGGTCCTACTGTTTCGTGATTTCTGTGTTGCTGTGTTCGCTTTTAGCTTTTTGTGTCTTCATGAGAGTTGTAGAGTTTCGAGTCGCGGTCGCGTGGGAACTTGAATCGCCCCAAAGTGAGTTCATATGAGGGAGTTATGTCCAAAATACTAGTAAGCTGTCATGAAAATCGACAAAGAGGTTTCTGTTGTTCTGTTCGAACCTGTGTTGCTGTTTTTGAGATAGTTAGAGTCGTTTTGGGGTTCTGGTATCTTAAGGAGATTTGTAGAGCTTCAAGTCACGGTCGCGTGAGTACCTGAATCGCCCCAATATGAGTTCGTATGAGAGAGTTATGTTCAAAATAGTGAAATACAACAGGCTGTCATGAGAATCGAGAACCACCATTCTGTTTTGGCATTTTTGGGGCAGTTGTGATTGTTTATGGGTTTTAGTGTCTGCATAAGAATTGTAGATCTCTGAGTCAGGATCGTGTAGCCACTTGAATCGTCTCTATACGAGTTTGTATGAGGAAGTTACGACCAAAATACTAACAGGTGTCCTGTTATGATGCTAATACGGGATTCTTAAAGTAGGATTGAATGCTATGAAACAAATTGGGTATTCTTTTGTTTTAATGTTTAAGGTTATTTGTTGGATATTTGAGATCAACTTATGGTCATTATTCTTTCTTTATTGATCGATATTGTTGAGTTATAGTTCTTATTTAATTAATAAGGGTGTTTGGTTCAAGTATAAATTTTGGAACTTAAATATCATTTGAGTTTTGATTAGCT
Organism: Amaranthus palmeri; assembly: GCA_019776075.1. Lineage (NCBI taxonomy): Eukaryota > Viridiplantae > Streptophyta > Magnoliopsida > Caryophyllales > Amaranthaceae > Amaranthus > Amaranthus palmeri. The sequence goes on from JAAKBH010000585.1 coordinate 50,167, forward strand.
GATGTCAATTGGATATGATCTAAGTTGGATATTGGGATTTTCACATTTGTGTAAAATTGGTTAAACTCCAATGATAGTAACTCAACCTTTTACATGTTGAAGGTTGATGATGAATTGATTGGTATTTTAATTATTGATTGCTATTCATGGCGTAGAAATGTAATCCTACAAACACTATTATCTTTTAAATTTAATTTAAGCATTTCAAATGTCATGTTATGTTTTATGATATTTGGTATTAGTGCTATTTCTATTTAAGCAAAATCGTATATTTTTGGTGTTCAAAACATTGGAATTTGACTTGGTTTGACCTTGCTTTTAATCCTTGATCAAAGTTATGTTTTGTATGTTCATAGCTTTATTAATATGAGCTTGAAAATATTGTACTATGAAAATGAGTTATGATTATTGATTTTAAAGAAAATCAAGTGATTTATTTGATTAAGTTTATATTGAAATGTTCAACATTAAAACATGTTCGTTTTTGGGAATTGGCAACGGATATTTATATCCGGATTATTATGAAATCCTATAGCTTGATAATAGGTAATGGTTATTCGGATCGGTCTCGAGCCCCCGGTCCCGTTTCGTTCTTGCAAGAACCGTATTTCGGTGATGACGATCACCCGTATTCTCAGGATTTAGATCAACCCTACTTCCTGACGGTCCATATATTCCCACGTTTTTAATTGCTCTTATATTATTGTTTTGATATGAGTTTTTAATAAATACGTTTGGTATATAAAGTTTTGATTGTTTCGAAAATGACTTTATATGTTCCATTTGCCGTATTTTGACTTTCGCTATTTACTTGTAAAGTAATAGCCGTATTTTGATTTCGCTATTTATTTGTAAAGTAATAGCCGTATTTTTATTTCGCTATAAACTTGTGAAGTTATAGCCGTGTTTTGATTCGCTATGAACTAAAAATTCTTAGCCGTATTTATGTTGAAACCAAACGGTCTTTTAAAAGAGATTTGGTTTGATAAATTAATGTTTTATAAGGAGTTACTAAATGAGAAAAAGATTAAATTGGAAATGTTTAATGACTTGTACCTAAATGTAATAGTTTGTTGGATTACTGAACAATTCAATTGTTGATAGTCTTTGATGGGGCCTATCCCTTACGGGGCAGATCCATTTTCAGGTTAACTCTGCTGTGGAGATGATGCCTTCTTGTGTTATGTGTTAAGTGCGCGACGAGGACTTCTTTTTGAAAATCATAATGTAAATTAGATATTTGTAAACTAAATTGTAATATTTTATAACGTTTTGTAAATAGTATTCACTTATTTAATGTAAAAAGTTCTAAATACTCTGATATTAGTTTGTTGTGGCTATTGAGCCACAGGTCGTATTCAGCCTATAGACTTTTATAAGTCTTCCGCTGTGCTTTGTAGACAGTATTATAATATTGTTTACGCCGGTTTGGGCTGTTTCACTATCGATCAAAAACAAAATAGTTAAAATACAAATCAATTAATGATCATCATTACTTTGTTACTTTTACATGTTTGACCGAAAATTAAAAATATAAAGTTCTATAAATTATCTTCTAGTACGATTAAAAGTAGTTTAATAAACATTGACCATTGATTATTAGCTCTAAATATATGAAATCATGTGTTTTATTAGATTAACTAATAAAATGACTGAATATAAGTATATCATACTTCTATCTTAAAAATTGGTTCAGATTTAAAGTAATTCGATCAAAAATTCGTTCGGGTTAAGTCGGTTTTAGCCGGATCGAGTTCGGTTTCGAGCATGATTCGGGTCGGATATGACTTAGGTTGGTCATTTTTAGGTTCGGCTAATCTCGGTTAACGGTTATGTGTCGATTACAGTTCCGGTTCAGCTTTCCCATTTTCGGTTGTCAACCGGTTCGGGTGCAACATCGGTTCGGGTATTGTCGGTTCGATAAACCTGAAAACAGAAGATATTTTCGGATCGATTTACTTTCGGTTTCGGTTCGGGCTTCCAAGTCGGGTCACTTTTGAACAGCTCTAGTACTTATTAAACAAGAACCGGCAAAGGCAAAAAAAACCCAAAGAAATAAAAAAAAAAAAAAGAAAAGAAGAAAAGGTTAATCGAGTAGTTGGGAATTCCCTCCACAATAAGATATGTGATATCCGAACCAAATTCCCTCCTTCCCTCGTTTTTTCCCCACTTTCTTTCTCTCTCTCGCTTTGTTATTGAAGTTCATCCTCCGCTTTTGCTACCACCACTGCCCACTTCCCGCCGCCATCCACCACCTCCTTCATCTCTTGGTTTCCAGATCTAGGATCTTCTCCTCACTGATTTCTCCTTCACTCCCCAATTTCATTAATTTCTTTCATATTTTCTCATAATTCTTTATTTTCTAATTGCGTAACTATAAAACCCTCTTTAATCAGCTTTTCAACCTTGGATTGGTTTTAATCTTAGATAGGTATGTCAACTCCTAAAACTAGGATTCCTCAATCGCAGCAGCAGCCGCCGCCGCCGCCGCATCCACCGAAAAGGCAGCTTCCTTTTTCATCAATGCGACCACCGTTTGTTCCACCGCCTGGGGATTATCATCGTTTCTCCGACAATCTTCGTTCTCTTCCTCCTCCACCACCACCTCCTCCTTCTGACCACTCCGAAGCTATTCTCGTTAAAACCCCCGTTAGTTTCCCTTCCTTTTGTATTTTAATTTTTTTAATTTTATTTTTCCCTCGTTTTTTTCCTTCTTTCAACTGGGTTTCTGATTGTCTTTTTTTTAATTTTTCTTTCAGATAATTATTGGTTTTGGAATTATGATCTTGCTTCTTTTTGTCTTTTGATTTATTTCTTTTTGTCAGTCTCGATTCAACATTAATTGCTTAGGGTTTTGCTTTTTCTCAAATTTTTTACTTCTGTTCTGTCTCAATTATCAATTCCCATTCCCCAATTAGAAATGTTCGTAGACCTGATCACTTTCTATTCCAATTGGGGCTGTTGTGTTAAGCAGTATAAGTTCTTCCGGAGTTTACATGTGTTTTCATTGTTATGTTGTCAACTGGCTAGTAAATATATTTGTTTTGGTTTGTCATCAAGTGAATTTTTGTGCCAATATTTCAATCACGTCTGGTTAACTGCCATCAACAAGTCTAGTTATTGGTCGATGTTGCAACCTTGAATGGCTTCTTAGCGTCGACATTAAGCCATTCCGTCCTGAACTTTCTTATTTATGGATTCAAGTTTACATGAATGAGATTTGATAGTATAGTGACAATGTGCGTTCATTTTTGGATATGGCGTGTGCTGCAGTTAATCACATATCTTTGCAAGCACCTTTTCTTTTACTATTGATGCTAAAGGTTGACAAATGATCATCTTTCTGTATTTTGATTGTACCCTTTCTGTTATTCTTCGTTGTCAGTTTCATAGCATTTCAAGTTTCTATTGATATAGGCCAATAACCATTCTGGCTCTGTAAAGTACAATTATGTCTCTTTGAACTCAGTTAAGTTGTAGATCAAGCTTAATTATTGTTGTAGTAGCAGTGCATCATCCCAGCATCTTGATGTTATAAAGTATACTCCTTGTGAGTAGCTGAACAAGAAATCTGGCTGCTTGATCAAGCTTAATAATTAAACTATAGAATGTGATTCATTTTGTTGTCATCAAATTTTTATAGTGATCGTATTGGTCAGAGTAGCTGTAGTTAACTGCTCGTTATATTTCTTTTTTCTATTTTTTTAATTCTAAAGAAATCAGGAAGACATATGCAGCTCTAGCCTATGCTTGGTGTAGGGCTTTGCACCACTACCCTTTGGTGCCACTGTCTCAAATTTTTGGATATTGTTATCCAAAAATTACCAATAATATTAATTGAATGATTAGTAATTAGTAAACCAATGATATATTTTAATGTGTCTTTATGAATAATTTTATTAATTATTAATTTTTGAATTTACTTGGTAACTAGATATGTACCACTTTCCAACGCAACTTTTAAAGATAATTTTTGTTTTCTCAGATTTCTATTGCTATTTTGGAGTCAGCTCTTCATTGTTGGCTTTTCCCTGAGTAACATTGTTTTGTTTGTACTTATGCTAACCTTTAGTTTGTGAAATGTTTTTGATTATCAGACAATGAAGCGTAAGAGTGATGTAGCAGAATTTGATGGCGAGTCTAGTGATTGGACAATCAGTCCAGGATACACTGAAGTAGTTAACAGCCCTCTCCAGACACCTGTGTCCGGAAAGAACGGAAAGGGGAGAGGATCAAGGGTTACCAAGGCAAACAGAACCGGGCCTCAGACTCCGATGTCAAATGCTGGTCAGTGTTGCAACTTGAATCCTTTATATATGACTGTCTCTAGTGAGATAAAGGCCTGATTTAAAATATTGTGTCATGTAATCATGTTTTAATGTGATAATTATCTTCAAAAGAAGATGACTACTAAGGGTTTTAAGACCTTTTGTATCTTCATTACTTAAAATAAAACTCTTGGATAATATTGATAGTATCCTTTATGGTAGTTGAAAATATCAAATTTCAGGTTCTCCAGGCAACAACCTCACTCCAGTTGGTTCTTGTCGCTATGATAGCTCCCTTGGTAATTTCTAGTTTTCTTCAAATTCAGTGGAGTTTATTATAGCTTAGTTTTGCTGCATATGATCTTGAGTTTGACTTGACTGATGATGCTATTTTCTTTTTGCTGTCATAGGACTTTTGACAAAGAAGTTTATTAATTTGATCAAACAGGCAGAAGATGGTATTCTTGATTTAAACAAAGCTGCTGATACTTTAGATGTGATTTTCTGTGACATTCTTTCTACCTGGCCTTTTCTTTTCTCGTCCTGAAGGGATTATAATTTTTGTGCTTTTTTGTGTTTCAGGTTCAAAAACGACGTATTTATGATATAACCAATGTTCTTGAGGGTATTGGGCTCATAGAAAAGAAGCTGAAGAATAGGATACAATGGAAGTATGTATTACTTTGTGTGTGTGTGTGTGTGTGTGTGTACGATCTACCTTTTCTTTGTTTTTTCCTTGCATTTATTCATTTTTCACACCTGCTCTAGTCTTAAAATATGTGAATAATTTATCAGGGGACTTGATGTCTCAAGGCCAGGTGAAGTTGATGAGAGTGTTACCAGTCTCCAGGTATTCTAATTAACAACTTAAATGATTATGACATCCTCTCTTCCATATAAATTTGCTCATACACTTGCAGCTTTGTAGAACTGACTTTATGCTCCCAGTTCAACGTGCTTCTTTTTTTCATCTGCCTTTGTTGTTATATAACATAATTTTTACTCATTCAGGCAGATGTTGAAAACCTTTCAATGGAAGAACGCAGATTGGATGAACAAATAAGGTCAATTTCCCATGAATATGTTTAAGAAGTCTTTCTTGTTGCTTTGCCCGTTTTCCCGAACACTGAATCTTTAATTTATTGCAGAGAGATGCAAGAAAGATTGAGAGAAATTAGCGAAGATGAAAACAACCAGAAGTAATATTTCTTCCAGCTCATTTCTCGGCTTTTCATAATTTATTTAAAGTACAAGTAATCTGAAACGTCTCGAGTTTGACTTGATCATAATTTAGGTGGCTGTTTGTTACCGAAGAAGACATAAAAGGCTTACCTTGTTTTCAGGCATGCTGTCTCCTACTATACTACTTTCGATAATTCAATGGTCTCTGATAATTTATTTTGGATTCTGCTTCATTATCTATTCATTAACTTGCTACTTTTTGGATATGTAATTTGTGGCCAATGACAGAATGAAACTTTGATAGCCATCAAAGCTCCGCATGGAACAACTTTAGAGGTTCCAGATCCAGACGAGGCAAGTGGAACAAGATCACCATATGTACTTTTCTTAAAGTAATGGCATCATCATCTTTTCTAAATTACCAGTTTGCTATGTTTAATGTATTAGGCTGTTGATTATCCTCAAAGACGATACAGAATAGTTCTTAGGAGCACAATGGGTCCAATTGATGTTTATCTTGTCAGGTATCTCTTCCTACATTTCTTATTTGTTGTGCTTCTGCCCCATATTAAGTGAACTATCTATCTAGAATCTATTTAAAAAGGTCAACCCACAGTGCCCCTGAAATAAGCAGAAGTCCTTGTAAAAGGATATTTTAATCAAGTTGTTTCATCAAAACTTTGAGTTTTAATTCTAGAATCAATATTTTTGGTGTTTTCTTGTTTAAGAATTTCATATCCTGTATTTTGCCTTGCTGTTGGTTTGGAATTGTAATGTTTTGATCAACTTATAAACATTATCTGTACCTAGTGTACAAAACCCGTGCGATGCACGTTTTTTTTAGCATAAACATACATAAGAATATGATATTATATTCTCTGATTTACTCAATTTAACTATAAATACATTATATGATTTGGCAAAACACTTATTTTTCAGTTCTTTTATTAAATTGTATAATTTAGAAAAATAAATTGTCATGCACACAATCAATTATAGTCCTATCAGATTATCTTCGACATTACGCAAAACACTAAGAAATCGCGATGCCTTTTTTCCAGTTCTTTTATTAAATTTTATGATTTGACAAAGCTTTAAGAAATCGCCATGGGTCATTTTGCAGTTCTTTTATTAAATTGTATGATTTATGATAATAAATTGTCATGCACACAATCAACTAAGTCATACTCCCTCCGTTTCCTAATGTTCTTCCCATTTAGAATATTCTATTTTGGAAAGAGAAATTTGATTGAGATTTTTAAGACATATATAAAAGACAAAATATATCCATGTGAGATCTCGTTAGATTCGTCTTAATGTATACTTTTTTATTATATATTTTTTATAATTATTTATGATGCGTATTTAGAGATATTTAGGCTCAAAATTTACTTTGAAAACTGTGCAAAAAATCTGGGAAGAACATTTGGAAACGGAGGGAGTATTAAATTAATATTTGGCAAAATTCTAATAAATCTTCATGTGTAATTTTCCAGTTCTTTTATTAAATTGTATGATACTTTTATATTTGGAAAACTCTAAGAAATCATCATGTGTTATTTTCCAGCTCCTTTATTAAATGGTATGATTTGACAAAACTCTAAGAAATCACAATGTGTTATTTTTCAGTTCTTTTATTAAACTGTATGATTAAGGAAAATAAACTGTCATTCACACAATCAATTATAGTCCTATTAGATTAATACTTTTATATTTGGCAAAACTCTAAGAAATTACCATGTGTTATTTTTCAATTCTTGTATCAAATTGTATAATTTTGGCAAAGCTTTAAGAAATCGCCATGTATTATTTTGTAGTTCTTTTATTACATGTTATGATTTAGGAAAATAAATTGCCATGCATACAATAAGTATAGTCTTATTGAACTAATACTTCTATATTGCGCAAAACTCTAAGAAATCACATGTGTTATTTTTCAGGTTTTTTATTAAATTGTATGATACTTCTATATTTGGCAAAACTCTATGAAATCGCAATGTGTTATCTTACAGTTCTTTTATTAAATTGTACATTTTGGCAAAACTCTAAGAAATCGCCATGTGTTATTTCAGTTCTTTTATTAAATTGTATGATTTAGGAAAATAAATTGTCATATACACAATTAATTATATTCCTATTAAATTAATACTTCTATATTTGGCGAAAATATAGAAATTGCCATGTGGTATTCTCCAGTTTTATTAAATTACATGATTCACTCGACTTTTAAAGGTAGCTCTAGGTTTTTCATCTTCCCCTTTTCCTACCATGCATGGTCTTTGTTTTATCTCCAGCTTTGGTGTTTATAAAATATTATCGTCATTCTCAAACTTATTCACTATTCACATTCTAGTCAATTCGAAGAGAAGTTTGAGGAGATCAGTGGTGCTGAACCTCCCTCAAATTTACCAAGCACCGCAAGTTATAATGAACAAACAACAGCCGCAGCAGACGATGAAAGCAGAGGCAATGAAATAGAAATGCAAGAACAGGAGACCCAAAGATTATATCCAGATGCCAATTCACAGGACTTTGTGAGTGGAATCATGAAGATAGTACCTGAAGTTGATGTAAGTTTGATTTTTGAGCTTGATATATGGCATGGGAAAATAAGTTCGAAATTTTCTTTTGCATCATCTATACAGGAATTGTTTTGAAAGCAGGTGTTTTCATTTATAAAATAATTCTAGATGTTTGACATTGGATTGAAATCTTGACTTTTTTCATTTATAAAAAAATTATTTATGATTTCTGCAGAGTGATGCGGATTACTGGTTGCTTTCTGATGGTGATGTTAGCATTACTGACATGTGGAGAACAGACTGTATCCTTTTTTAAATCTGTTGCTTCTGATTTATCATCAACCTCTTTGTCATAAAATTTCCAAAGGTGAACTGATTAAAACAATAAACACAGAAATCCTTAACTCAATGATAGCTGGAGTTGAATGGAACGACTTAGGCACTATACATGAAGAGTATGGTGTGGAAAATGTAGGCAGCCTACAGCCTCAAAGCCCACCAGCAGCTGCACAGAAGTGACTCTAGTTAACACGCCAGGGAGTTAGTTGCGAGTGTCGTTCGTGTTAATCACTCTTTCTTGAAGTGGACAGAGCTTCTGAGCTTTCTTGTGTTAGGCATCAAACTGCTTATAGGACGCTGCAACATTATGTGCATTATAGTTCTTTGCAGAAACGTGATAATTGCATCGTTCCTGATGCATTTGTACAGCCATACAGTAGAAATCGCTAAAAAGCGAAGATATTTGGGTTAGTTTGTAGCTGTTGCTTGTATAATTACTCGTCTCTTGATTTTGGTCAGAACTCAGAACAGAGGAAGTTGGTCATCAGATTATTAGTACTTGATAATTGAGGGAGGGATAAAGTTGCTCATCGTTCTTGATATGACTGCTAATACTTGTATCCACAATGGAAATGCATTGTTGGTTTGCATTACATGCTTAATGCTTTCACTCCTATGCTACCTCTTAGTACCCGCCTGGAATCAGACAACTAAGAGGGTAAATTTTGTGGAGCAAATTTCTCAAAAAATGCAGTAATAGAGTAATGCTTATTCTACGTTACTTAGGCATTTTTATCAAAATTGAGTCTTATGCCCACATTGCTTTTTACTAACTTTTAAATTCATTTTAAAGTCGGGTCAAGTCCAACTCGATTATATGGTCGGATAAATGTCGAATCGTTAGTTGTGCTTTGACTACCTCTTAAAACATACGGTCATCTATCTTTTCGGAGAGGATATTTGATTAAGACAAAAATGTAAGAAAAATTAAAATCATTTAATAATAACTACCTCTATGACCTTCATCAAGCTAGAGTAATGGCAAAGCAAATGAACAATTATGGTGGAAGAAGATTATGAGCAAGAGAAAGGCAAAAATGCTTAATTATTGATCGGGTATATATTTACGTAGGTCTCATTGGTAAATATTGACTCCTTTTTTAGAGGTATTAATTTACTCAAGTATTGATTATCTATAACTAGGATAGAAACCCGTGCAATGCACGAATTTTTTAATACGTTGATATTTTAGTGAAATTTCATATGAACGAAAATATTAAATGAAAGTGCGTGATAAATTATTTACATACATACATTGTAATTAAAAAAAAGTAAATATCAAAAACAGAAAATAGGTTGTTAATAAAGAGTTTATAAGTTTTGAAACACCTCTTTATATAATACACTCTCAGTACGATGACATATTTCAAAATCCTGTCGTTTTAAAATTGTAGAAACTTTGTCTCAGTTGTCAAAATCACTGGTCATAAATAAATTAATCACTATACTATTATTGCATAAATAAAAAATTAATGGTCAAAATCCCTGATCTCATTGTTATTATTGCTATATTGTCATATAATAACTATACTAAACATTAAAAATCTCTGGTCAAGTTTACTCCTCCCGTAATTAGGAAAAGATCCCTGGTCATATAATTACTATACTAAACATTAAAAATCCTTGGTCATAAATAATCCTGTTGTATTTAAAAATATCTGGCCATAAATACTCCTGCCAAAAATACTGGCCAATAAAAAATGGAAAATTTGCCATTAATAATCCCAACTATCACCCGTTGGCAAGAAATAATCCCAACTATTGAATATTTTTTAATAATCCCAACTATTGCTAATGTTTGCTGAAAACAGTCCCTTGTGATTTGAAACCGGCTATAATAGGTTATTGGAAGTAAAATTTTTTTTTTCCTTTTTTCTAATTTTCTTCATTCAAACCCATCTTCTTCTTCTTCTTCATTCTTCATTCATCCATCTTCTTGTTCTTCATTCATCATAAACCCTAATTCTTCATATATCCTTCATCATCTCCATCTTCTTCTTCTTAATTCATCCTAAACCCTAAATCTTCAATGAATTCTTCTTCTTCTTCTAAGTATTCAAATCCTAATCCCAAATATTGCAATGTTGAAGATGAAAGGGTAGGTTAGTGTTTTGACTTTGTTTTAACCTATTTCATGATGAAGGAAAGACAAAAAAAAAAAAAAAAGGAAAAAAAATGTTACTTCAAATCACCTGCTGCAACCGGTTCCAAATCACAAGGGACCGTTTTCAGCAAACATCAGCAATAGTTGGGATTATTAAGAAATAATCAATAGTTGGGATTATTTGTGGCCAACGGGTGATAGTTCGGATTATTCATGGCAAATTTTCCTAAAAAAATTACACTTGTCACCCCCATATTCACTTGACTTTTTCATCAATATACATTAAAATTAATATAGTGTATGATTCCAGGCACATAAAACTAAGATAATTTTTCCTTCCATACTAATTACTTCCCTTTTACACTTTTCCCAGGTGGGGGTGTAAGTAATTCGGTGAAAAACCGAACACGAAACCATACCAAATCGATTAAATAATTTGGTTTGACTATGTTATTTATATTCAAGCTAAGATGTACCATAGGACATGCTACTGCCATGCACCTGATCCGTGCTCTTCTCAAGTTTATGATTTTTCCTCAACTTCTTATGCCATGTCATGCAAGGCTAACAGCTTCTGTTATGACTCTATGTACGACTTCCTATTTTATATAAATGTTATTTTTAGTCTTCTCATTTTCAATATACAATATGGCAATGTAATGCATTTCTCTCTCTTAATGAGTAATACTTCATCTTGCTGTTTGAATTCTTTCTGTATGAATATTTGAAGTTTAATATTCATTCTAAACTTTATCATGGTATATCAAAGCGAGATTAAGATCCCTTGCCTTTTGCTTCTGTTCGTGTATTTTTAAAGTAATATTTTTTTGGATAAATGGAGATTAATAATCCCAACTTTGCGTGATCCGCTCAAAACAATCCCAACTTTCGATTATTTTCTAATATACCTAACTTTGCCACTTTGTTGCTCAGGACATACCCTTTAATATGGTAACCGGTTATAACAGGTAAATCACTTTTTTGTCATGGAAATAAGAAGGATAATGGAGATTAATAATCCCAACTTTGCGTGATCCGCTCAAAACAATCCTAACTTTCGCATATTTTCTGTTATAACCGGTTACCATATTAAAGGGTATGTCCTGAGCAACAAAGTGGCAAAGTTAGGTATATTAGAAAATAATCGAAAGTTGGGATTGTTTTGAGCGGATCACGTAAAGTTGGGATTATTAATCTCCATTTATCCTATTTTTTTTGTTCATCTTGAATCCTTTTTTTTGTCTATTTTTTTAAGTTTCTAGTTGTTCATGGCTTCTCAAAATTCAAGATCCTCTACAAACACGGAGTCCACTAAACAGATTTCTTTTGATCAAACTCAAAATCCCGATAGTGTATATTACATAGATCCGTCCCATCATTCCACATTAGAACTTGTCATTGTGCCTTTTAATGGAACCAGATTTGTTTATTGGAAAAGGTCTATAGTTATTGGCCTTGTTTCCAAGAATAAAATGGCTTTTGTTGATGGTAGTTTGCCAAATCCAGAAGATAATTCATCGGATCTTAAAGCATGGGAGAGGTGTAATACAATGGTGATAGGTTGGATCATGACTTCTTTAGAAAGAACACTTGCTAAAAGTGTGATGTATTATAATACTGCTAGGGATGTCTAGATCAAACTTGAGGACGAATTTGGACAATCTTCCTCTACGTAGCTTTATCATATTCAAGAAGATCTAGCTTCTCTCACTCAATCTGGATCGAGTATTGTAGAATATTATACTAAGGCTAAGGCACTATAGGATGAACTAGACAATGTAGATCCTCTATTCATATGTTCTTGTAATGGATGCAAAAGTGACACAACAAAAAGAAATTTGAGGCAGCAAGAAAATCGAAGAATCATCAAGTCTTCATGAAATTGGACGAGCATTACAGTCAAATCAGAACTAATATTTTGATGAAGGATGAGCTTCCTAATCCTTCTCAAATTTATAGAAAACTAACATAAGAACAAAGACACAAAGAAATCAGTCAAATGAGTGTCATTCCTACTAAGCCTGCTGCTTTTGTTGCAGATAAACGAAAGTTTCATGATAAGAGCTATAAAAACGACTCTCATTCATCCAATGGAGGAAAAAGAAATAGCTATTTTTAGAGCATTGCAAAATTTCTAGTCACTCTATTGAACGGTGTTTCAAGATTCATGGATACCCTAACTCCACCAAATCTCTTCCAAACAAGAAGTTTGCTGCAAATAGTGCTAATTCTGAAGCAAATTCTACACACTTGTAAGCAGACCATTCTGGATTTACACCTGCTCAATATAATACTCTTCCTATGCTCCTTGGCAAGAAAGATATTGTGAATGATAAAGAAATCTATCTTAATGATGCTTCAACTAATTTACCAGGTACTTTATGCCAAGCTTCTTTTTATGATAATGTTCATTGGATAATTGATAGTGGAGCAACAGATCATATGTGCAACACTATCAAATTATTTTAGGATCTTAGAGACATTGGAGGAAATGACCATAGTATTACCATACCAGATGGTAATAAAATGGTTGTCAAGAAAATTAGTGATATGCATTTGGTAGAAGGATTAATTCTCAAAAATATGTTGTTTGTTCCAGACATACAATTCAACCTTATTTCATTCAACAAGTTAATAGTTGATACTGCTATGCACATAATTTTCATTACTAACTCTTGTTATCGACGAGAAAGGTTCTTACATCTTGGTAAACTTCACAATGGACTTTATTACACACTGGACAATACCCTACTACCTACTCATGATGACAAAGTTTTTTCCAATAAAGCAAGCATAGTTTGTAACATCCCAGAAAAACTAGGTGGGACTCGAGTTAAACCAAGATGTCATTAATGTATGATTAAAATAAATTTTTAAAAGTAAAAACCTGCGGGTCGAGTTCAACTAGAGTTATTACGAAAAAACTTAGCGATGTGAAAGTCTAAGCAACAGATAAGATATAGAGTCAAAAGTCCAAGTAATACAACTCCAGAACAAAGTCGCCTCTTTAACATAACTCTTTCCTTAAAACTAATTAAAAGTTCAAATTATAATCATCTGTACTCTATCTTTTTACACTCCAAGTGTAATCCTCACTTTCCAACCTGCAACTTAACTCACTACTAGTTATCAACCCCGAAAGAAAAACAACATCATCGCAGGATTGTTATGATCAAAGGTACACATTAGCAAAAAATCTTCTATAATATTTATCATTTTAACATAAAACGAAAATAAAAATCTACCATACGTCAGCGACTGTTTAATATTTACTTTTAATAAATTTCAAAATGATTCATTGAATTAATCAGCATACTGCTGTACTTTCCCAGCCATACTGCCGGATCAAACCCTTATAAAACTTCAAGGATGACACAATACATTAGGAGGAGCTAACGCCTAAGCAAGTCTCTATCATAGACAACATGCTATACTTTGTTGCCTATGGTTAAGTATGCATACTCCCGTGGTGGCTCATGATGCCCCTATAAACCGCGAGTAAATTTTTTCCACCAATTGTCATCATACTACGTCTACTTTAAAGTTAACGAGGTCATACTACCTCTACTTGTCAAGTTATTGAAATCATATCCCTTGATCAAGAAAGAATAACATCATGTTCATACTTTATTCAATATAATATTATTATTATTATTATTACTCTTTTATAACAATGAATCCACGATGTACAAAGTTTTACTACGTGTACGTACCATATCAAAGCAATAGCAAATCTTAAATGTACTTATCAACTGCCCGTCACGAATCGACTTCCTACATAATTTAATCGTACGTAAGAGAATAAACATACATTCACACTTTCTCAAGCCACAATCAAAACACACACACATATCTAACACCAAACCACTCTACAACAAATTCATGATCACCCAACACACTTCATCACAATATAACATCAAAAAGAAAATTCAGATTTAGTATTCTGTTCAGAACAATATGCTAACACTATCAAACTGCAATTCCGACTTCACCGTTGCGTCCGAAAGACATCAAAACCCTAAAGTACTAATTTATAATGTACTCTAAGTATTTTTAACCTATTTTCAAGTCAAAAAGTGCCCCAAAACCATTTTTTTACAATTTTCCTAACCCTACGAGATTTGTCAAATTTCATCTAAAAAAATAAATTTTAATAATATAGTTCCTATTAAATCTCAATGACCAAATTTATATAATGCTTATGAACCATCTTTGAAATTAAATTCATCATTCAACAATAATTAAAATTCATCTTAGAAAGCATTATAGTAGAGGGTAAGAGGAGTCGGGGAAGGCCTAAGAGAACACGGGATGAGCAAATTAAAATTGACATGCACGAGTTGAACCTCTCTAAGGACCTGACTAGGGACAGGGGTAGTTGGAGGCGTCTATTCATGTTTTAGATTATGATTCCTTGGAAGTATATTCTGAGGTTCTTATCCTCATCTTTTCTCGAGCGGGGGGGACTCCTTTTGGTCATGCTCTCCTTTATGGGTATGAGTTGCTGCCGTCCTTCCCTCCCCAGACCCTGTCTATAGTTCTCTATGTACGGGAAACACTGGGTAGGATCATGATGATGATATTAGCCAATAAAATAAATTTCTTTTCCCGCTAAATACAAAATACCACATACACATATTTTATATGAATATTCATATTTTTATATATAAATTTCACAATCATCCTTCACACAAACAAATCCTATTTTCACATATATGCATAACTAATAACCCTAAAACATTCTACATCAATTTAGACAAAAGAATGCATCACAAATTCATAGATGAAATTTTAAATCATAAATTAAAGACAAATCACAAGATAAAAACATATAATAATCATAGAAATTTTAAATTAAAACTTAATAATCAACATAGGTTTAAGAATTATACTCACAATTGCAATGGAAAAACACCAAATGATGGGAAATTCACCAAGCTAGGCGTGTGGTATTAGGAAGAACAAGAGATAATTATTTTTTTGTAAGTTTAGGAATGATAGAATGGGAGAAAAAGAAATGATTATGAAATTAAGGATGATAATTATGTGTGATTAAGGCTTGCTCTTTCATTGCCCTATGGGAGTTACAAACTCCTCCTAATTCTCACCATAAGGTCGGCCATCCTCTCACATTCCCTCCCATTTTAGATATTTTTTTTTAATTTGAAAATAAAGATGGGTTAAAGAAAGAGCTAGGACCCATAGTAATTGAAATTGCCAAAAAGAATTGAAATTTCATGACTTAGCCCAATAATATAGTATATAAAATATACATATATAAAATAATATTACTAGTAAATTATTATATATATCGGGGAAAATATCGAGGTATTACATAGTCACTGTTGCTTCTAAAAGTTGCATAGAACACGTAAAGCTCTTGCTTCTAAGACTTGGTCATTTACCTTTTTCAAGAATGTTTCCCAACTTGGATGTAAAAGTTGTTCAAGAAAATTTCATTTGTTCAATATGTCCAAAGGCTAGGTAAACTAGAATTCCATTTCCTCATAGCTATATAAAGTCTAATTCACCTTTTGAACTGTTACATGTTGATGTGTGGTGAACCATATGCTAATAAAACTCACTCTGGTTGTAGCTTGTTTCTTACTATTATTTATGATTTTTCACGCAACACTTGGTTGTATTTGATGTAGTCTAAATTTCAAAATGTGACTGTTTTGTGGCAACTTATTACTCATACTGAAACTCAGTTTCTCGTAGTCATGTATAAATTATTTGCACAGATAATGCCAAAGAACTGTGCGAAGGTGCTATGTTATAATTTTATCATTTTAAGGGAATTCTTCATCAAAAGAGTTGTGCTGAATTACTTCGCAACAAAACGATGTTGTAGAGCACAAGGACCGTCATCTTCTTGAAACAACACAAGCGCTTTCTTTCCAATCAAATTTACCATTGAGTTTTTGGGTTGAAGTTGTCTAATGTACCACATATTTAATAAATCGCATGCCTCTTACGTCCATTGGCAATATATATCTCCTTATGAAAAGTTATTTGGGCACCCACCTAACAATGATCATCTTATAGCCTCTTGACGCCTATGTTTTATTTCAACAATCAAACAAGGGAGATCTAAATTTGATCCTAGAGCTTAGAAGTGTATCTTCCTTGGATATCCCTATGGTCAAAAGGCCTATAAGGTCTACAATCCTAGCACCAAGAAGATGATTATATCTCGAGATGTACATTTTTTTAGCATTACTTTCCATATCACCAACAACTCTCCACTAATGAAACTCCTTTTTCTTTTTACCTGCCTACCTATACCCCTCCTTTACATGTAGATGAGTCGTATCCTACCCATCCAGCTTTTGATTTTGACACCTCAAACATCACTACTTATACCCCTCCTTTTCCTTTACCCATCGAAAGCCCTAATACCTTACACACTCCTCCCACTCCTTCCCTTGTACCCACTGTCCCCCATGATAATAACTCTTGTCCTTTTCCTATTGTCTCACATAATACTCTTTGTACTTTGCCAACTATTTGACCCACTGCCTCAAACACTCCTTATAACTTAACTCCTTTATCTACTGACTCCAACAATTGTCCTATTTCTCCCCTCTTAGACGTTCTTCCAAGCCCTCTTCTAAACACAAACATCTTCATGATTTTATTGCAATGTTATGCAAAATGAGTTGAATGCTCTTGATTTAAATAATACTTGGGAATTGGTTTCACTTCCTCCAAATAAGAAAGCCATTGACTCTAAATGGGTATTCTAGATTAAACTTGAGTTGATGGGAGTCTTGAATGGCATAAGGCACGATTAGTTACTAAGGGGTACACCCTAGAGTATAGTACTGACTACAAAGAAACATTCTCACCCGTTGTCAAAATGACTACTATTCGGTGTCTTATAGTTGTTGCTGCTCATAGAAAATGGACTCTTTATTAACTCGACATCAATAATGCTTTCCTTCAGGGTGATCTCCATGAAGAGTTTTAATCATCCTTCAAACATGTTGTGTAAGCTCAAAATGTCCTTATGTGGTTTCAAACAAGCGTCTCGTTAGTGATTTGCCAAGTTAACTACTGAACTCTTGCATCGGGGTTTTGTTCAAAGTAAGAACAATTATTCTCTATTTTTGAAAGATAATGCTAATTTCTTTACTATGATTGTTGTCTACGTTGATGATATAATATTAATCGGGAATGACACCTCTCTGATTCATCGCTTGAAAGTTCATTTACATAAGCTCTTTAGTATGTTGATTCCTTGGACTTGAAGTCTCCTACTTGGATGAAGGCACAATTTTCTGCCAAAAGAGGTTTACCATTGAAGTTCTTTGAGAAAGTGGCATTATTGAATTCAAAAGAGCCCTCACCGCTTTACCTGTTAATCTTAATCTTCAACATTGCAACTCCCCTTTTTTCTCTAACCCTACTCTATACCAAAGTCTTGTTGGGAAACTTAATGTTTTTTACCCAAACTCGACCTCATCTCTCCTACCCTACACAAATACTAAGCCAATACATACAACATTCCACTTAACAACATTTTGATGCCTGAATCCATACCCTTAGTTATGTTGCTTACACAGCTGGCCAGGGCATCATTTGAAATCATCTGATAAAATTAATCTTTAAGTCTTCTCCAATTTGGATTGGACCTCGTGTATTGATACTAGACGCTCCATAACAAGGTATGTTCTTATGCGTGGTCAATCTCCCGTTTCTTGGAAGTCCAAGAAACAAAGCACTATTTCTAAGTCATCTTCCGAGGCTAAGTATCATGCCCTTTCTACTGCATTAGAGATTACTTGGATTGTTCGATTGCTGGGTGACCTTGGCTTGACTCATTTACAGACGGTTACTCTATTTAGTGATAATTAGTCGGCTATACATCTTGCTCACAATCTTACACAACATGAGCATACCAAACAAATGGCCATAGATTGTCATTTTACTCGTGAAAACGTCCTTGAAGGCCTCCTACACCTCGCTTACATTCCTACTAATGAACAGATTATTGATCTCTTTACAGAGTCTTTACCTTCTACTCAAGTTTGAGGGGGATGCTAATAATATTCATGCTAAGGTGCACAATATGACATGATGCTGCCATGCACCTAATCTGTACTCTTCTCAAGTTTCTGATTTTTCATCAACTTCTTGTGCCACATCATGCAAGGCTAACAACTTTCTGTTATGAATCTTTGTACAACTTCCTATTTTGTATAAATGTTGTTTTTAGTCTTGTCATTTCACTATACAATTTCTCTCTCTTAATGAATAACACTTCATCTTTTTTTTAAATTTTGGAATTATACATATCAATAGAAGAAAATAAACACTGAGACTTGGGAGCTAGCACTGCCGGCATAAAAAACCCCGCGAGGGGAAAAAGCCATTAGAACTGGGGACCAAGAAACAGGTCACTTCAACAGCGCATAGGAGTGGACTATGAAAACATCAGAGTTGAAACAATGCTAAGACCTTACACACCAAAACAAAAGTTTACCTACCACCTTACACACCAAAAAACTGCAATAGGTAATAAAAACGTACAAAACCATTAAACAGATACTCCAAAGACCTCCTAAAAGAACATAGGAGATTATACTATAAGAGCTTCCGGATAGAATGTGAGAGCATTGTTCGTAAGTGTATCCAAGCCAAGCATTTCCTTTGCCCAAACGCTCACTCGAGATTTCAGAGTAGATACGAGATTACCAGGATCACAAGCACTGTTCTCAAATTTGATTTTATTTCTCTCAAACCAAAGTGACCATATCACGCACCCCAGAATAAGGTTCCATAGCTGTCCTCGACAAGATTTCGGCACCAAGCTACTCCATGCAAGGGTAAAAGCGGGACACTGATTATGTAACACCCCCGATACACCCCACCACTTAAGAATCTTCATCCAAATACTCCATGAGAATTTACATGTAAACAGAATGTGAGAGTTTGTTTCCTAATCGCTTTCACAGAAAGGGCAGAGCCCATTTGTCGGGTGAATCAAACCCTTTTCCACAAGAGCATCTCCAGTTTTCAGTTTTTCTAAGTTTGCAAGCCAAAAGACAAGCTGGGCTCTAGGGGGTACTTTGATTTTCCAGATTAGCACTGATACATCCTCGGGAAGAATCAGATTATAGGGCTCATAGAGCTTATCAACAATCTCCTTTATCGGAAATCTCTGACAATCTCTACCATCTGCTTTCTCAGGACTTGGGGACAATTGCGCAATACCGAGTCTTAATCTATCAACCTCAGCAGTTTCCCAATCAAAAAGGCGTCGCCTCCAACGTAGGTTCCAAACCCATTCGCCATCTTGCCACACACCCATTTGACTAATCATCTCATCACTTTGTTCATATATTAAAAAGAGTCTAGAGAAAGCTACCTTCAACGGACCAGAGGGGAACCACTTATCATGCCAGAAACGAGTGGAATCTCCATTACCAACACTTATAAATATGCGCTCCTCAATAATGTCTCTGATTTTCTTAGTATTTGTCTCATTACTAAGCATATGTGCCCAGGTACCACTCTTAATTCCCCCAAAAGACTCAGAACAGACCTTCAGCCCCTTGATATTATAAATTGAAATTAGGATACGCTTCCAAAGAGAACTATTACTTATCGAAAATCTCCACCACCATTTGAACAGGAGAATAAGATTCTTGTGTAAAATATTTCCAACACCCAGTCCACCTAGATTTTTTGGCAATTCTATTGATAACCACTTGACCGTGGGAGCTGGCATACTACCATTAGCAGAATTCCCCCAGAAGAATCTTTTCTGTAACTTCACAATTTTCATGGCTATGGATTTGGGCATCCTAAACATACTCAAGTAGTATATCGGGAGACTATTGAGCACGCTTTTGATCAGTGTGAGTTTACCTGCTCTTGAGAGTAATTTTGCCTTCCATGACGAGAGTTTGTTTTCAATCTTTGATAACACAGGCTTCCAAGCAGAGCATAAATTCATATTTGCACCAAGAGGTAACCCAAGATAGGTAACGGGGCAGACTGAATGATTGTAGCCATTTTCCCCAGCAATACTTTTAGCCCAATCAAGATTAGATGAATCCTAGGAGATGATGTTCGACATGTTGTAGTTTAATCGCGGACCTGACATTAAGGAAAAAACATCTATAGTGCGGAAGTAGTTTCTGACGACTTGGCTATACTTTGGCACAAGGATCAGTGTATCATCAGCAAACTAGAGATGTTTCAGCCGGACGCTATCTTTGCCAATGCTAACGCCCTCAATCAGCCTCAACTCCTCAGCTTTCCTCAATAGCCATACAAGTGCTTCACTAACAAGGATGAAGAGATAAGGTGATAATGGATCACCCTGTCGCAAACCTTTCTCCATCTTCACAGGCTTAAGGGGGGAGCCATTAAGCAATATCAACAGAGAGCCTGAGCCAACACATGTCATGATCCACATAACCCACTTTCGTCCGAAGCCCATTTTTACCATAATCTACTTTAGGAAAGACCATTTAACCGAGTCGTACGCCTTCTGAAAATCAATCTTGATAAGGGCTCCTGGAATTTTCTTTTCCTTTTGCCACGAAATGGCTTCATTTGCCACTAGCACACCATCGAGTATCTGTCTGTCCATATCAAACGCACTCTGAGACTCATCAATCAGGGGGAGCAATGACCTCCTTTAGTCTAACTGAAAGGAGTATTGCCTCAATTTTATACAAATCGCCCACCATGCTTATAGGTCTAAACTCCTCAATTGACGTATGGTTAGACACTTTCGGGATCAAGGTCACCCATGTAATGTTAATTGCCTTAGCAGCATCACTAGTCTCCAATAAGTGAAGTACAAAAGAATAGATCTAACTCCTCTTATATCAATTCCCACATCTCTCTAATGAATTTGAAGTTAAACCCATCAAACCCTGGAGCTTTATCAATGCCACACGCCCAGACTGCATGTTTAATCTCATCCCTAGTTGGTATGGTCTCCAAAAACCTTGTCTGTTCAGCACTTAGCATCGGATGGTTACCAAGATCGAAATCCAAATCAGGAGACTCCTCTTGGGAAAATCGATTTGCGAAATATCTAGTAACTTCCCTATTGAGATCATCAACACCACTAATCATCCTTCCATCTATCTCCAGTTCTGTAATTTCATTTTTTTTTCCTTTTGAGAAGGATGATGGAAGAATTTTGTATTATGATCTTTCAAACTAAAAGCATAAGACCGAGCCTTTTATCTCCAAATTCTCTCTCGTCTAATAAGCCAGGTATTCAAATGGTTCTGAACAGCGCGTAATCTAGCACATTCCATAACATCTAACTGTCGTACCTCCTCGATTTTTTGAAGGTGTTGAACAACATTTTCAAGATTGCAGATGATATTATCTATTTCCCCAAATTTTTCTCTACTCCATGTTTTTATTGGTCCTTTCAGTGCCTTCATCTTATTGAACAAGCTTAAGTATGGGAGATCATTCCACTCCTTGTAGATGACATTTTTGAATTCCGGATTCGAAAACCATATATCAAAACATCTGAAAGGTTTTGGCCCCCAATTTTAACATTTCTCCAAAGACAACATGAGCGGGTTAGGGTTAAAGAAACCTCTTCTTAAACCTTCAAGTCGCATTTCAGGGAACTTTATAAGCCATTCATTTTCACAAAAACATCTATCGAGTCTGCTCAGCGAGTTAAGTCTACCCCAAGTGAATCTAATACCATGTAGGGGGAGATCAATGAGATGTAGCTCATTTTTCCATTCTACAAAATCTCTCATACTCAAATCATTTCTGAATTGCCCAATTCTTTCGGAAGGATGCAAAACTTCATTAAAATCTCCCAACATCAAAAGGGGTTTATTGATGGATTGGAAGAGAGCATGTAAAGACATTAACATCTGGCTCATACCTGATCGATCATTAGGACCATAGACAATCCCCACACAACAGTTAAAATTACTTTTAATAACACAACTCTAATACTATCCATCTATCACTAATATACCTTTGAGAGACACAAAAAAGTGTTAGATCTCAAATTGCAATAATACCACCACTATGTGTTTTCGAAGTAAGAGATTCACACCAGTCATATCCATCACCGCCCCACATTGTCCTAACCCTCCAGTTAAAGGAGTTCTTGTGCTTTGTTTCAGCCAAGCCCACAAATGATATCTGCTTCCTACTCAGTAAATTTTTAATACTAATACATTTTACCCCCCTCCAAAGACCCCTAACATTCCAGAAGAGGATATTCATCATCATAACATAAACATTAAACACCAAGTAGTAAGAAGGACTTACTAACTAACCCCAATCGGGTTATCCTCCATTGCCATAAGTCGCTTTGACTTTCTCAGCTCAGCAATAACTGCCTCTTCATTCGACGAATTCACCCCAAGAGCCTTTACAATGTTCCATGTTTCATGTGCCTCAAGATTGCTAGTGGAAGGGGATGGAGGGACAAACAGTGGAACCGGGAAGGAGCACGCAACTCTCTTTGGTCTACCCATGTGTCTTTTGTTTGTCAACAAGACCTCCACTGCATCATGTTTAGGAATATCAGTACTTATCGACTTCTCCATATTTCGTAAGTTTATGGAACATTCCACCGAGGATATTTGATCAAACCAGTCCTGCAAATGTGGTACAGCAGGGCACGAATTGCGCACAACCATATCAACATCATTAGTGGGCTCTTCACCATGTTCTGACAAGATTTGGGAATTTGCAAAAGACGCCCTATTTATGATATCATCATTTTCCTTGAGGGTGGGTCTAGGTGGTCCTCACACTCCATTTGACCCGATTTGATAATAGTACGCATATTCTCCTCTCTTTGTGCAACTACTGTGTCAATTTTAGTGCTGTTTTCAATTGGTTTGGACATCTCCCCACAATCCATGCCTTCAGTCTCAAATTGTTCCATCCCCGACAGTCGTAACTCACCCAAATTTTTACACTCACAAATACAAGTCTCCTTGACCCAAACTTCGCATGTACCTGACTCCCATTCTATTCTAATGTTAGTATCAATTCTACTTTGGTTTTTGGTTCTAACCACTATCTGTGCAAAAGTAAGGTTGTTTACACCATTATCGTCATGATCAACATGTAAAACCGACCCCCACTTCTCACCTATCATCTTGATATTTTCGAAACTCCAACATTTAGGGTGAAGACCGAAGCATTCAAGCCATACTAATCTATCACTATAGCACTCATCCTCCGACCACCTGCGCTCATTTTCGAAGATCTTCCAGAGAGGTGATCCCTCCTCAATAACATTAAGCACTTCCAACTCAGATTCAAAATTAAAATTAACTTAGTGGGGGATATAGAAGACATACACACATACGGTACGTTGGTACCATTCACCAAGGACACAACATGCTTGGGGTCGATTACCTTTTCATACTCCACCACTACAGCATGAGCGAGCTTCTCTGCCATGACTGAATTTTCAGTGACTTTGAGGGTGAAACTGACAGGGATGACCCTTTCCTCTTAGTCCGCCTGCGTTACCCTACGCTTTTGACCCATAACAACCTTAGAGTATCTCCTAGAGTCGCGTATAACTGGGTTAAGGATCGGTTTAACTCTCTTATTGATGACATTACCACGCTTCATCATTGCCATGAAAGGACGTCCACCTTTTTGGAATTTAGCCAAATTAACTTTGAGTTTGGAACTAGGTACTTGGAAGCCATTAAACTGTCTAATGGCACCAACAACATCATCTAATCTTACAAAACGCACAAAGCCAAACGCTTCAGGTCTGTTCGGTCTCGAATTTTTTGAGATCAACACGTCGACCAATCGGACACCCTTCATGAACAATGATCGCAGCTCACCGGCGGACATAGACTATGGGTTGAAATCAATAAAAAGAGATGTGGAATAGTCAGGAGCATGAACCAACTGAGAAGAGGCCGATTCCCAAGGCCTACGTCCCTAAGGGAGACGGGTTTCCCCCCGATGACCAGACCTAAATCCAGGAGGTAACCGGTGAGGAAGCGCAGCCGTGACCCTTCTTCTTCCAGCGTCAGACTCAAATCCTAGGACCCTGTCTATGTCAAGCCACAAAATTAGAAAGTTTACGGTGAGGAAGATAAAGTTTAGTAGTGGCCCTTCGTCTTCCTTTGTCTGAATTAGTTCCATTGACCTATCCATGTCCATACCCAAAACCAGGAGGAAAACAATTAGGATGATGAGGCTCATCAGTGACCCTTCTTCTTCCTTCGTCGAAACCCATTTCAAGAAGCTGTCCATGGTGTGCACTCATATTTTGAAGGTGGACCCTTGGTATCTCATCGTCGTGCTTCACCAGAAACCGCTTTCTTTCCCCGTATCTATCATCGTCAAAAACAAGATCAGGAGCCTGATGGTAACCTTGAAGATAACCATGGCTAGAAGTCAGATTTTGAATATGGTCCCTATGCCTTCCATCCCCAGGTTCAGCAAAGACCCTTTGTCTTCCACCGTCATACTCGTCTCGACTATCACGTTCACCACCATTCCTCTTAAGTTCAGATATTGGTCGTCGTTTTTTAGAAACTTCATGTCTGTTGGAGTTAACTCTTCGACTTCTACGCTCACCGCCCTTTCTCTCTCTAGCACTCATTGTGTTTTGGGAAATTCTACATGGTAAGCACCAGGTTAAGGGAAACTAACTGCTGTAACTATATGGGCTAAAAAACGTTTGAATGGGCGTTAAAGGGTGAAATTACCATATTGCCCTTGTTTAATTCTCCATCATCTTTTTCTTCCTATGCTTTTCTTCTCTTTAAAACCTTTAACTCCATCTTTGTTGAACGAGATATTTGTTGAACTCAGGGGAGAATCATACTCACTGCACTCTTTTTCCCTTCGCTTAGGTGTTTATCCCATTGGGTTTCTCCTGACAAGGTTTTTAATGAGGCAGTATTAAATAGAAATATTATAATAATATTTTATTTTTTTTATAATTAGAATGCATTTAAAGGGGAGTGTTAGGATAGATAAGATAGTGAATGCATTGATATTCACAATTCATCTTCTTAATGCATTGAAAGTTGCAACTCATCTTCTTCTACAATATTAGCAAATAGTAAATGAATAGTACTATAATGTGTCAATAAAAGCATTGTATTGTAAATAGATGCAATATACTAAGATATACAAATCTATATCAACCCTTTATAATACTTTTTTCCTTATATTCTCCCTACTTTTTACACATTTGTCTTTTATTCATTTGTGCTTTGTCTTAATCTTTGACTAAAAAAAGTCACTCACCACACCTCTACCAATTTCATACAAAAGCTTGATATGGTTGTCATTGATGGAGAAGGTATCAATCAACTAGATCTTGGTAGGCAAAAATTTAAATACTCCCTCCTATTCTCCTTAGCTGTCCCATTTACTTTTGGGGCACTATTCATTTATCACTCTTAGCATTTTATTATTAATTTATAAGTTAAAATATAGTATGTGAGATCTTGTTTTATTCGTTTTAATGTAAAGTTTATTAATATCAAATTTTTATAATTTTTTATCATACATAATTAAATATATTAAGCATTAAATAAGTGAATGGGATAAAGTGCATAAAGTAAATGAGACACTTAAGATGAATAGGAGGTAGTATAATTTTCAAGATCGTAGCACCTAACTTTATGAATAATACTAAAGACGGGTGTTATGTCGTGGCTGGTTGCAACTTAATTCAACTAAAATGTTATTATATCTAATTGGATAATACTACATGGATTACTATCTAATAGACTATAATAAAAGTATATAAAGTATGATAGGTTTATGTCATATTCAGAACTAGTAATCAAACTGAAGTTCACATGAAAGATATTACTCGACCAATACACCATTAAGTAGTTCAAGTAATATAGCTTTTTTTGTTAAATGTTACTACCTCCTATTCAATCCATTAGTTGTTATAAATATGTTACAAAAGGAAATGTAGTAAATTACAAATTACACTACTATTATACATCATAAACTATGTATAAACTCCTTTGTGTGTATGGTAAAGAACTTCTTCAAGGCTTCAACACGAACAAGGATGAACGGTGTAGAGAAGATTAGTTTGTAACGTTAAACGTCACTACGGAAATCTGGATATAAGATTGAAGGCGTCAATGATGCTTTCCTTTTGTGATATTTCCCCTACAAAGCCACAAGGGTTATGATAATAGAAACTCACAAAGAGATACAATCAATCTCATCAATCGATTAGTGCAAACCGATTGAACTAAACAACGATGTGTTTATAAAGAAAAGAAATCAGAAAAACAATAGTAAAGTTAATTACTCTTCACTATGAATCAAGAGAAAATGAGAGAAAGAACAATAGAAATATGATTCTATCAATGAGTGATCTCAAATGCATGTGCCCACACCTATTTATAGAGTGTGAAGGATCACATGTCTTCATCCAATCAATGCTTGGTGGTTACCAGGCATTTAGAATGTTTTAGTGATGTAAAACACCCGTCCATAACAACACAATCCTTCATGAAGCATAGCTTAGCTTCACGAAAATACACACTGTTTCAAGGTGCTCGAACGAGCACTATAAGTGCTCGAACGAGCATGATGCAAAACAGTTTCCAGAGAATTTCTGACGCGAAAAACTCTGAGTGCTCGAACGAGCACTATAGGTGCTCGAACGAGCAAATGCCAAAAACAACAACAGAAGCATTCTGACCCATTCTGAACACCATGCTCGAACGAGCATGATAGTGCTCGAACGAGCACAGTACTGCTCGAACGAGCAATCAGGTCGAGCGGCTTAGTTTGCTTCGTTTTGTTTCCGTTTTGTTCCGTTGTTATGTTCTTGCTTAGTTTATGCTTTAAACATGTTTCTAAGCCATGGATTATGTCCTACATGCTCTAAATATCCAACAATCCTCCCCCATTTAGAGCCTTTAGGACATTTCTTTCCCTTTCTCATAAACTGATCTCATAATCACATTCCATGCATCAATGCTAATGTCCCTGCGGATTGAATTTACACCTAGTACAACACACTTAACAAATGATCGTGAAATGATTATGTCCCTGCGGATTGAATCATATAACACATCTGACCATTTGAAGATGAAGTACGCACAGAACAACTAACACATTAGTCGTTTCTTGACACATTATACTGGCCGTGTCCATATCTATTCAGAAGTTTATCATAGTCGATACGCTAATCTTGACTACTTGAAGCGGCCACACTTCAAACTTATATAGGTAGGTTCTCATTACGTAAAATATATCCCCGTGAATGGATATCACCAAGAGCTCTTCTACTCTTGGCCTTGAGAACTTTCAAAGGACGACTACCTCGCTTCCTCACCGTCCAAAGCAACGATGGGTTATTAAAAACTTGTTGCTTACAAAATTCAAAAAGAATTTCACCACATTGAACTCAGACACAATGTTTCTCGTGTGTGAATTGGGCTTTCTAATTGAATTTAATTAGCGTAATCCGATTGCAATTGACGCTTGTTCAATTGAATCCTTAGTCATGGCTTTTGTAAAGAAATCAACCAAATTGAACTTAGTGTTCACATAATCAAGAGTTATGACCCCATTAACGATATACCCTTGCACTAGGCTGTGCCTAAGAGAAATATGACGGGATTTACCGTTATACACTTGACTATAAGCTTTCGCCAGTGCCGTTCTGCAATCTGTATGAATTGCCACCGGTGCTATAGGCATTGGTAAGATGGGTATCTCAAACATAAGATCCCTTAACCATTCCGCTTCCTTCCCCGCAGACGCTAGCGCTATAAATTCGGGAGCCATAGTGGAATCAGCGATGCACATTTGTTTCTTAGAAGACCATGACATGGCTCCTCCCCTATAAACAAACACCCAACCACTCGTTCAAGAATTATCATCTTCATTCGTAATCCAACTTGCATCCGAATAACCTTCCAAAATCGGAGGTTCACCACTATATATAATACCACGCTCTATGGTACCTCTCAAGTATCTTAATACTCTCTTAATCGCTTTCCAATGAAGCGGACCCGGATTGCTAGTAAATCTACTCAACTTTGCAACCGCAAACGCAATATCCGGTCTTGTACATGTCATCGCATACATAAGCGATCCAATTATCTTTGAATAAGATAATTGAGCAACTGGTTCCTTGTCTTGTCTATACAACTTGACATGTTGCTCCATAGGGGTCGAGACCGGAGTCTCTTCAAACATATTGAATTTCTTAAGTAGTTTCTCAATATAATGAGATTGACTTAATTTTATTCCGTTGCCGTCTCTTATGATCTTGATGCCTAAGATCACATCGGCCTCCCTCATATCCTTCATTTGAAAGGAACTAGACAAAAATTCTTTTGTCTCTTGAACCCGTACTAAATAAGTACTGAAAATGAGCATATCATCGACGTAGAGACATATAATGACTCCGTCACCTTGCTCATCAAATTTGCTATATACGCATTTATCTGATTGATTCAGTTTGAATCCAAAGGACAATATTGTCTCATCAAATTTCTGATGCCATTGCTTCGGTGCTTGTTTTAGTCCGTATAACGACTTAACAAGTTTACACACCTTGTTTTCATGTCCTTTCAAAACAAACCCTTCAGGTTGTTTTATATACACTTCTTCATCTAGTGCACCATATAAAAACGTAGTTTTCACATCCATTTGGTGAATCACTAGATTATAAATCGAAGCCAAAGCTATCAACAACCGAATGGTGGTTGTCCTTGCAACAGGTGCATACGTATCGAAATGATCGATACCAGGTTTTTGTCTAAAACCTTGTGCTACTAGACGGGCCTTGAACTTATCTGTAGTTCCACTTGCAACCAATTGGTTTACAAGTCGGTGGTAAATCAACCAATACCCAAGTATTATTTCCCATGATTGAGTCCATCTCATCATCAATTGCTTCCTTCCAAAACGCACTGTATTGAGAAGCCATAGCATCGCTATATGTCAATGGGTCTCCGTCCACATTTAACAAATATGGAAAACTTGATTGAATATCGGTTCTAGTACCTTCAACCAAATATACATGAAAATCAGAACCAAAAGACTTTGGTCTCCTTTGCCTCTTACTCCTCCTAGGAATTTCTTCCACATCATCGGGAGTTTCTTGATTGATATTTTGTTGATTTTCATCAACATCATCGTGTTCATTTGGGTTTTCATGTTGAATATCTTCGAATTCAACATCGTCATCATTGGTACTAATACGTAGATCTCGTTGTCTACTAATCGATGAATATCGATTTTCATCGAATATTGCATCCCTTGACTCTATTATCGAATGAATCGAAATATAGTCGTTTTGTTCTATAACATAGAACCTATAGGTTTTGCTTTGATTAGCATAACCTACAAAGATGCATTCAATGCCTCGTTCACCGAGTTTCTTTCGCTTTTGTCCGGGTACTCTAACAATAGCCCGACATCCCCAAACTTTAAGATAACTTAAATCTGGCTTTGTTTTGTACCATAACTCATAAGGTGTTTCCTTATTGGTTCTATTAGGAACCCGGTTGAGAATGTGACACGCGGTCAACATTGGTTCTCCCCAAAACCCGTCATTCAAACTAGAGTTTGACAACATGGAATTAACCATTTCTTGAAGAGTTCTATTCTTCCTTTCCGCCACAACATTTGATTGTGGTGCATAACCGGCGGTTAGTTTCATGTATAATTCCCATTGATTGGAAATATTGAGTATCATAATATTCTCCTCCCTTATCGGTTCTTAATTTCTTAAGTTTACCATTAACTTGAAGTTCAACTTCATTCTTGTAAACTTTGAAGAAATCAAGTGCCTCATCTTTTGTATGCAAAAGATACACATAGCAAAACCTAGAATAATCATCAATAAAAGTAACAACATATCTTTTATTGCCTAAAGATGGTGTGCTATGGAAATCACAAAGATCACTATGTACAAGATCTAAAATTTCAGATTTTCTCTCTACACTTTTGAAAGGTGTTTTAGTGATCTTGTTAAGCATGCAAGTTTTACAATTCACAGATTTTTGTTCACACATAGGAATCATATCGTGCTTTGACATAAAAGAAACTTTACCAATATTAACATGTGCCAATCTAAGATGCCAAAGATAATATAAATCATCATGCATATTAACATTACATATCAAATTAGAAGTTTTACAAGACAAAGAAAGTTTAAACAAATTACAACATAGATAAGCATGACCTATATACAAGATACCCCTACTTATAATACATCTAACGGCTTCAAATACAAGTTTATATCCTAATCTATTTAAGATAGGACCGGAGACGAGGTTCCTACTAATATCGGGTACATAATATACATCCCTAAGGACTAATGTATTTCCCGATGTACACAAGAGTTCCACTTGTCCTTTGCCACGGACTTTGATTGATGAGTTATCTCCCATGTAGAGACTTTCTCCATCCACAACATTGTGTAGTGTTGTGAACCAATGTTTACTCTTGCACACATGTCTAGCGGCCCCCGAATCGACCCACCATGACATGTCTTCATCCTGCACAACATTCACATTAGAATCCATGGAAGAAACATTCAAATTAGAATTTTCATCCAAATTTGCAAGATTACCCTTAGTAGGAGGAGGGTTGTTGCTTGAAGAAGCACCACCCTTCATCTTCTTAAGTTTATTCTTAAGCACAAAGCAATTCTTCTTGCGATGTCCGGGCTTACCACATTCCCAACAAGCATTGTCAATGACTTTCTTCTTGCCTTTTCCCTTGGGATATTGTGGTTTCCTCTTCTTGTCTCCACTTGTAGTGGCCTTAGAATCATCTATCACCATGTTCACGGATGAAAGATTGGGATTATCTCCCTTTGAACTTTCAAGTTTCCTTAGACTTGACTCAATTTGGAGATGTTGAGCAAGAGTTATCTCTTCCTTCTTGTGTTTGAGGGCATGTCTAACATCCCTCCAAGAATTGGGTAACTTATCTATGATACTTGAAACAATGAATATTTCATCCATAGATATGTCATGCACTTTCATGTTATTATACATGCGTTGCAATTCATGGAATTGGTCCATCACCGGACGATTGTCCAACATCTTATAGTTATTAAAATTACTAACAAGGAATTTCTTAGAACTAGCATCTTCCGCCATATATTTATCTTCTAAACTATCCCATAATAACTTAGCGGATTCATGAAATTGGTAAATGTCAAATAGAGAATCACACATACCGTTGAGAATATGTCCACGACATATGAAGTCATCATTCTCCCATTTGTTTCTCTTCCTTGCGTCCTCCAAGGTTTCATCTTCCTTCTCTTCCGGTTTGGGAGTGGATATCACATAATTCACATTAAGGGAAATCAATAGGATTTGCATCTTCTTTTGCCATCTCCTGAATTCCACACCCAAGAACTTGTCTAACTTCATGAAGTTTGAAGTTAGTTCTTTCACACTTGCCATAATTACAGAATTATATCACAAAAGATTGTTATAAATATGTTACAAAAGGAAATGCAGTAAATTACAAATTACACTACTATTATACAACATAAACTATGTATAAACTCATTTGTGTGTATGGCAAAGAACTTCTTCAAGGCTTCAACACGAACAAGGATGAACGGTGTAGAGAAGATTAGTTTGTAACGTTAAACGTCACTACGGAAATCTGGATATAAGATTGAAGGCGTCAATGATGCTTTTCTTTTGTGATATTTCCTCCACAAAGGCACAAGGGTTATGATAATAGAAACTCACAAAGAGATACAATCAATCTCATCAATCGATTAGTGCAAACCGATTGAACTAAACAACAATGTGTTTAAAAAGAAAAGAAATCAGAAAAACAATAGTAAAGTTAATTACTCTTCACTATGAATCAAGAGAAAATGAGAGAAAGAACAATAGAAATATGATTCTATCAATGAGTGATCTCAAGTGCATGTGCCCACACCTATTTATAGAGTGTGAAGGATCACATGTCTTCATCCAATCAATGCTTGGTGGTTACCAGGCATTTAGAATGTTTTAGTGATGTAAAACACCCGTCCATAACAACACAATCCTTCATGAAGCATAGCTTAGCTTCACGAAAATACACACTGTTTCAAGGTGCTCAAACGAGCACTATAAGTGCTCGAGCGAGCACTATAGGTGCTCGAACGAGCATGATGCAAAACAGTTTCCAAAGTCTTTCTGACGCGAAAAACTCTGAGTGCTCGAACGAGCACTATAGGTGCTCGAACGAGCAAATGCCAAAAACAACAACAGAAGCATTCTGACCCATTCTGAACACCATGCTCGAACGAGCATGATAGTGCTCGAACGAGCACAGTACTGCTCGAACGAGCAATCAGGTCGAGCGGCTTAGTTTGCTTCGTTTTGTTTCCGTTTTGTTGTGTTGTTATGTTCTTGCTTAGTTTATGCTTTAAACATGTTTCTAAGCTATGGATTATGTCCTACATGCTATAAATATCCAACATTAGTCCCATTTGGTTTTTCACACTTGTAAAGACTACATTTTAATCCTTAATATCTCTAATTGTTTTTCATTAAAAATCATAAAAAGTAGACATTAATAATATTTGTATTGAGACGAATCAAACAGGATCCCACATAATAACTATGTTTTGACTAATAGATTAAAAATAAAATACAAATTAAAAATTATAAGTGAACAGCGAAAAAAAGTCAATGGGACTAATGGGTAGAATAGGAGGGAGTATTATATTTACTTCAACAAATATCAAGTAGTGGTCTAAAGTGACTTAGATATAAAGTTAGCAAGAACTTAACTTTAGCTAATGAGTATATATGCCTTCCTCTTCACTCTTATTTGTCCTTGATCCCAACAACTCATCTTTTATTTTATACAAGTATCATCTGTATTACATCATCTCCGCATTCCCCAACTATAGGATTGGGGAACACCAAAATCTTGAAAAACTTGGCTACCCATCTTGGCTTAACCTGCGGATGTGGCTCTGGCTGTCGGACCAAGTTTGACATTCCGGATGTTTACGAGCCCAAACCCAAGGTTGGATCATCCACGTTAACCTGCACATCTCCTTCAACTATCTCTTCATTGACAACACAAAATATTGTTACAGCCGTAGAGATGGTGTCGATGAATCCATGTAAGGATTTCCAAGATTCAATGATGGAAATGATCGTAGAGAATGAAATCTTATGTACAGAACAACTTGTTCAACTTCTTCATTGCTTTCTAAGTCTAAACTCTCCAGCTCATCATCATATCATTCTTACTGCTTTCTTTCAGGTTTGCCAGTGCGCAGTTGTTCCTTCCTTCGATTAATCACAGGCCCGCCCATTACTCGATCCTATACAAATTAAATATAAAATATGTATACTTAATAATATAATATACAATATTTCAAACCCATTCACAATGTAATGTGTATGCAACTAACTAACAAGGATTATATGTTACTTGAAATTTCGGAAACATTTTTATTCTTAATACTGTGAATTGTGGTTCATGACTGGTATTTTGGGGACTGTTTGAAGTAATCTAATTTAAAATTAAGTAGTGAATTTGGCAACAATGTTGTATATAGCTAGTAGGATTAGATTCTAATTGTTGTGTGCATTAATTTGGGAAACTCAAAACTGTACTAGTATGATGTAAGATGATGTATTATGCTACAAATAAGTGGTGGTTTCGTTGTTTCTTTATTAGGGATGGTATTTTATTATCATTGTCAATTGCTTGCATGATCCCACATTCATAGTATTTTGTATGTATCGTAGAAGCTCTACAATGATCCTTTTTCCTTTGGATCAGGTTCAAGCTATAACCCTTGCGGCCTTGCATTGTCCCCTTCCTCTCCTTCCCTTTATATGGCTTCTTATCCTTTTTCCTGTTGCTAGAAATTATATGTTCGAGCTAAGGATATTTGGATTCCCTAGGATATCTAACTTGTTGTTGTACTACACACACACACACAACTTGCATTGAGTTTCTGCTACCATTCCCATTGTTAGCTTTCACATGCTATGGTTCTACACACACACTGCCTTGGTCTGCTACAGAACCACTTGTGAACCTGGATTGATGAACCAACCAGAGCTGCTGCTTCAAATTTGTTAAATTAGTGAGTGTACTATTGGATGTTATTACGTATAAACAATATTTCAAAATTAACATATTACTAAATCGTATAATATATTTGTATGGTTAATAGCTATGTAGTATAATCAATGATGATCACCAGCAGAAACACAAAAGAAAGTAAAGTAGTGAGCAAGTAGAATTGCTACACACCAACAGAACACAATTGATCACCCAGGCAGTAGCCAGTAGGCAATCAACACTCCTCAAAGAAAGCAAACACCAACAGATCACAACTCATGATGAAACTGATCAGAAGCAAGGTGAGGAGATAGCAACACAAAAATGAATCAAATTGAATATAGCCCCAACAAAAAGGAAGAGCAAATCAACAAATGTAGTTTCCATAGTCAATTACATAGGATTGATGGTTTTAACATAATATATATGCCCAAATCACATATACTTGACATACAAGACCCTCTATTCGACCGAAAATCTAAAGACGAACAGCGAGCTGTAGTGAACTCTACATGGCACCAGCAGCATGTCAACCACTACAACATGGACCTCTCTGCATAGACATGTCTCTTTCAGCAGCATTTCCTTGAGTACCTCCATATCCAAATTTAATTCCGTAAGACTGCATACAAAAGAGCAATGTTAGTAGGTAACTCTAATTATTGTTAACCGTCTGAGTAACACGAATTAAAACCAAGTGGTATTGAATCTAAACAAACAACATTTTTTACAAGGATGATGTTAATGGTGTATTCAATACTTTCACTACCAGCTTATTCGAAGATTCCGTTCATTTACCAAGAAGCTAATACAACTAACCTAAAAAAAATGGAGGTAGTACTGGGGAAATGTTGTACCAATCAGAGAAAATAAAAGCATGAGAAAACTGATGTTAACTTTCCATATATTTGGTTGTTGTTTATTCTTTCTCATGAAACCAAAGATTTATAATTCTCTGACTTAAGAAATAAGATTCACAATGAAATATAGTAATATGAGACATTAAAACATTTCGCGTTTTATATAAGTGAAGCTGTAGATAATGTTTGCAAGCAAAGCAAGGGTCAATCTGCAACCCTCTTTGTTGACAATGTCAGGTGCGACTTGACATTGAGGTAATGAAATATTGTAAAAGCTTATTTGGCTGCCAATGCTAATGTGTGCTACTATAGTTGTCGGTGCGCTGATGTTGCGTGATGCTTTTGCTTAGTTGACATTAGGTAATTCAATGTCACATTTGGTTAGTCTAATTGTATTTTTATGCTATTGCTTAGATTATTTTTATAGTAATTGTATTTTTATGCTATTGCTTAGATTATTTGCATTTTGAATCAGCTGCTTTTCAGTTACAGTTTCACTTTTAGCAAAACAACCACATAATGTCTACAGAAAATAAACTAATACACTGAGATAAAACATAATAATAAACAGAAAATCGAATATAATCCAAATAATCTTGTAGTCTCAAACAGAAAGTATGCTCTTTACCATTGCAGAGTAAAGATTGTAGCTTTAATGCCACAGTATACATGATGAACATAATCCTCTAGCTTATTATGTGCGTCAACTTGGAGACAATTGTTGGAGTGTTACTCGTTGAGCCCTTAGAGATGTTGCTTCACTATACTACTTCCTTTAACATCTCGCATCTGACTGACTATAAGAGGACAAGAGTATCTAGCATTCAGGTTGTTGAAACTTCTGGGCTTGTGTACTACATATCTCTTCTGATACCTTGGGGCTTGGAAGAGCTGCAGTTATTAGTTTGAGCTTGAAGAGTACACAGCTTGGACATGTAAACATATTACAAGTTATTAGTCCTCACACAAGTCCAACCGACAAATCTACTCAAGGTAGTTTTCTTAATGTTTTAGTTTTTTCGTCAGAAGCTTCATTTAGAATTTAATTTGGATGTCGGAGATGTCAAAAATGAACTGAGAAACTATTCCAACCAAACATAGATAAAATAATACTGTCTCAACATCACGGTACTTAATTTTAGAAAGTTGATCAATATATATTACCAAAAAATGTGATAAATCTATATTTTTAAGTCCTACATGGATCAAAATAGCAGAATAGCAGGCTCGTTCCTAAACTTTCGGTGGCCTAGGGCGAGATTGAAAAAAAGAGCCCTTATATAGAAGATTAAAAATAGGGGCCCTTATGTAGAAGATTAAAAATCCACCATTTGAATATAAAGCCTTATGTAGAAAAGAACGAGGAAAAAAGCTTGAAGCTCTAAAATGCTCCAATTCGTCCCAATTTTCTAATTAGTTTGAAATATCTTTCAAATTCCCTTGTTATCCTAATAAATATGGAAATTTCCCTTTCTTATTTTTTTAACTTGTAAAGAGTATTTGAAGAGTTTTGCTTTTTTTTTCTTGAAACCATCATAGGAATTAGGAAATGCAAAAGTTTTTATTTATGTTTGGAAGAAGAGTCCTGTAAATTTTCCTGATTAATTGCATTTGTTAAATATTGATTATCTTTGCCTTCCACTATGACATTCTTATTTTTTTAAAAATATTTTTTAATGTTTTAATTTATAGACTTAAAGCTTCATAATTTTTAAAATAAGGGGCCCCGGGCCTTTGCCCCACCCGCCCTAGGCCAAATACTGCCCTGCAGAATAGTCCGAGAAATTCAAGAGTAACTTGCACAAAAACACACAACTTTTAATTGCACATAAATAGCACCATTTACATGTACTCACAAGCCAATTACATAAATACACCCTTAATTATTATGTCAATACATAAGTAAATCTCAAATTGATTTTTAGCATTTTCAAGAAGCAGAGATGTCAATAGCCTTGACCTCAGGTTTCTTCTGTTCTACCTTTGGAATTGTTACTGTCAACACTCCATTCTCCAAGTTAGCCTTAAATTCATATATATTTCACTACAAATAACTATTGGAATAGTGTCGGGAAACAGCGTCGAAAACAATTCATCGCACACGGTGACCAACTGACGTCGACCTTTTTGGACACTGAAAGTGAGGCGACGCTGAGCTTGACGCAATTTGGACACCACTTGCTAAAAAACGAATGGCGACAAGAGAGGGTGGACGCCACAATTTAAATGGTCAAACTTTTTTAATTTTGATGGTAGCTGAGTGGGCGCTATTTTTTTTTCTGAAATATGACGACGAGATTTGGTGGACACATGTTCGACGCCACTATATTGAATAAAGTAATTGGTAAGGAGGAACTAAGAAAACTCTAATTCCATTGGTTCAAACAAAAACACACGGATTACAAACAAATGTAATATAATCCGTAGATGAAAAATATAATAAAGCCCCTTGAAAAGTATGCGCATTATAAAAACATCTTTCATCATTCCATTATCTTCATTATTACAGTTTGTTCACCTGCACAAAGATTCCTCCATTTACATAGGGAAGTAAGAAGAAGAAGAAAAATGGATAGCACAAAGATTCCTCCATTTTCGTAGGGAATTGAATCATAATAGTTTGATCATTCACTTTCTTTGTGTTGTTGCAATTTGTGAACAAGATCAGCAATTTGATCATCACTTATAGCATTTCCACCAGATTGCCTTGAACGTGATCTTCTGCTATACATAATTATATGTTATAATTATTATTGAAGATAAAAATAAGCCTTATAAGAAGTGGGCATTAAAGAGTGTCAGAGAATGTGTAAAAAGAAAGAAATGGGCAATGACAGTAAGTATTAAGTTGTAAGGAAGAAGGAAGAAATGGGGAAGTATTTAAAGCAAAAAAAAATGAAATAATAACTGTATGTTTAGGTATAGATCAGAATGTATAATACTTGTATTTTTATTTATTTATTAATTAATTTTTTTAAAAAAAAAAAGAAAACAAAAAATTGACAACGAAGTAAGGGAACCATGAAGAAGAGGGAAAGGAATAGAGAAAACAGTGGAGGGTGTTGGAGGTGAAGAAGACAATTGGACGCTAGTTGGACGCCAATTGGATGCCCGTCAGCTTTTTCTGGGGTGACGAAACAGCGACGACTTTCCTGGACGCTAGTTGGACGCCATGACGTTGGACGCCAGTTTGACCATAAATGGAGACAAATTGGCGTCGATTTATTATTTAGCGTCCATTGAAATAGCGTCCATCTCAAGGTCGTCGCCATTTTCACTTTTTGACCATTTAGCTTTCAAATGGCGTTGAAATTGTTGGTCGCCATTTTATCATTTTTTGTAGTGTTTGTATTTTCGGGTAGCCTAAATGACGTAGAAACTTGCCACTGCTCCTCTCAAGACGGTGCCATTTATTGTTCTCCTCCTCTTGTTCCTTGCTTATGTCTCCACTTATCTGCAAAATTCTGAACTCTTCCACCTTTAGTTTCTCTTCTCCCTACTTTGAAAATATGTTGATCAAGCATATCTTTAACATGAAGGACTCCTTGGGGGTTAGATATAAGTTGAAGGAACCCAATCAAATAAATTAACATATTTTTATTGAAGAACAAAGTAATAGTTATAAGCTGAAGGAACTCAGAAATGTGTGCCAAATTTCTTAACAATGGCAATGGAAAACTTTTTAAGAAAAATTACCTAGAATAATCCAAACTATTTATGATTTTCCTACAAGAATTCCACCTATTGATTAACCATGAATAATGCCAACTTTGAGGGGCATTTTCCTAGAGTAAACCCGGTGGCCGGATGACTTGCTATAGCAAGTTTTATTTTTTTAAAAAAATAAATTATTATAAAATGTTGAAAAAAATGTCAAAAAAATATTCATAAAAATTTATGATTATTTTTATTATTTAGAATTTTTTATGTAAATTTTCAAAAATATTTTCTAATCTTAAATTAATATTTAATTTATTTTTTGGTGAATTACCTACTATAGCAGGTCATCGGATTACCCAAATTTACTTTAGGAAAATATCTCTCAAAATTGGAATTATTCATGGTTAATCAATAGATGGGATTATTATAGGAAAATCATGAATATTTTGGATTATTTTAGGTAATTTTCCCAACTTTTTATTGTACCAAACAATTTATTTACAAACAAAGTACTCCCTCTGTTCTTTTTTGATTGTCCTATTTGAAAATTTCACACAAATTAAGAAAGGTGAAATCTTTGTAGACAGTGGGTATTATTTTATTATAAAGGTGAAATATTTGTAGATAGTATGTATTATTTTATTAAGAAAGGTGGAATCTTTGTAGATAGTGGGTATTATTTTATTAAAATAGTGGTGTGAATTAATAATTGTATTGGTAATATGAGAGAGAAAAGGGTTAAATGAGGGATAAAGGAGTATATGGTAGATAAAAACTTTCCAAAATAGGAAAGTATTCTAAATAGGACAAACTTATGAAATTGTTTGTTATAGTAGTGTGGACAAACTTAAAAAAACAGAGGGAGTAGTAGTTATAAGCTAAAGGAACTCAATCCAATTGATAGTGATACTCAAAACCAACATAAGAAACATCTAATTACATTTGTTCCTACAAAGCAATCAGAAGAAAATCATATATGTATGGAGTAAAAACTCCATTCTTTGCCTATGAAACTACATCAACTAAAAACAACATATCTGTATGAAGAACAACATTTTTGAGGGAAAGATTGGAGTTTCAGAATACTCTTGGATCCCTTTGTTTACATGCAACTAAGAACTGAAAAATGACCCCAAAAATGTACAATTTCAACAATTATATATCTGCCCACCACCACCACCCTTGTTACTTTGTAGCAAGATATGGCACGTTCATGTCTCACTTTTCACAAAATCAATACACCTAATACAGATGGTTAACAAGAAAGGATTACAAAAATCAACAAAGCATTATAAGGGCATAATTCAGAATTTGGCTTGCATTGAAATCAACCTAGTCTATTATATAGACAAACTACATGCAAATACAAAGCACACCACGATATCTGTGTCCACACCAAGCACCCCTACAACATGTGTCAAAGTCAAGCACTCACTCACATGTAGACCTGGAAAATTTTATTCCGACCCGAAAATGAATCCGGGACCCGACCTGGTAAAACCCGAACCCGACCGATTTGAAAGCGACTTAACCCGAAACATGACCGATCCGATAATTACCCGACCGAAAATGACCCGACCGACAACCGACCTGACCGACCCGTTTGACAAGTCCAATATCAATTTTTAGAGTAATCTCAATGTCAGAATTCATTTCAAATAAAATTTTAGTTTTCAAAGTATCTCAACATATTGAGTATATCACTTGAACCCTAAAACTCATCAATAAATATGAAAAAACACGCATTTAGCGTCTTTTTATCCATCATAATTATTTTTCTTTGAAAAAAGGACGTTATAATCATCTTAATTGAATACATATATCTTGTTAAATCCGTCAAATGAGTTTTTTAATTCTTCTACATTTCAGGAAGCAAATCAATATAATTTATTAAAACGTTTTGCCCATTTGAATGAGCTTTTTAGATATGAAATGTTGCTACCATAAATTACAAAACGCGTATCTTATAAGACGAAATAAGTACTTAGTTATTTGTATATCTTTCTAACATGAAAATTGTGAAGATATTTTTTATTAGGAAATGATAAGATATGTAACGTCATTTTTATCTAACGTTACAACTTTAATAATCAAACACAATAACTTTTATGAAGCGCGTATCTTACAAGTCTTTAAAAATAAGTATTAATTCCCTATATCCTTACATTTAAATGAACCCGACATACCAATTATTTTTTGAAAATGGTACATTTCTCTAATGTGACATGTATGTCACAAATCCAACTATACATAGAGATTTAAAGTTTAGAAACACGAGCATCGTAATAACTGGTTTTTTATAACTTGAATTGAATCACATAAGGCTTTAATATTGTGTTAATTGATATGTGGATTAATGTCCTAGGGATGAGAAATAGTTTTTTATTAAAAAAATTTTATAAATAATAAAAAAAATGGAAAAAATAATTTTAAATTTTGTAAGTCATAACCGGTTGGGTCAGACCGACCGACCCGGAACCGGGAGTGACCCCACCCGAGAATGACCCGATCCGAAAATGACCTGACCCGAAAATGATCCGCCCGAAATTGACCCGACTCGTACCCGCCCCCCCCGACCGTTTTCCCAGGTCTACTCACATGCAATGCAACTACACTAACATACATGCAAAATCAACCTACATACAAGCACTCGTATGACATATGGACTCCTTAATGTACCGCACTAAGACACACACTCATCCTACAAACAAAAAACAATAAAATAACCTAAACTACATACAAACACTCACATGTTTAAGAGAGTATAAAGTGACTAAGCAAGTAACTATTAACGAATCAATAGTAATTCCTTAGCCACTTTTTATTTATAATGGATAATATAATATACTTCCTCCGTTCTGAAATACTCATTACATTTGACTTATGAGTACTATTCATTGTTCGAGCTTATATTACATATAACGACTAATGTGTAAGAAAAAATATAGTCAAGTGGGATCTTGTTTGAATCGTCTAATTGCATACTTTCATAATATTAAATTTTTATAATTGTTAGCTAAGTGTAGTTTAAGATATTCATGATCAAAATTGTGCATTTGATTGCGTAAAAATGCGAAATATAGCAAGTATTATGAAACTGAGGAAGTATTTAGTATCCAAAATATTATATATTTCTTAATTTCGGTGAAATATCTTATAAATACTTTATTTAATAAATTAATAAATGAAGAGAGTAACATGTTAATAAAGTAAACTCCATTTTTCATATCCCATATGGTTACTTTATACTTCTTCCGTTTCATAATACTTGCAATATTTTACTTTTTTACATAATCCAATGCACAACTTCGATCATTAATATCTTAAACTACACTTATCTAAAAATTATAAAAATTAAATATTATGAAAGTATGCAATTAGACAATTTAAACAAGATCCCACTTGACTATATTTCTTACACATTATTCGTTATATATAAAATAAACTCGAATAATGAATAGAACCCATAAGTCAAATGTAGCGAGTATTCCCGAACGGATTAAGTATTTCCTAGTAACTTTATCAAAAATATTTTTAATTTGTAATAGTTACCATATTTTTTCACCAACTTTCTTTTAATATTTTTTTTAATGTTTATGTTTTCTACTTTTCATCAATCAAATTTATTATCTAGTAATATAATACTTCCTCCGTTTCATAATACTTGCTACATTTTACTTTTTTACGCAATCTAATGCACAATTTTGATCGTTAATATCTTAAACTACACTTATCTAAAAATTATAAATATTTAATATTATAAAAGTATGCGATTAGACGATTCAAACAAGATCCCACTTGACTATATTTTTACTTACACATTAGTCGCAATATGTAAAATAAGGTTGAATGATAAATAGTGCACAAAATCAAAATGTAGCGAGTATTTTGGAATGGAGGAAGTATATTTACTATCAAAAATATTATACTCCCTCCGTTCCAGTTTACTAGTCACATTTGACCAAACACGGATTTTAAGGTAGTAGTGGGGTCCATTGGAAAATGTGGTAGTTGGGTATTTTAATTGATTAAGTCTCATGGGAGACGGTCTATTTTATAGACGGAATCCATGAAGCCCAGCCCAAAATATAACATAGTATATTTGGGGTTATAATAAATTATTTGGGATTATAATAACTTATATTTAGGGTTATAGAATAGTATATTCGAGGTTATAATACCTTACATTTAAGATTATAACATAATATAATTGATATTATAATAAAAAAAATCAGTTAAGGGAAATGGACTGGCCCAATTTTGTGGTCTATCCTATAGACCGTCTCTTGTGAGATTTTGTGTTAAATTAATTATAAAGGTGGTAGTGGAGTATTGAGAATTGGAAAAGTAGGGGTATTTAGGTAAAAAAAAGCATAGTCAAAAAAGAAAATGAGACAAATAATGAGAAATTGCCAAAAAAAAAAAATAGAACAAGTAAACTAGAACGGATGGTTCTTAATTTGGTGAAGTATCTTTTAAAAACATTAATGAATGAAGAGAGTAAAAGGTATAAAGTAAACTTCAATTTTCATATTCCCTTTTAATAAAGTAAAGAAAAGAAAACTCGAAAATTTTTGCAAAAGCATTAGGGAAGAATAGAATAATGTAAGTAGGCTTAACTCCAAGTGGTTAAGTATTTTCAACGAAGCCCCAATAAATAGAGTAATGTTAAAATTCAATATATATGGAATTGGTGATGGCCAGTGTACAAGTTGTCGACAATGACATAATCTTATCTTATCTTATTACTAATAAAGAATTAATTAATAATCACTATTTAATCATTGAATTTAATTTTAGTACAATAATAATCCAGTGAAATACTAGTACACCTCCAGTCCATATAGAACCCCAGCGTGCATTTCGGGAACGTTATTTACAAAATAAACTTGTACGATTTTTTGAAATGCTTGCCACGTCAGTAAGCTATCTGAACCGGCTTGATGACACTTCCCAACCGCCCGGTTTACTTCGAGTGTCTTAGCAACCCGGTCTAATCCACCGTACAAGCAATTACAAAAGCGCATCATATATTTAATATCATAAACCCGGTTACCGAAAAACACTCTCATCAACGCTAAAAACTGGTATAAATCAGAAGGCAAAGGACGGCGCGTAAGGATTTTAATCAAGTAACCAAAATCATAAGCACTGTGAAACGTAACCCAACTCACTGAGTCATTACAAACTAATCCAGAAGACATCATAAACTCAGCAAATCTCTGGGAGTGAATCCCTTCTTTCTTGTTCCTTTGAAAATCAATACCCTGTTTTCTGAGTAATTGAATAGAATCGTGGGCGTGAGGATCACGTTCCACATCAAAGTCAGAGAAATTAAACTCCCAGATGAAGCAATTGTTGGTACCCAAATCAGGCAGATTACCAGAAGCATCGGATAAGGTAAGTCCAACTTGGATGAGATTTAAATCATCGACGTTGGATTTGAGGAAGCGATAAAGATCGGAGGGTCGGCGATGGGCGTATGAGTTAGGTTTGTGGGGACGGTGGATAACGCCAGGGAATTCAGTGTCCATAGAAATGAATGGGTAATCATCAATTAAATTGGTGATTAATTGAAATTCAGATTCCAAATTAGAAGCCCAAACACCCCTAATCAAAATTGGTTTGGAATTGGATTCATCTTTAGTAACCAATACCATTGTTTCTTTCTATGTTCAAATATTGGGGTAAGAAAAAAGAGTTGATGATGGGTGATTTGATTACTGATAAGGGAGACTCTCCAGAGTTTAACAATATATAGTTGTGACTTGTGAGAAATGAAGATAAAAGGAAGTAGAAGAATACTAGTAGGAATTACTATTAGGAGGATGGCTGCTGCTTTGTTGCTTCAAGGAAGGGGGGATGAATGTGGATTTT
This sequence comes from Amaranthus palmeri, assembly GCA_019776075.1. Classification (NCBI taxonomy): domain Eukaryota; kingdom Viridiplantae; phylum Streptophyta; class Magnoliopsida; order Caryophyllales; family Amaranthaceae; genus Amaranthus; species Amaranthus palmeri. The sequence goes on from JAAKBH010000585.1 coordinate 95,033, forward strand.
ATTAACACATTTTACAAACACTCAACTTGTGAGAAATGAAGATAAAAAGAAGTTACAAGTTAGAAGTGATAATAATAATAATGGGGTCCAAGTTCAACGCGGATTACTTTTGACCATATGATATTTTAAGTTTAAAGTTTGAGGAAGAGAGAGGCGGTCCACTTTTCTATGCTACTTGACTACTTCTAAGTTCTTTAAAACAGTGATAGTCAATCAACCTTTTGATTAGTCGTCTAACGCATGTAATTTTGGAGTTTAATAATAACAATACTCATTCATCTATATCTTCATTAATCATTACCGACTGTGTGAACTCTCAACTCTTAATTCATGCACATTTTTCAGTTTAATATCACTTTTTTGGTTGGTTTTAAAGTTGCATGCCACCACGGGTTATGCCCAAGTTAGGTCGATTTAATAATAATTATTCGCATTACCAAGTTTATACAGGTTTGTTATCAATTTTATATGGAGCACAAATGTCCACTTATTATATAACCCATGTGTGGTCATTATATTTAGCTTCTTTGAAAAGCTTAGGGTATATGTATTTTGCACTCTTTTATAAAACCATATCTCATTTATTGAAAGTGAAAAAGAGATAAATAAAAATATTCAAAAGGAAAGTAGTTCGTATTACCATCAGCACAATCCCACGAAAAAGTTATTTCCCTGAGTTTCATTGTTGGATCATCCTATAATTTTAGCAGCATTTTGGGGACACATAGGGCTTTATTTTGGATAGTTGGATCGTTATCTTGAGCTTTAGTTCGTTGGTTACGGCCTCTGAACAAAACCTGCAGTTTCGGTGAATTCTTTCTCATTTTGTTTCTCAATTGTTCATTATTAGGTTGTTTGTTCTTAGGTAGTTTGAGGACCGCAGAACTTGGATTGGCTTTGTGTAACCTCCTTTATAGGGATGACAATGGGTCAGACTGATCGGCTCGGATTATACATACACTACTAAAAAACTTGTCTATACCTACACTTAATTAGTCTAACTTAATTAAGTGCAATTGTCTTATTGTAGTTAGGCACGCTTATTAAGTGTGGCAGCCGTAGTAGCGCTTGTAAGCGTGACTAACAACATTTAATATCAAGCACGCTTATTAAGCGTGACTAACACTATCAAATTAAAAAAAAACGAAAAATGCATTCAAAATAATCAGACCCGCGCTACAGTAACCGTTCACCTTCTTCATTCGAATGACCTGCTGCAAAATATACAAGGTTTATTCTTAATTTTGCCCTAAAACTCTAAAAACCCTAAATTTCGGCACTGTGCGTATAATCAAGCGACCCTCATCTCTGTGCTCTCTTCGTGTTCAATCAGAGGTAAGTTTTAACATGGTTTCTTCTTTTTTTTTTTTTCTTAAATTTCAGAATTATTCTTTTAATTTCCCAATTTGGATATCGTTTTTTGAGTGCATTTGTAAATTCACAAATCTGGGTTTTTGCTAGGTGAACTCTATTGAATTTTTCTACACTTTCTTTCCAATTATGTTCACTCAAGGCCTTGATAAAAATGCCCTTCAGGCTTCAGTGGGTTAGAGAGGTACGGATTTTATTTCTTTTTGATTTCCTTTTTTAAATGTGATTTAATTTTGCTAATGTGGGTCAGTTTTCTTGTATTAATTTTATGTTTCAGTATTTAATATTATCTTAGGTATTCTGGGTTTGCTTTGATTTTTGGTAGTGTGATTGGTTCTGCTAAATTTATTCCTTTTTTAAGCATTTTGTAATCTTGGTATGTAGAATAGTAGATTTATATCTAGTTATTGTGCTTGATTTAGGGTCTGTTTGGATTATGGTAATGTTGATAGCTTAGTTTTATATGCTATTTCCTAATTTTGGGTGGAATTTTTGTAATAGGGTTCTGTGAACAGTGAAAAAGAAGAACCATTATCAATGTCTAGAACTAGGATAGACCCAATACTAAGCAAATGCGGCAGCAAAGGTTTCGGGCTACTGCCACCCGGGAAGTTTTGAAGTGGGCATTTGCCATCAACTGCATTTCCAATGTCTAGAGTCATCCCCAGAGATGACTCAGCTTCTGTTTCTGGTAATGACATTACATCAAAGTCTAAGGATGATGATGTTTATGGTGGGAGGTATTCTCTGGATTCATCTCAACCAGATGACCGTGCTCCTCCAATGATGACCACTCTGAAGACTCTGCTGGTAGCTCTAAGTTTTCATCTTCTCAAGTTGGTAGTAACATTCGTACGGCTTCTCGTTCGCAACCTTGTGCTTTAGAAAGCTATGCATCCAGCATTACATCGAGGGCGAATGTCGTGAAGGTATGCTGATTTCTCGTTGCAATGTACGTAATAGTGTAGTGTTTTGCATATTACTGCATATATTCATTTTTCTATTGTTACTTGGGATTTGACCTTTTGTCTTGTATTAAGGCTCTGACATTTTTCTTATGTTCGTCTTTCGCACAATAATTCCTTCTAAGCGTCATTATTGTTTGTAGAGTAGTTTGCTGTCTTACCAACTTAAATTCTCTACTTGGTTGCTTCGACATTCCCTGAACTCGTTGAATATATCAAATCAGGAAGAAACAAGTAATGTGTTAAATCAGAGAGACATCATCCTTTTAGAAGTGAATGCATGTCCTTATTACAATTTCAAAAAAACTCATTTGGCATTTTGTAGGTGTTGAAGAATATTTGATTGGTTTCTTTCCTAAATTAATTATGATGAGCATCCAGTAAGATTGTAGGCATAGTTATGATAAGCATCCAGTAAGATAGCCCTTGTTGTTGGCATCATTGTGATGCATAGTTTATGTGGGGTTTTGTCCTTAAATACTTTGAGCAATAAATTTGGCTACTTAGTAGCTGGTTCTGCTTATCTACTCTTGTGTGCTTTATGGCTTATTTTTGTCTATGATTCTTTATTGCATATGTTCTATGGGCTGAATTAAGATTTGTGTTGCTGTGTCTTCTTCATGTTGTTGTCGCTGTTTCATAATTATGTGGTTGCTACTGTGGTGATGAATGTAATGATCTTGGATAAGCATGCACAACCAACCAAATCTAAATTTTTGTTTTGCTGAATTTTTGTTATTGAACATGCACATCAATAAATCTATTGTTGCTAAATTTTTGTTATTCTGATTTGTATCAATTTATTGCTGTTGATCCGATTTGTACAAATGTTGTTCTTGAATGTATTATTCTAAGACCTAATCCAAGCATACTTGGATAAATTGGTTTGGAAACTTGATTGATTGTGATCTGTTTTGTTGCAATTGCAGGTTGTTGTGATCCGTTGTTGCTGTTTTTTTGTTCTAATCAGAAAGTCTTTCTGCCTGATCCCTCTGCTGCTGCTGGTCCGTTCTTTTCATTTGTTGCTACACGTGTGTTTCGTAAGGTGCCAAGTCCAGGCTGAGATTGAAGCATTCTTCTATTTCTTCTGCTGCTATTTTTGTCAAGTACATCAAAACAACGCATATACATTGTTGTACATCAAGCTTTAACTTTTATGTGTTTTTTGTCAAGTACATCAAGTTTATATAGTACATTGTTTTGTGTTTTATGATTAATAGAAGAGTTGTTTGGCAATAATAATAATAATAATAATAATAATAATAATAATAATAATAATAATAATAATAAATAAATAAATAAATAAATAAATAAATAAATAATATATAACAAGTTTAGCCACGCTTATTTTGTGTAGAAAACATGAAGAACTAAATATAGAATATTGAAATGTTTAGCCACACTTATTAATCGAGGAAATATTGCATTACTTATAAGTAGGGGAGAGCAAAATCGGATATCCGATTCGACATTGGCATTCGGATCGGATATCCGGTATCCGAAAAATAGGGATTCTACTATCCGTATTCGATTCGAAGTGAGTCGGATATCTGATATCCGATATCCGGAAAAGTTCGAATCGGATATCCTGACTATCCGATATTCGAAATTGAGTGGAACTCAGAGCTTTTATTCGAAGCGGATATGGGATATGGGATATGGGATATCCGATATCCGATATCCGATATTTGATATTTGATATCCGATATCCGTATCCGATATCCGATATCCAAAACACTAAATTTGAAAATAAATTTAAATTAACTTAGCATAATTAACTTATCTAAATACAAAATAAAAGTCTTTCAATACAATCAAACAGATATAAAAAAGTCAACACTACAAATATAATAAGTTTTTCAATAGCCCGGCATTCCGACAACATTGCAACCCTTAGTATCGGTGCATAATCAAACATAAAAATCAACCACAGACATTGAACACTACAAGTCTTTTATAATTCAAATTACACAAACTAAAAGTTAAACTACAATTATTAATCTTCAGTTCTTCACAGCAAATCAAGCATAATCATCAACCACAGACATCGAAGGCTGATCGACGACATGAGGACATAACTCTGCCAACAAAAAATAAAGTAGGAGATATATGAAAGAAACAAAGGATAATATCAAGTATTATGATAAAAGTAAAAAGAATTATAATAAAATAAATACACATTTCATATCAATAAAATTATACCTTCTTCGATTCGCTCGAGATCTTCAAGACTTTCTTCAACCAATAATGCACCACGTCCCTTGCGCAACCAATCTTGTCTGCACACTAAAGCTTCCACCATTCTTGGAGAAAGAGAGCTACAAAAAGTGTCAAGTACTCGACCACCTGTGCTAAATGCTGATTCAAAAGCGACTGTAGACACTGGTATGACCAACACATCTCTAGCAATAAGAGCAACAATAGGATAGTCTTCTTGCTTCTTTTTCCACCATTCTAAGCAATCAAAGTGTTTGCCAATGACATTAGGCTCTCTATCAGCATCTAAATACTTTGTAAGCTCATTTTTGTTTTCCAAACTCTTCTTTGCACCAGCATGCATCTCAAATTCAACTTGAGCTCTTAGATGCCAATCATCAAAACTTTCTACATCTTTAGTTAAATCAACCATTTCTGTAGTGGATGTAAGCTTAGATTGTTGAGATGCATAATGGTCGTACAAACTAAACAAAGTATCTTTTACCATCCCAAACAAAGTTGTTGATGTTTCAAAATCATATTGATCATAAAGTGCCCATTCTACAAAGTGTAATTTTTTCCTAGGATCAATCACAGCAGCAATATATAACAACAAATTGATATTGTCAACATCTTCCCAATATTTATCATGTTTCTTCTTCATTTCACTAGCCATCTTACTCTCAATTAGATCTTGACTTTTACACTTAGTAGCTATCATTCTACTAACAGTAACAAGTTCCTCCAAATACACATTACTTGTCGAATACAAAGACCCAGAAAGTCTCAAAGTAGCATCATAAAACATCTTTAAAAAAGGCAAAAATGCATAAATACGATCCCAATCATAATCAGTAGGAGTACCACCAGACTTTTCCAATTCCTTTCTAAACTTACCACCATCAGAAACTTCAAGTGTATCAAAAGCTCTACGATAGATGTAAGCACAGTCAAGCATTGAGTGTGTTGTGTTCCACCTAGTTTCTACATCTAACACCAACTTTCTTTTGCAATGAATTTGTTCTTGATTCACACATTTTTTGAATTTTTGTGTTCTCGCAGGGGAAGATTTGACAAACCTCACAGCATTGCGAACTTTAAGTATTGAATTATCAGTTACTCTCAAACCCTCTTTCACAGTAAGGTTAAGAATATGAGCTGCACATCGCATATGCACAAACTTACCATCCAAAACTGTCCCATCTTTCCACCTTCGAAGCCTACTACTCAAATATTCAATCCCAACATCATTTGCACTAGCATTATCAACAGTGATAGTCATTACCCTAGTAATTCCCCACTCAAGAAGGCATTTTTCAACAGATTTTCCAATAATCTCACCAGAATGACCACTTATAGGACAAAAGTTTATAACCTTTTTATGCAAAGTCCAATTTTCATCAATAAAATGAGCAGTTAATGACATGTAACAAAGATTTTGACAAGATGTCCATGTGTCAGTTGTGAGGCTAATTCGTGACGAACACTTACTAAAGAAATGTCTTAACTTTTTTTGTTCATCAAGAAACAATTGATAACAATCCCTAGCAACTGTGAATCGAGAGGGAATAATGAAATGGGGTTGACAAACCGACATAAAAAGACGAAATCCTTCACGCTCTGCAAACCTAAAAGGCATCTCATCCATGATAATCATTTTTGCAAAAGCTTTTCTTGTATCATCTTGCTTGAACTTCCAAAACTCAAGTTTTCCTTTTTTTATATCTGTTTCACATTGACCCTCATTAAAATTTAACTGAGTCTGCTCACTTTGAAATGAAAGAAGTCTTTGTTTCTTATCAATGTTTGGCGGGTATTCTTTACATCTTAACAAGTGATTTTTCATAACAGTGGTTCCACTTTTAGAGTCACCACACACATCAATTTTACAATAACTACACTCAGCTCTTTTTTCCCCATTTTTAAGTATCTTAGTGAAATGATCCCAAAGCCAAGAACGATTCTTATTACCTTTGGTGTCAGATACCTTCTTTTTCTTTTGAGTATGAACAGAATCTGACTCCACTTCAATATCTATGGAAGGCCTCTTGGTTGAATGTTGTTCAGTTGAAATAGGAGTCTGAAGTTGAGCTACATCTTGTTTGTTAGTAGATACTATCTCAACGTCATTAAAGCCCGGTGGTCCATCATTCTCTTGGTTTGTAGGGCGTGAACTTGTTGCTGTTGTGGGGTATGAACCTTCACTAGAAGGAGGGATTCCATGAACATTATAATCATCCATACCTACGAAAACACCATTCATAAATTAATGAAATATAATATTATCAAAATGAATACCTAATATCATAATGATGATCAAACTCAAATTTCCAATCAAACAAATTATTCTTCAAATACATATATACACAAGATTTAGTGATACACAAACTCATGTAGTAGTAACAAATTAATTAAATAACAGTAAGTCTACCATATTGTAGTAACTTAACTTCAAACAATAGATTATTTAATAACCACTTTAACATAATTTTCAGCTTACAAACCCTAATCAAACCAACCCACCAATCCAAAAATGAGGAAATGCTTGAAAATTCGAATAAAGCCCCCAAAGTGGGTATTTAGACTAAAATCAGACTGCAAAAATTAATTTCAAATCTTCCCCATTGAAGTAAATCAAGCAGTCATATTCATGCATATATAGCAATATGATTCTAACATTAAATAGTCCATTAAAAGCGACATGAAAGCATTCGGTATGATTCAGAGGGTTACTTGTGTTTGAATTGGTAAAACAAATAAGCTGTATATAGTAAATAGTTTATAAAATTAAGCAATAATTCAAATCCCTCCAAAGAATTGAGCAGACAGACCCAGGAATGAGAAAAGATCCTCCATCTGCTGCTGAAAGAAAAAAAATGACCTCAACTTTTTTCACAGAAAAAATTTAAATCCCTCTCAATAATTCACCCATTACAAAATACCAATTTTACCTTTTTCCCAATTTCATTCATGGAACAATCTGGGAACAATGAAACCCCTATTTGCAATCTAGTTCAAGACCATCTTTTTCCAATCCTTTTTCTTTTACCCATTAATTCAATCCTTTCTTTTGCTTTAACTTGCAAGAAATTCAACACTTTAGCATCCTCTGATGCTTTTTGGGAATCTATTTGTCGAAGAGAATGGGGTTCTAACTGTGTTGATGCTCTTAAAGATTCGTACTTTCAAACAAAAAGCAGAAACACAAGGGAGGAAGAGTGAGGACAGAAGATATCAAACAGAAAAAAAATTAAAAACAGAAAATTAAACAGAAAATTAAACAGAAGATATCAACCTAATTCAAAAACAGGAAGATATCAAACAATATTTCATCCATAACTTCAAAGTACTAGTACAAGGGAGCATGAAGGAAATCCAAAATTATCATTTCAATAAGTAAAGAAGACACAAAATTTCATCCATAACCTCAAATAAACTGAATAAACACTATTTTATTCTATTAGCTATTAAAAATCAAGGGTAAAAGCACCTTGAAAGTCTCCATAAAACACCACTTCAATTTAACAAAGTCTCCATTACTTTACCATAAAAAATCAACAAAAAAAGGATGAAAACCCTAACCTTGGCTGCTGCGGCCTGACGGACTGACGGTGGCCGGAGGACTGACGCCTGACGGAGGACGGTGGCCGGTGAGCAAGAGTGAGGGAGGAAGTGTAACACCCCGAGATTTTCGGACATTATTAATTAATAATTTAATAACCTTTGGGAATTTTATAATTATATTAAATTAATTTTAAAGTAGTTTAATAAGTTTCGTTTGTAAACGAATTTAAATATTAACATATATTTATATTAAAAATACAACTACGACTTCTAAAATAAAGAGGTTTGAGTCAAATTATTATTTTATTAGAATGTGTGAGCTTATGAATCTAGTAATAATAATAATAGTAATAATAATAAAATTAATAATAACAATAAGAACCATGATAAGTCATGAAACCCTAATAAAAATGTATCAAGGAGCCGTCACTCCATTTTCAAAGAGAAACCCATTACCTTCTTCTCTCTTCCCTCTCCATCTTCACTTGCTACACCCCAAATTCAAGCCAGCCCAGCCGCACGCCTAGCTCCTCCGCCAGCCCAGCCGTGCGCCTCCTCCGCCAGCCCAGCCGCACCACCCAAGCAAGCGCCAGCAGCAGAGGCTGCGTTTTTCACTCCCAACAGCAGCCATGGCTGCTCCATCTCCCTCTTCTCTCATTTCCCCATTGTAAGCCATGTTCCTTCCTCTTTGTGAACAATCTCTTACCCATTTTTAAGTTTGTATATTGTGATATTTAATATCTTATTATTTAGATAGTTAATTTGTTAAATTTGAACATGATATCTTGATTTTTGTTATGAGTTTGATTATTATGGAGAATTGAAAATAAATATTTAAGAACTATATTATAATGAATGTAAAGGTAGTGTTTTGGTGTTAATTTCATTGAATCTTATTATGGGTAGTAGTAAATGTGGTGTTTTTGAACATGATTGGAGTAAGATTTGATTTTAGGATGAAATTGTTGATAGTATGTGCTTTTACTTTGCATTAGTGGTGTGATGATTGAATTGGATAATCTTATAAATTGTCTTAAGACTTAGTTTGGTTGATTAGGATGTGTTGGTGATAGTTGTTGATGGGTATAATTGTTAACCCACATAAGTAGTGGCTATTTTTGTTTATGCACCATTAATTAAAATAATGTAAGTGGAATTTTGATATCTAGTGTTTTGAATTAAATGATAATAATAATTACTAAGAAAGATTAAGGTCGCGATTGTCATTAATGAAAGTATTGTCGTGGTTATAGTCGTTTGATGAGGTAATTAGTTTTGAGCTTGGTCGTTATAATGATATGTTTAATGGTGATGCTAAATTATACGACTTTGACCCAAGTTATCGAATCGTTATTAATTCGTCAAGCTACAAATTTAATTTATTCTTAATCGTTCTATTCTAAAACCTTGGAAAAGTAATAAATCATCACTACCATAAGTAATATGATTGATGATTTGGTGTAATATCATATTTTATGCGTCCCTAAACTTTCCCATTAGTAGTTTGATTAAAGCACAAGCCTAGGGTCGCGTTAGCTCACTCGAACACACCTTTGTGTAGAATTCATTGGACTCTAATGTTATGGTTTGATTGGAACTGATAACGTAGTTCATGTGTGAACATGGGTTGCATTTATTACATGAGTGTGTTTAGAATGCGCTTTAGTTTGAATCGAAACTTGTTCGGTTAATAGTGTAGTTTGAATGGAGTCAGTGCTTCTTGAATGATGTGAAGTAAGCTTATTGGTCTTACTCTTAACATGTATAGGTGCCCGGTTCATAAGAGGGGCGTAAGAACCTCCTTCGAAGTGATTTTTGCGACTTGTTATCTTGCAGCTGTAGGTAAGTACACGCAGTAGCTAATTCTTGTATCTTGCTTATGTTTTCTTTGCGTAGCAATATTATATGAGCTATGTTGGATACGAACTGCTATTAAATATTAGTAAGTTAGTGCTACAAGTGGGAATCAGCTGTAGTCATAGTAGAGAATGGGTCCTGATATCGCAAGATTAGAATGTTGAATTGTATGAGATTGAAATGGGAATAAGTCCCCTTATTTGAAGAGACTTTAAGTTGGATATTTACTGTGACTCCACTGGATTGGTACCCCAGCTGGATTAGTTCCCGGAGGCATTGACCGTCTATATATGGTCGCTGTACGGGGGTATGATCATACTTTGCCATTGGGCGCCGGCATGGCCGTCACCGTCCTTGGCTGAGGTGTTGCCATGTGGGTCTTGCAAACCCCAATATGGTGGCCTCTAGTCACACATGAAGATATATAAAAGTAATGGAAGAAGTAGAAGACGGTGAAGATTTTTAGAAGTATATGGAATTGAAAAAAATAGATGGAGTAGATGCTTACACATTGGAGTATCCACCCCACCTTGTTTTGTTGAATTTAATTAGTGGTTACCTTTACATAATTTATTAGTAGTTACTGACGTGTACTGCTTGTTTCCTTGTTGATGGCTTATCTTTGATGGCCCTGCAATGACACGTTGGTCTATGACCTTACGTTGAGCAGTAGGGGTATCATAGACAGCACTTGCAGGTTTTTGGAGTCCTTTGCATTGCATACGGGGGGTATTGAGTGAGAATCTTAACACGTGCCATACTCTAACTATTTTTGACGCTCTAAGTGTTTTTGGATTGAAATTGTATATGTTTTTGGTTGAGGCGCGTGCCCTCCTTTTGATGTAATTAGTTCCGCTGCAAAGTTTTATTTTACTTTATGTTTCGCTATAGTATCGTGAATGGCTTGTTTAGCTGGTTATGTTTTGGAAAACCTAAGTGTTTACATGGGAACCACGATCCATGCTTAGCATGTCGACAGAGGTTTTGGCGATGATCATTCCGCCGTGATTTTTATTACAAGGCCATTAATGCCTCTTCTTATGATGGTTTATTATTTGTTTGACTCTTTTGGTGCGTTAAAATTCAAGGCAGATGCTGCCGAAATTTTCGTAGAATTTTGTTTGAAAGTTTTTCTAAAACCTCTTTAATCAAACTTAAACATTATCCTTTTTCTTTATTTTAAATTATTTTAAATGTAACACCCGAATTTCCTCCGTTCTCGTCTGGTTTTGGTTCCGTTCAGAGGGTCGGAAATTCAGGGGTGTTACAGGAAGAGTGAGGACTGAGTGCGAGTGGAAGGAGCGCCGTGAGTGAGAATTGAGAAAGAGTGAAAAAGAAGAATTGAGTAAAAGTGAAAACCCTAAAATCCCTAACCTTTATATATTATATTAAATTTTTTTTTTAAAAAATAATTTTCGGATATCCAACCCATGTTAAATTTTTCGGATATCCGCAATTCTCGGATATACAACTCGGATATCCGACTATCCGCTATCCGATATCCGACATATGATCGGATATTCGAAAATTTGAAATTTGATATCCGTTTAGTATCCGATATCCGATTATTCGGATCAAATATTCGATCCGAATTCGCCTTCCGGATCGAATATCCTAAAAAACGGATCGGATATCGAATCGAATTGTCGGATATTCGGATCGTCAGATACTTTTGCTCAGCCCTACTTATAAGTGTGGCAAAAGCTAGTATCAGCCACGCTTATAAGCGTGGCAAACAAGTGCATTTAGCCACGCTTATTAAGCGTGCCTAAAATATACCCACACAAGCTGGAAGCACGCTTAATTAAGCGTGGCTAAATGCATCAGCCTCACATATAAGCGTGCCTAAATGCATTTTTAAGCGTGGGTAGAGGCAACATTTTTTGTAGTGATACTCCGACTTTGCTCCGGATAATAGTCGGACTTTTGTTTTCAGTCCACCTCCACTTGGAGTCGGACTATGCATACTCCAAGTTTGCCCCGACTCGGACTCTCGGACCTCCAGTAGAGTTGGATGCAGAGTCGGATTATTATCAAACAGTAACGTTGTGATATTGTATTAATGATTTTAAAGCATACAAAATTACTAAAATATATTTTTCAAATTCAATTTAACAAAAAAATATGTACTTTAATTTGAATTCAATTTTAACAAGAGAAATAATCATACTACTACAATTTAACAAAATTTTCTCGTTTTTTGATTTAGCGTATTTTATTTCTCTTGATTTCATTTGTCGTATCTTGATTCATTAATCTAAATAAAAATACCAAGTAGTTTTTCAAAATCAAAAATTACAATTAGTATAAGAGAGAGCTTTAATTAGTCACATCTAGAGTTTTAAAGGAAACAAAAAATTAGTGTAAAAGTCAAATTAAAAGTCAGAGGTCCTTCAGGGTTGGAGTCGGGTCGGAGTGTCGGATTTTTAATAAGGTCCAACTCCGATCCGTCTCAAACTTGGATTCGGATGAATTTTTCCTCGGACTCGGATCAGATTATTTTCCTCGGATCGAGTCGGACTAGGGTCGGATTCGGATTGAATTGCCATCCCTACTCCTTTACATTATAATAAGAGCATTATGGTGGGCTCCTAAAGTCCCATGGTTTTTACTCTTCACACCGGATAGGTTTTCCACCTAAAAATCTTGTGTCTTTATCCTTGATTATTACTTTCTTTATCATTGTTTGATTGCTGATTTTATTATGGTTTATTGGTGATATTTGAGTGTGTTGAACTGGTAATAAGTATAATTTTGGCTAATTCATTTGTCTGGGTTATTTCCGCAATTCTAGTGTTATCAATGTGTGTAATTGGTAGCTATCGGAGGTGTGCCTCATCAACTCGTATAAGATTCGAATTAACTGTTAATTCTCTAAATGGATGGTAATCTCAACCCTAGTAGGATAATTAGTTTAAATGGAACTAACTACCATTTGTGGAAGCGGAAGATGAAAGACTTCTTGTATGTTAAAAGTTGGCATCTACTTGTTTTTACCACCCAAAAATCGAATAGCAAAAATGATTGATGTGCTCGATTTAGAGCACGTTTATCTCCTCATTTGAGTGTCGATTCTCGCGTTTTATATTGGCTTTTTGCATACTTTACGCATGGTTTACCTCAATCTTGTCTCCATGGTGCTTTAAGGTGTTTTTAGGTGTTTTCGGGAGATTTTGAGGTGTTTTCGTTGCGTACGAGATTTCGGCTCTTGAATCAAAGATAAGACGCGCATTTCGAGGCATTCCCGAGCATTTCAAGTCATACCTAAAGTCCTCGCAAAGTCCAAAAGTCGTTCGATGCTTGTTCGGAAGTGATAAAGAGCATATTGGGCCAAAAGACCCTGCATTCGGGCGAATGCATGGGGCCTTTGGGCGAATGAGTGTTGAAGCCTAAAGGAAACAGCCAGCGCCCAGCCAATTCGAGTGAATGAAGGCCCAGATTCGGGCGAATCCAACCATTCGGGCGAATGGTTCAGCCCATTCGGGCGAATGGCCAAGAAAAATCATCGTTTGATTCTCGAAGTCTCTGGAAACCCCGAATGTGACCCATTCGGGCGAATGAGGTCCATTCTGGCGAATGGCATGGTGGATTCGGGCGAATGGGCCTAAAAATCAGCGCTGTTTTATTTCTTCGCAACTTATTCCACGTAGGATCTTTAGGGTTTTATTCCCCCACTTTGTACAACCTATAAAAAGGTCCTAATCTGAATGTATTAGGTATCACTTGAGAGGGAGTAACCCTCCCACTCTTGTTACACGAGTAAACGAACAGAAACCCATGTTTGTGTTTTTACAAAGGTTATTTCCAATGAAATGTGAAAGTTAAGTGCTGGCTAAATGTCACTAGTCATTGCGTATGTTATAATGCTTTATAATTTTTTTTTTATTTATTTTTTTTTATCGAAGCATTTTTATTAGGTCTTTGATGATGACAATCTCTACTTCCCTTCTACCTTCACCTTCTCATCATTAGATAAGGACACAAGGCCTCCATCAAAGTAGCTAATCTTAGCAAACTTCTTCCTCTCACAACAAACATGGAATGATGCACCGGAGTCAATCAACCATTCCCTCTTATGAGGCACTCTCCCTTCCACTAGAAGTGCTCCCTCATACTCTTCCTCATCATCATCATGCCCAGTATATCTCGCTCATATACTATATCTATGGTCAGGGTTTAGAGAGAGAAGATAGACATTGTCTCATACCCATAGGGAGAGGGCGGTTCTAGTGAGAGAAATTTTGATCTATCGTCTGTCATGTGCTTGGAACAGCCACTGTCAAGATACCATGAGTTGTTCCCCCTCACTAGAACCTGCAAAACGAACTTAGTTGTTAGAGGGTGGAACCCAGCCATCCTTGGGTTCCATCTCGATTATACAAGAATCATATTTCTTAATTCAAACTCTATCGACATATATTTGGTTCGTTTTGTTATGCTGTTCCCTTTTTAAACATTGATGTTTCAGGTGCCCCGTCTTGCCACAAAAGGAACATATCTTACTACTTGGGAGATCGACATAGACCTTCTTCTTTTTATCATATTTATTATATCCTAAATCTTCAGTTCCTTTAGTTTTAGCATCAAGAATCCATTTGGTAACCTCTTTGATTTTCCCTTTTTCTCTTGAATTTAATTCAAGCTTAAGTTTTTCATTTTCATTTTTAGCGGATTCTAGGTCTAACTTCATTTTATTGAAATCATTTTTAATCTCTTGAATGGACTCGGTCTTTAATTCTATTTCTAACAATTTATATTGATTTAATTCAATATTTAACATGATGTTTTCTTGTTTAACCTTTTCTATAGCTTCCTTTAACATCACGTTTTTATCAAGTAAATCAAAGAATCAAGTTTGCACATCGGACCTAAAAGAATTTAGGTAGGATATTTGGTCTTTACTAGCCTTAAGGTTTTTTTCTTTTTGGAGATAGATGGCAGTTTGTTTTTCCAGATTATTTTCTGTCTCCAAAATCATTTTAGTCAATTCATGTTTATCCAATTTGAATAGGTAATTATGAAATGAATTAGAAGACAATACCTCTTTTCCTTTGGACTTCTCATCATGTGTTGCCATGAGACAAAAATTGGCGTGATGATCCAACTGCCGCAAGTGGTGTACCTGCAACCACAAAAAAGACTAAACCGAGGGCTGATGGCCCAAAAAAGCCCTCCGATAATTAAGTTAGATCAGAGAGGAGGTATAATAATAATAAATAATAATAAATACTAAATAATAGATAATAAATAATAAATAATAAATAATAAATAATAAATAATAAATAATAAATAATAAATAATAAATAATAAATAATAAATAATAAATAATAAATAATAAATAATAAATAATAAATAATAAATAATAAATAATAAATAAAAAACAAAAAATAATAAATAATAAATAATAAATAATAAATAATAAATAATAAATAATAAATAATAAATAATAAATAATAAATAATAAATAATAACGTTAAGAAGTAAGCACCTTCGAATTAAGTGAAGCGTGATGATCCAACTGTCGCAAGTGGTGTACTTGCAACCACATCATCGTTTTCAATTGGATTTTCTTGTTGAATATCTTCAAATTCAACATTATCATCATTGGTACTAATATGTAGATCTCTTTGTCTACCAATTGATGAGTATCTATTCTCATCAAATATTGCATCCCTATACTCTATTATCGAGTGAATCGAAATATAGTCGTTTTGTTCTATAACGTAGAACCTATAGAGGTTTTGCTTTGAGTTGCATAACCTACAAAGATGCATTTAAGACCTCGTTCACCGAGTTTCTTTCTTTTTTGTCCGGGTAGATTTGAATCGTAGATAGAATCTTAAAGTTGTAGAATCTAAAAGTTGTAGAATCTTACGATTCTAGTTGGAATAAAATTTTTAATGGCGGAATCATAATACGATTTTACGATCCTACGATTTAACGATCCGATTCAACAAATTAGTATCAATTATTGCTATTTTTTCTTATGTGTCATCTTTTACTAATGTCTTTCACATATACACATAAATTTTAAATGTTCCATCATGAAAACTTTTAAAGAATAAATTTCTTAATCACTAAGAAGATTTAAACTAATTATTAGAAGGTTTTTGTTATATTCTTAAAAATAAAGTCAAAGAAATTTTAATTCATAAATTTAAACTTTTAAAATGGATAATAATGATAAGAAACTAGATATTTTTAATATATTTAAGTTTATTAGTAGAATCGTACGATTCTACGATTCGATTCGATTCTACCTCTAAACGATTTGAAGTAGAATCCTAATTTTAACATTGGGTTGAAATTCATTTATTTATTGATGTTCTTCATAGATTTAAAATTCCAAAGGCATCATATCAAGAGGCACACTGACACAAATGGCCTAACCATAAAGTCACAAACTTTGAGGGCCTAATGAAACAATAGTTTCTCACCAGTAATCAGACTATGGTTGTATTGATCATCTTATTCTACCTAACTTTTATTGCATGGTTGTATGGAAGTAACAACTAATAAATAAATCAACTCATTAAATAGTAGCAAGAAGCAAATGTAGGCTTTTCATTGCATTCCGAAGATCCAAAGATACTGAAGACTAGTAGACATGCTATTTCTAAAAAGGGCAAAACAAAACGGAAAAGCACTCAGGCCAATAAAATTATACGGCACCAATAAACCCTGGTTTAAATACCTCCAATTAAATTATATGACAAAAATAATCCTGGTTTTAATAACTGCGAAGGAGAATTTCACAAGCTGAATACATAAATGTTACTCATACAGCTCAACTCACATTATTCAAAGACTTCATTCAACATGCACAATATTTGGATTTTAGTATTTGGTTCAACTCATGAGTTGTATCATAAATAGTAGTTATGGAGATATGACGTGTGAATGATGGAGCTCTCAAGAAGTTGGTTGCATCGAAAACTTTCTTTTGCTTGTGATGATAATATGAAATTTAGTCTTATGCGTCTGATAATTTGTTCATGTCAATTGTTTTCATAAAGATTACGAGTTTTTCTATAGACCCTATACATAAATCCACTGTTTATGTGTTTGAACATTTCATTTGTTAAGTGCATTCGTTCATCATAACATAAAATGTGGTGAGCATAATTCTTTTGAATATGGTTAATGACTGTGCAAGTATGATTATAAGTAGTTAAACAAGAATAAGGACAAGAGCTAAAGTTATGATTTATATATATATAGGGGAGGGATCCATTGAGAAGGGGTCTCAAAATGAGAAGGATTTATAGCCATTGATCTTATGAGAATCTAACGGGTGAAAATCATCTTTTTCGTCGATTTTTTTTCCATTTTATGTTATGATTTAAGGTTACTATATGTTTTCAGAAAATGATACTATGTTATGATTAAAGGTTACTATGTTTATTTTATAACGTTACGATGTTCTGTATAAGATTAAGAGCAGACAGTAACTATACATAATCATAGTAACCCTTATTCATAACATAGTATCTTTTTCTAAGAACATAGTATCTTTATAAAATGTAAAAAACTGGGTAAAAAAAATATGCTGAACCGCGTGCAAGGAGCTAATGAACCGCGTGCAAGGAGCTAACTAATCTAGACCATTGATTTTTGATCTAGACGGATGAGATTCCTTCTCACCCTTCTCATTTTGAGACCCCTTCTCATTTGATCCTAAATATATATATATATATATATATATATATATATATATATATATATATATATATATATATATATATATATATATATATATATATATATATATATATATATATATATATATATATATATATATATATATATATATATATATATATATATATATATATATATATATATATAAGGATTGTAAACCCTTGATTTCACTTACATAAAAAAATCTATGGTCACGATTGATCCTACATCTATATATATATATATATATATATATATATATATATATATATATATATATATATATATATATATATATATATATATATATATATATATATATATATATATATATATATATATATAGGGAGAAGTTCAAGTGCGAACTGTGCTTAAGTGTGAACCGTGCGAACCTTGTTATTTTTTAGCAAAAAAATGTTACTATTTGTATGAAATTTGTATGGTAGAAAAGTAGTAGTTTTTAATGTAAAAGTAACACTTTTGAAAACGTGTTTCCTTTTGGCAAAAATATGTTACTTCTGAACTATAAAAATCAAAGACAAATATTAGTAACACGATTTTGCTAAAAAGTAACAAGGTTCGCACGGTTCACACTTAAGGAAAGTTCGCACTTGAACTCGACCCTATATATATATATATATATATATATATATATATATATATATATATATATATATATATATATATATATATATATATATATATATATATATATATATATATATATATATATATATATATAGATGTAGGATCAAATGAGAAGGATTTATATATATATATATATATATATATATATATATATATATATATATATATATATATATATATATATATATATATATATATATATATATATATATATATTGTTTCTGCTAGGAAACGGTCAAATTTGT
This sequence comes from Amaranthus palmeri, assembly GCA_019776075.1. Classification (NCBI taxonomy): domain Eukaryota; kingdom Viridiplantae; phylum Streptophyta; class Magnoliopsida; order Caryophyllales; family Amaranthaceae; genus Amaranthus; species Amaranthus palmeri. The sequence continues at coordinate 113,559 of JAAKBH010000585.1, forward strand.
AAGGGGACTTCAAGAGGTAAGTGTCTTCTGTAATACGGGTAAGTAGTAGTCCGACCGCCGCGCGTGGTGTTCCTGCAACCACAAAGAAAGCTAACCCGGGGGCCTAGTCCCGGAAGGGCTCTCCGATGCTTAAGTCAGACCACGGAAAATGTGATATGTAAGAGTTTTTGGGTAAGATTGCGTAACCTGATTACCGAAGTCGAGAGTTGCTTTTAAGGTAGGCCTCTTTCGGGAGTTACCCTTCATGGGCAGTTATCTTGGGGTAGATAACCGCTGCAAGTTACCCCTGCAGAAAGGGACATCATGGAGGGCAGTTACCAGGACCACAGGTGGTTTCCAGGGAAGAATCTTTGACCTGGACATAAAAGTAACTGCTGTCCTGCAATGGGTTTTCTAGCTTGGACTCTAGCTGGAGCTGTCAGTCCTTAGCATTATGAAGGGTAGTTTGACTTTTGACCTAAGACCATTTTACCCTTTTATAGGACATAGGAATTATGACCCGTAACATTGGCCTCCCGCATATGAAGTAAGATGATGGCTTGCCTTGAATGAATCTTGATTTATATGCGGAATCATCACAAAAACGCTGACAAAGAGGATGTCTTGGATCTTTTAAGTCTCAGACCTCATAAAGTCTCGGACTTCTTTTAAGTCTCGGACTTCATTAAGTTCGGACTTCATTAAGTCCCAGACTTGAGCGCCTTACATTTAGCCCTTACCTCATAGCACAAGAAGGGGTCCGACTTATGCAAGTCTCGGACCTTTTAAGTATACAGAGGTGTACCTGGTCAAAAAGAGGACCTCATCATTTGGAGGTTCTGAGGGGAGTCCGACTTAGGCAAGTCTCGGACTCCTTAAGTACACATAGGTGAACTTGTTCAAAAGAGGGCCTCAACATTTAGAGGTCCTGAGGGGGGTCCGACTTAGGCAAGTCTCGGACTCCTTAAGTACACATAGGTGTACTTGTTCAAAAGAGGGCCTCAACATTTAGAGGTCCTGAGGGGGGTCCGACTTAGGCAGGTCTCGGACTCCTTAAGTACACATAGGTGTACTTGTTCAAAAGAGGGCCTCAACATTTAGAGGTCCTGAGGGGGGTCCGACTTAGGCAAGTCTCGGACTCCTTAAGTACACATAGGTGTACTTGTTCAAAAGAGGGCCTCAACATTTAGAGGTCCTGAGGGGGGTCCGACTTAGGCAAGTCCCGGACTCCTTAAGTACACATAGGTGTACTTGTTCAAAGGAGGGCCTCAACATTTAGAGGTCCTGAGGGGGGTCCGACTTAGGCAGGTCTCGGACTCCTTAAGTACACATAGGTGTACTTGTTCAAAAGAGGGCCTCAACATTTAGAGGTCCTGAGGGGGGTCCGACTTAGGCAAGTCTCGGACTCCTTAAGTACACATAGGTGTACTTGTTCAAAAGAGGGCCTCAACATTTAGAGGTCCTGAGGGGGGTCCGACTTAGGCAAGTCTCGGACTCCTTAAGTACACATAGGTGTACTTGTTCAAAAGAGGGCCTCAACATTTAGAGGTCCTGAGGGGGGTCCGACTTAGGCAAGTCTTGGACTCCTTAAGTACACATAGGTGTACTTGTTCAAAAGAGGGCCTCAACATTTAGAGGTCCTGAGGGGGGTCCGACTTAGGCTAGTCTCGGACTCCTTAAGTACACATAGGTGTACTTGTTCAAAAGAGGGCCTCAACATTTAGAGGTCCTGAGGGGGGTCCGATTTAGGCAAGTCTCGGACTCCTTAAGTACACATAGGTGTACTTGTTCAAAAGAGGATTTCAATACCTTGAGTGTCTCAGGTTGTCCGACTTTTCGAAGTCTCGGACATTAATGTAGGATTTGCAGATTCAAGCTTGTTTTCATCAACCATGGTGTTGTTTCCCCAAACAGTGCATTAATGGCTATATTAAATTCTCACCTAACTTTTTGTCATTTTGTTCCAAAATTGTATTCTAGTGAGAGAATCAAGAATTTCAAACTTTTCTAGAGAGAGAGGCTCTGACATCTTTGAAGATTTTCTGACAGTTCATACTTGGAAACACATTTCACACCAGGTATGCTCTAATTTTTGGATCAAACTCATAAATTTCTTGATTTTTCATTTGATTTTCAATAAATTCATCAAATCTTCAACCATTGTTCTTGAAATCTTCAAACTGTTCTTGAAGATCTTCAATCTGTTCTTGAATAATTATTGTTTGATTTGTATTTTCATCACTGTTCATATATAACTTGTTTATCATGGAGACCCTTTATTTAGAGGACATCTGTAGAGAGTTTCCCAATATTGACCTTAATAAGGACTCGGAATTCAAGAATAAAGAAATTGGGGTTGGTTCAGATGAGTCGGATGATGATAGCCTAATTTTTCGCGTGAATCCGCATTATGAACCGATACCGAGTGATGATGAGTCTGATGTTTCGCCTTTTTACCCAGAGGAGACCATTTTACCTTATCCCTGGGAAGTATCTTTAGCATTTGTTCCCGGATACATACGTGTGAATCCTAAACTTTTGGAGCTGGTTCATGTAGATATGGCGAAGAAGAAGAAGACGGCTCCAGAGTGTTCACCAAGCCGGGATACTTCCAAGAACATCCCTCTTCCTTTTTATATTCCACATGGGGGACCCTTGAATTATTTTGTAGATAAAACAACGATGGACATATTGGACAGTGACCGAAAGAGTATGGCTCGGAGGTGGGGCCTGATTGATGGCTATGATGTAGTAAAGCCTGGCCTATATGATACGGTTCGCTATCCACCAGAAGGGTGCATAGCAGTGTACGATAAGGCATTTGAACTGGGTCTAAGGTTCCCTTTGCATCCATTTGCAAAGCAAGTTTTAAATATGTTGAACATAACCGTTGCTGAGTTTTATCCCAACGCCTGGGGTTGTATAGCGGCGTTCATAATAGTTAATAAAGGGCTGAGAATAGAGCCAAGTATGACGGCATTCCGCCACATTTTTAGGGCGCGGTTATGCAGTTCAAAAACCAATGGTGCTGGTTGGGTTACCCTGTCCCATAGAAGGGGTTTTAAGATAGTTGGTGATTTGCATGATAGTAACAAGTTTTTCAGGACAAAATTCGGCTATCTTTACTGTAGGCAGGGTTGGGATATCAAGACTAGTTTTGACATAGACCCTAAGATAGAGGATTTCAATAATAATGTACCCATCTGCAACCATGAGGAGGCAATAATAGTCCGGTTCGCGACTATGGCCATAGAGTTGAGGAAAAAACCCGTTTTTGTACAAAGAAAATGGATACCCAGGTGTCTTGATCTTAACCGGGAACTCTTCCTTGCGGCTTTTGACATAAGCCTCCGAATTAATAAAAGTAGGTCTCTTTAAAACTGTAATTTCAGAGACATAATAACGGATACTAACCGGGATTTTTGTTTTTGCAGGAGTAGCGAGGGAAGAAGTTGGCTTAAAGTACCGGCAATTAATGGCGGGATTCAATACCCTTGGGGCCTTTGCTGAGGCACTAAGAATGACTTCTCCACCACCACCTGTTCCTCATCCACCTCTGGTAAGTTTGCATATTTGCACTAACTTTTGTTTAAGTCTTTTCTTTCATCCGAATTATTCTGACTTCACTTTAAAAATGCAGAACTCTACAACAGTTACAACGGGGTTGGACGAGGCGCCGAGTCACGAGGAGGCTCGGGTCTTGCTGGAGAAGAGGAAGGAGATTCCTCCCCCAGAGGAAGTCTCCAACAGGGCCGAGAAGCCTAAGAAGAAGAGAAAAAGAGGCTCTTCCAAGGCTAAGGCTGCCTCTGCTCCGGAAGATCCGGTAATAGTAGAGGACGTTGATGAGGAACTCTCTTCAGGCTCAGGTGAGCCGATAATGGATGCCGTGCCTTTGAGCACCAATTTCCCGGGCATCAAAATAAATGAGCCTAAGTACCATGCTTCGGGCTCATCTTCGAAGATTGCTTCCCAAGGGAAAGGGAAGCAAGTTTTGGTAGAAGAAGAGGTGGTTTACACCAGGAACATCAAGGCACACAGGCCGGGTGTTCCTTTTGTAAACTTATCCTGCGCTGAATTGGCTGGCCGATTCAACAAGGCCAGTCGCTGCTTAATAACCCAGGATGACCTGGACTACATGGATTCTTTGAATCCAGAAGACCGGATGCAGAGGGCTCAATCTGCAATGGCTGAGGTATGCATTACTGTGAACGTATCGGCGCATCTTTTATACTTAGCCATTTTCTAACTCTTTTGCTTTTTCAGGGGCTGATCAGGATGTTGTTCGAGACATCCAAAATTCAGCAGAATGAAGTGGACCAGGAAACTATCCGGTCACTGACTGCTCGAATCGATGAACTGAATGACAAGGAAGCCGATCTGAAGGCTCGCCTTGAGAAGTGTAAGAGCCTGTCTGAGAGGCTAGACCTGGCCGAGAAATGGCGGGCCAGGATGAAGGATATACTGGGTGAAGCTGCAGGTAAATTAGAGAAATGCGCTTCACTTTCCTTTGAAATATCTGCGGATATTGGGAAAGTTCTGGAAGCTTTTGATAAGGTTTCCAGGAAGAGCATGTATCTGGTTGACCTGTTGGCTGGGGAACAGGCAAAGTTGGAGGAGGTTCTCGAGGCTGCCCAGTACTAAAAGGCAAAGTCCGAGCGACGAGGTCGGATTGCCAAAGATTGGTTATCTTCTGCAGATTGTGGGTCATTTATGGCCAAACTTTCTGGGGAGAAGATCAATAACGGCATTCTGCTCGAAGCGGAGGCTACAAGGCTGGCGGCCCTTGAGATGGGGGTTGATTCGGAGAAGCTTGCTGCTCTGGCTGCTTCGAAGAGGAATAAAGCCTTGCAGAATCTGACCGCCATTTTTAACAAAGGCTCTGCTGCTCTTGATGATCCGGATTGGGATGCAGAGGAACAGAGTCAGTGGTCTGCAAAGGTTCCTCCGGCTCTGGAGAAACGGGCTTCCGAATTAGACTTTACAATTTACCAGCCCAAGCAATCCAATCCTCCTCCTGTCCCGGCCAGATCAAGTTTTTCACAGCTTGGATCTAGATGTAATGATCTGGCGGGACATCTGACAGTGGAGAAGGAAGCCATCCAGAAGCTAGCCCAAGAATTAGAGGCCACCGAGCCTTTAACCATAGATCTGGATGAGCTTTTGAAGCTGTCTCCTTCCCCGGCTCCCAGGTCTCCTTCCCCGGCTCCCAGGTCTCCTTCTCCGGTTTCTCAGGCGAACGAGCAGGCCGAATGAAGCTTCTTCTATGTGTCTCGGACACTTTTTGTAATAGCTGTAGATGAAACTTAAAAATTTTTGGAGATATTTTGTAAACACTATGGGGAGATCCGTATCTCCTGCATTTGTAAATATAATTGTAAATTTTTCTTTAATGTCTGTTTGACTTTGTATGTATTGCTTGCTGTTATACTCCGTATTTACTTGCAATTTGCCCTGAGTCACACAAACTATTGGCGTGCCGAGTTTACTGTGTTAAGACTCGGATCTTCATATTAACTTAGCTCTTTGTGCAATAATCTGTTACCTCAGCATGAAAATTCGGATCTTTATAAGTAATTATCCGATTCTTCAGGGTGACAACTCGGATCTTCAAATGACTTGATAGAACAAAGGTTCTTATCTAAGTTATTAGGGGGGTCAGACTCATAGGAGTCTCTGGTTTCCAAAGCATTATCTCATATAAGCATTCTAGCTTGATAGAACATAGGTTCTCACCAAGCTTTCCAGGGGGTCAGACTTATAGAAGTCTCTGATCCTCAACAAAACATGAAATTAACTTAGCTTACTAGAACATAGGTTCTTAACAAGCTATCCAGGGGGGTCAGACTTATAGAAGTCTCTGACCTTCAACAAAACATGAAATTAACTTAGCTTATTAGAACATAGGTTCTTAACAAGCTATCCAGGGGGGTCAGACTTATAGAAGTCTCTGACCTTCAACAAAACATGAAATTAACTTAGCTTATTAGAACATAGGTTCTTAACAAGCTATCTAGGGGGTCAGACTTATAGAAGTCTCAGACCTCCAAGACATTCCTCGAAGAAACACAAATCGATTTCCCAGTTCGGAATTTGAACAATCTCTTGCAATCAACACAGCTTGGATAACAGTGAACATAGGTTCATATGATAACATGATAAAAGTGAACATAGGTTCATATGATAACATCCAAATCCAACAAAAACTTATAACGAAGTGAAAGTAAACTAACATGAAATGAAGTGTTCAGCTATAAAAAAGTCTAATAGTTACTATGATGGGGGCCCCTTGCAAGGGGTTGTTCAGATGTAGAACTTCTTGAGATGGTCAGAGTTCCATGGCCTTTTGAGCAGCTTGCCTTCTGTGTCTTCCAGTTCAAAAGTTCCTGGTTTAACGATTCGGACTATCTTGAATGGGCCATCCCAATTGGCTCCTAGCTTGCCTTTGTCAGTAGCTTTCCCAGTTGCTTCCACTTTTCTGAGAACATAGTCATGGAGTTGCAATTGCTTGGGCTTCACCATCCTGTTAAACTGTCTGGCCATCTTCTGTTTTTGTGCCAAGGATCGAAGAAGTGCATTGCCTCTTGTTTCAGGGAGGAGGTCTAAGTTAACCTTTTTTGCAGCGTCATTTTCTTCATGAGAGTAGTAGGCAATCCTTGTGGATGGAATGCCTATTTCTACTGGTAGCACAGCCTCAGAACCATAGACAAGTGAGAAGGGGGTGTGTCCAGTGGCATCTTTCACAGTTGTACGCATAGCCCAGAGCACACCCGGTAGTTCTTCGTCCCAGGAGCCTTTGGCCCCTTCTATCTTTTTCTTTATACCAGATAGTATGAATTTATTGGCGGATTCGACTTGACCATTGGTTTGGGGTCTTGACACAGAGCTAAACCTTATTTGTATTTTGAATTTCTCACAATAATCAAGGGTATTTTTGCTTATGAATTGACGGCCATTATCAGTGATTATAACCCTAGGTATGCCATATCGAGTAATGATGTTACGCCAAATGAATTGACATACCTGTTTGTCAGTGATGGTGCTCAGAGGTTCAGCTTCCACATATTTTGAGAAGTAATCTACAGCAACGATGATGAACTTTCTCTGGCCTTTAGCAGGAGGAAAGGGTCCCAAAAGATCTAGGCCCCATTTATCAAAAGGCAAAACTGCTTGGATGGTGGAAAGATAGTTTGACGGTTTTCTTGGAATTTCTGCAAAATACTGACACTTTTCACATGTTTTGACCAGTTTTTCTGCATCTTCTCTCAGTGTTGGCCAATAGTAGCCATTTCGCAGGACTTTGCTGATGATGGTTCTGGTACCTTGATGGATGCCACATCCCCCTTCATGGATTTCTCGGAGGATATAGTTCCCATCTTCTGGTGTCACACACTTGAGCAGTGGGTGTGTATAACTCTTCTTGTATAGATTATCTTCAAAGTACTCAAACCATTTTATCTTCTTGAGGAACAGAGGGGCTTGTGCAGGATCCTCTGGCAGGGTGCCATGTTTGAAATATTGGATGAGAGGTTCCATCCAACTGTTGTCCCGGGTTACCATAGCAACTTTTTGATTGATGCTAGGTGAGGAGAGAATCTCCCATGTGATGTTGCGGGCCTGTGGGCCATCCGCTGAACTTGCTAACTTGGCCAAGGCATCTGCCTGGGCATTCTCAGATCTGGGAATGTGAGTGATAGTGAATTGCAATGACTCAGTCAAGGATTTGACCTTTTGTAGATACATTTTCATGCTGTCATCTTTGGCTTCGAAGTCCCCATTCACTTGCCCCACAATAAGCTGAGAATCGGAGTAGGCTGCAACCACCTTAGCGCCTGAATTTCGGCACAATGCTATGCCAAATATCAGAGCTTCATATTCAGCTTCATTATTAGAAGCAGTGAACTGAAAACGGACAGCATGCTCCAGCTTTACTCCTGCAGATGAAATGATAATGATTCCTGCACCACTGGATGATCTAGTGGCAGAGCCATCAACATATAGTTTCCATTCATGATTAGGGTTTTCAGGTATAAACCCTGTAGTTTCAGCTATGAAATCAGCGAGAGCTTGGGCCTTGATTGCTGTGCGAGGTTCAATTTCAATACCAAAATCAGACAGTTGGTTGGCCCAATCTGCTACCCTGGTTGACTGATTCTTCCCTTCTAAAATCTTCTTCAAAGGCTGGCTAGTACGAACCCTGATTTGGTGAGACTGAAAATAGGGCTTCAATTTTCGGCTAGCCATCACAACGGCATACAATGCCTTTTCAACCTCACTATAATTGCTTTCGGATCCTCTGTATGCATGGCTTATATAATAGATGGGGAATTGCTTCCCTTCTCTCTCAGCCACGAGTACAGCACTAAGAGAATATTCTGAGATTGCTATGTAAAGGTATAGTACTTCACCTTCCATAGGAGAGACAAGTTTGGGGAGGTTGGCCAGATACTCCTTGAGACTTTGAAAGGCTTCTTCTGCTTCTGTGCTCCATTCAAACGTTTGCTTCTTGAGAGTTCTGAAGAACGGGGAGCATTTGTCAGCAGATTTGGACATGAACCTTCCAAGAGCAGCAACACAACCGGTGAGTTTCTGGACTTCTTTGACAGATTTGGGAGATCGCATGTTCAGGATGGCCTGAATCTTGTCTGGATTTGCCTCAATGCCCCTTTCATCTACCAAGAATCCCAAGCACTTCCCCCCAGTCACCCCAAACACGCACTTTTCAGGATTCAAGCGCATAATGTGGTTTCTGAGGGTGAGAAAGGTCTCTCTGAGGTCTGCAGCATGATCTTTGGGCTCTTTACTCTTGGTGATCATATCATCCACATAAACTTCCAGGTTTCTCCCAATCTGAGCGTTGAACACCTTGTTTACCATCCTCTGGAACGTGGCCCCTGCATTTTTAAGTCCAAAGGGCATGACTTTATAGCAATATACACCAGCATTTGTGATGAAGGCAGTGTGTGGCTGATCTTCTTCTGCCAGGGGAATTTGATGATATCCCGCGTTTGCATCCATGAAACTAAGGAGGGCATGCCCCGCTGTAGAATCGACTAGGCGATCTATCTTTGGAACCGGGTAGTCGTCCTTAGGACAGGCCTTGTTTAAATCAGTGAAGTCAACGCACATTCTCCACTTTCCATTAGGCTTCTTCACCAGCACCACATTGGAGAGCCATTCAGAGTATTGGCACTCCCTAATGAAGTTGGCCTTGAGCAATTTCTGGACCTCGGCTTTGGCTGCCTCTATTCTTTCCTGACCCTGGTGCCTCAACTTTTGCTTCACCGGTTTATAACCAGGTTTGATGTCTAATTTGTGACACATTATATCCCTAGGGATGCCAGGCATTTCAGATACATTGAAGGCAAAGATATCCCGGAATTCAGAGATGACTTTCAACAATTCTTCTCTGATATCAGCATTCAGATTTGTGCCGATTTTGATCATCTCACCCTTCCCCCAAACATCAACTTCTTCATGTTTATCAGATGGTTCTGGCCTTTGAGAAGGGGTTGCAACGGAGAGGATGGCAGCATCTTCTAACTTTCTTTTCTGTCCAGATTCTCGAGGCATCTCTTCCCCTTTGAGAGAATTGACTAGGCATTCTCTTGCTGATTTTTGGTCACCCCGTAGGATTCCAACAGTAGAGTCATCCTTCTCGTATTGCAGCAGCAACTGGTGAGTAGAGATGACTGCCTTGACTTTGTTGATGAGAGGAAGACCCATGATGGCGTTATAGGAGAATTTCAGGTCTACCACTGTGAAACGAATGGCAATATTGCGTCCATTGTTTTTCTCACCAATTCTGACAGGAAGGACAATGGTGCCTAGGGGGAAGACCCTTCCACCTCCAAACCCAATCAGAGGTCTGTCCATGGGTTGAAGGTGTTTCTCTTCGTATTTCATTTGGCGAAGGCAATCCATGGTTATCAAGTCAGCAGAACTTCCGGTATCAACGAGGACACGGCGGACTTTCATGTGGCTTATTTTCAGGGTGACCACCACTGGGTCAGAATGTGGCTGCTGCAAAGGAATGCTTAGCTCCTGACTGAATTTCATCTCAGGGCATGTTGGTTCTTCTTTAGGAGGACCCTTCATGAGGGTATGTATGCTGTCTCTTGCTGATCTAATGGTGGGGAACTCTTCAGAATAGCCCCCCACTATCATATTAATCACACCATCAGTAGCAGCAGATGAATTTCTGGAGTGTAGAGAAGCCAACTTCTCAATATCAAGATCATCAAGTCGATGTTTCTTTCTTTCAGGCTGCTTTCTATCATCCTCTTTGTTGAGGAAACGGTTCAATTTCCCTTCTTCTGCATACTTGTTTAAGATTCTTTTCAACTCCCGACAGTTGGGGAGGGTATGACCATGCTCCTTATGATATTCACACCATAAGTCCATGTTGCGGCGGTACTTAGGTGTAGGAACAGCAGTAGGAGGGGGTAATTGATCCTTGACAGCATAAAAAATCTCCGCCCTGTTGCGGTTGAACTTGGCTTCGTATCCATCATCCCTGACGTCACGTGGAGGATACTTCCTGTCCCGATCAGATCTACTGGATCTCGTTTTTGATTATGATCATCCTGTCTTGCTTTGTCTCTTGTGTCTACCGCCTTGTCATTTTTTCTTTTCCTGGAGGTAGGGTCTAGTTGTTGACAGATATCGGATGCGGTGACATAACTCCTTGCCTGTCTCATGGCTTCTGCATAGGACTTAACTTGGTTCTCCAGGAGTTGAATCTTCAGTTTATGGGTCCTCATGCCATTGATCAAAGCCGAGACTGCAATTGACTCTTCCAGGTCTGTAACCGCCAGCACTCCGTCGTGGAATCGCTGAAGGTAAGCAGACAAAGATTCTCCATCTTGTTGGGTGATGCTCAACAAATGGAAGTTGGATTTTTCTTGTCTCCTTGATGCTGTGAAGTGACTGAGGAACTTGGCCTCAAGTTCAGCGAAACTGTGGATGCTTCCATTGGGAAGTGATGTAAACCAAGTCAGGGCTAGGCCTGTGAGCGTGATCGGGAAGAATTTGCACAATAGCGAGGAATCAGTTGTATATAATACCATGACATTTTTATAAGCTATCATGTGTTCTTCTGGACATTGAGTGCCAGAAAATGGAGGTATGGTGGGCACCTTTATCTTGGATGGATTAGGTGTGGCTAGAATGTCCGCTGATAAGGGAGAGTTCAGCTGCATAGGCGCTTCCCTCTCGCGGGGGGGTGCGGAGGATTCTGCTACATAATCCGAGTTCAGCCGATCCCGAAGGTCTCTAGTTCTTTCTTTCCTCCTCCCATCTAAAAAGCTTTGAACGTTACTGCTCCTCTCTTTCCGACGGCTGTCAAGATGAGTTCGTAGATCACTAGTGCGTCTTCTAGAGGAGACGCAGTTAGAATCATCTCTGCGGGAGGGAGTTGGTTGTCTCGAAGTTTGCACCGGTGAATGGGCAGGATTTTCTTCGGCTTCCTTCCGACCTTGTTCGGAAGGAACTCTCTGCTGTTCTGCAAACAAGGTTCTCAGATCTTGGATTTGCTGTGTCATGGCTGCCAGGGTGGCATTTATGTCAGGATCGTTCGGTGCCGTGGAAGGCTGCTGGGCAGTAACATTGCGCAATTGCTCCGCAAATGTTCGGGAAAGCTTATCAGCGAGAGCGTCAAGATCCTGCCTCGTCACCGGTCGATTTTCAGGTCGTGAAGTGGAAGTGTCAGTGCTGCGTGCGACTGACGCTTCCTTGGTGTTTGTTCTTCTGGGTGCCATCTTTTTTAAGTTTGGGTGGAGTTTCAGGTGTTTTGAAGGATGATACTTCTCGTTGTCCCCACAGACGGCGCCAAACTGTTTCTGCTAGGAAAAGGTCAAATTTGTAAGGGGACTTCAAGAGGTAAGTGTCTTCTGTAATACGGGTAAGTAGTAGTCCGACCGCCGCGCGTGGTGTTCCTGCAACCACAAAGAAAGCTAACCCGGGGGCCTAGTCCTGGAAGGGCTCTCCGATGCTTAAGTCAGACCACGGAAAATGTGATATGTAAGAGTTTTTGGGTAAGATTGCGTAACCTGATTACCGAAGTCGAGAGTTGCTTTTAAGGTAGGCCTCTTTCGGGAGTTACCCTTCCTGGGCAGTTATCTTGGGGTAGATAACCGCTGGAAGTTACCCCTGCAGAAAGGGACATGGAGGGCAGTTACCAGGACCACAGGTGGTTTCCAGGGAAGAATCTTTGACCTGGACATAAAAGTAACTGCTGTCCTGCAATGGGTTTTCTAGCTTGGACTCTAGCTGGAGCTGTCAGTCCTTAGCAATATGAAGGGTAGTTTGACTTTTGACCTAAGACCATTTTACCCTTTTATAGGACATAGGAATTATGACCCGTAACATATATATATATATATATATATATATATATATATATATATATATATATATATATATATATATATATATATATATATATATATATATATATATATATATATATATATATATATATATATATATATATATATATATATATATATATATATATATATATATATATATATATATATATATATATATAGATGTAGGATCAAATGAGAAGGATTTTAAAATGAGAAGGATGAGAAGGATTTTTGTTTGATTTTTTTGGTTACTATGTTTCCAAAAATGGATACTATGTCATAAAAAAAGAACATTTTAAAATTGATGTCATAGTTACCTTTCTGTGTAACATAATTACTTTTACAATTAAGTGATTTTTGCTCAATCGTGACCATAAATTTTTTTATGTAAGTGAAATCAAGGGTTTACTATCCTTCTTACCCTTCTCATTTTCAATGCCCTCTGTGTAACATAGTTACTTTTACAATTAAGTGATTTTTGCTCAATCGTGACCATAGATTTTTTTATGTAAGTGAAATCAAGGTTTTACAATCCTTCTTACCCTTCTCATTTTCAATGCCCTTCTCATTGGATCCCTCCCCTATATATATATATATATATATATATATATATATATATATATATATATATATATATATATATATATATATATATATATATATATATATATATATATATATATATATATATATATATATATATATATATATATATATATATACATATATATATATATATATTTGATTTTATAAGCATCCAACTCACAATAATGAATATAGTACTTCATGTTTGTCAAATGATAACGACTTTTAAATAACTACTTGTTGTCAAAAACAAGGCGAAGTGGTTCTTTGGATGAAATATAGGTGATTTTTTTTCCTTCTTAAAAACACATGAATTTGAGTATCAAAGAAGAAAATTATTATTCGCAAGTCCTTTGAGTTGAATTTGTATTTCGTTGATACATGATATATCATTTCATACATAAGTTGGTATTGTTTTAAGGTGGATAGTAAAAGAATAATCCTCATAAACAAATTGCACGTGAAGGGCCTATGGATTGATTCGAGAGAGCACTATTGATGAGTTAAGACTGATAATTGTGTCTTAATAAATGCTTATATGGAGTGATGAATTTTTAATTAGATGATAATGTGAAGAAGAATCGTGACGATTTTAAAGCGTTAACTAGATTGAATAATATTTGAAATTTAAAAGGGATTCAGTGATATTATAAATTGTCTTCTCATGCCCTTCTGGGCAGTTACAAGACATGAGGATAAACTAATCTGATGATGAGGTGAAATGAGCGTCTTTGCGCACATAAGATACGGGTAAATGTTTTAAGTATTTTAGATTATCTCATTGATCACCAATTTAATAATCCTGCCAATGTTTTGATATGATAAGACTTAGATGAGATTCCAAATGAAGCTCATTTTATATATATTACTATTTTAATAATGATTGATGTGAATACTGGGTAAATTAAGTTTGAAGAGTCACTTAATGAAAATAATGTAGTCCTATTAAAAGTCAAGAGGTGTTTTAAAAATAAAAAAAAAGAAACGACAATGAATATGCGAATGGTTATAATTTAAGAGATGAATCGAGATAAAGGATTATGTCTTAAACGATTATTAGACAAAATCATTATTATGTGATAAATAGAGTGAGAGGATATTAGCACTTGTGCCGACAAGAGTTTTGATTGATGTTACTAATTCATTGGATCGTAATAAGCATGTGATTAAAAGAGTTTTGAAATTTCGACGTGTTTTTATACAAACATTTATGTTTTAGTTATTTCTAAGTTTAGGTCGAAGGGTGATTTGATCCCACTTGTTTGCGAAGGAATAACTGTGATGCATAATTTCAAGTGTTGCGTATTTTGTTAGTTTTGTGTTGTCGTACTTTGGTATAGTGTTATGAGTGTTAACGAAACAGTCATATGGTTCAGATAATAGTTTTATAGTTAGTCAGAGGTAGTGTTGTGATGAAAATGTTATGGCGTAGATTTGTGAAATTAGTATCGGTATCACAACTTTATCAAACTTGTATGATTGACGGCTGCTTTGCTAGTAATATTGGAAATTGTGGTGATGTAGTTGTGTTCATCAATTATTTTCACCTTGCGTTTATTATGTATACATAAAATGTCATCTTTGTTTATCATCACCGTTGTTATTACCCTATTAGTACTATTAGTACTATTGTTATATATGTACATGATGCATTACTTTACTCATACATTAGTTCGCGATCTTATCTTGATATAAATCCTATACTTTCAACATATCTAGTCGTATGGTAAATGAATGGCTGAAAAATGTTGATGACTTTTGACGTTGCCATTCATGATTTTAAATCATCCTCATATTATTGTAATTCGATTTTGATATTATGATGCATAAAGGATGTTATTGTTGAATAATTATGATATGCGTATTAGTATCATGGCTGTGAATGTATTAGTATTAACTACAGTAACCTGCTAAAATGTGGTATGTATAATTAAATCATACACTTGAAACATGTCTTGTGTTCGGAGTTATTAATTTGACTTATTAATCTACTAATTGAGTCATGAGGTAAGATTTAATATGTTATAAAATAATTTGATCATATATAAGTAATAAAGAGAGCATTTCATGTTAAGTAAAAGATTAGGATTATGTCATAATAAGTAAAGTTAGCGGAGAATCAATTTGGGGTTAATAACCAATCAATTTTGTGAGATTCATGTATCCTTAGGCTTATGGTGTCTAATTGTAATACGAGTTAAGCATTGAGCAACTTCGTGCACTTAACTTTTAATACCTTGTTGTTCTGATATACTGCCCCATTTATGATTTAAATTACAATAGTTGAACCTTTAGTACATTGCAAGATTATCACAAAGTATGAAATTAGATGACCACGTAGAAGTGAAAAAAAAAGGAAAAAAAACGGGGTTGTTTAAAGAATTACATTAGATAACGAGATATTTTGGTATTATTACGAGCTTAGGTGATACACTTTTTATAAGCCACATGTGCTAGTTCCATTAGTTTTGTAAATAGTTAGGAGAGTTGTCTTACTAAGAGAACATATTGAGAACTAGATACTAAGGTGTGTAGTATTGAGATCAGAGATATTAAATAATTATAGTTTCATGGTCTAACCAAACAACTGTTGCCAACGAATCGAGGTTTGTGAGTTACGGGGTCGTAACTAAATTTTAAGGGGGGGTAGAATGCAATAAAATTTCGCGCGTTTACACGATTTTCTCCTACGCTTTCATGCATTTTCGCCTCTATGATAACAACCATCACAAACTTGCTTGTTGTTGATTGATTGTTCAAATCAGTTGGTGTGATATTTATCAACTGGTATGATATATACATGCTTTTGATTGACCGTGTTGAGTAAATTGTGTGATATGTACATGCTTTTAAATGATTGTATGGAGTCGATTGTGTGACATTTACATGTTTTGATTGGGTGTTGAGCTAATTTGGGTGGTTATAAATACTCAAAATGATAAATGTATGACTATTTTGATAGATTGAGTATTCTCTTCGTTAATTGTGTCATTAAGGTCACGGTCTTTGAACCAATTCTTAGGCTTATAATGGTTAGATTGACTTCTTGAGTTATTCGAAATACAAATCTTCTTATGATTAGGGTTCTAGTTACTCTAGTTTCGGGGACGAAACTCCTTTTAAGGGGGGTAGTTTGTAACACCCCGTCATTTTAATAACGTCATTAATTATTATTATTATTATTATCTGTTTTGGAAATTTTATAAATATATTAAATTAATTTGAGTTCGTCTTAATAAATTTCTTTTATATACGAATTTAAATGTTAACGTATATCTATATTAAAGATACAGTTACGATTTCTAAAATAAAGTGGTTCGAATAAAAATAATTATTTTATTTAAATGTGTGAGCACACGAAAGTGAGTTTTCTTTTTTAGTTGGGCCTCACAAGAAAATAAATTAGTAAAATAAATAAATAAGTAAGTAAACAAATAAAATAAAAAGGATGGGTTAGGGTTTTAAGTGAGACAACCCTTCCCTCACTTGGCAAAACCCACGGCTGCCATGAACTCCTTTTCCCTTCTCTTCTTCCCTCTCTCACTCCCCCTCCCTCACGGCTGCAGCAGCCCAGCCACGAGCTTCCTACGAATGATCAGCCGGCAGCCAGCACGTGCAGCAGGCCGCCAGTCGCCTTCAGCAGCACCATTCTTCCCACCAGCAGCTAGGCTGCGAGCAGCCAGTAGATACCCGCTGCAGCCGCGTTTTTGTGCACCCCAATAGTAGCTACGGCTGCCTCCGCCGCCCCCAAGGCCGCCGCAATGACTTACTTGTGTTCTCTCCCCTCTTTTCTTATTCCCTATTGTGAGCTATCTCCTCCTCTCTCTTATTGAATTTCTAGATTTTGATTGGAATTTCATTAAGTGTATTGAGTTTGATGTTGGTTTGTTTTACTTTCATTAAATCTATTTGTGGGTAAGAGTTTGATTGATGAATTGAATATGTTTATGACTTAAGGTTTGAAGTGTGATATGAAATTATGGGTTGAATGTTGATTTTTGTATTAGTTTATTTGAATCTTATTATGGGTAATAGGAGGAGGGACAGCAGATTGGACATCATCAAAATTAGTTGGGTGTGGTGGTGAAGTGGGAATAGGTGATGGTGGTGGTAATGGAATATGGGATGGTGTAGGTGTGTCTCGGTTTGATGATATAAACGATCCTGTTCGGTATAGAAATTTTCCATACCAGAATTTTTAGTTTAGAGTGATTTTAGTATCAGACTAGTCTAAACTAAGTGGTGTTCACCCCTAGTTGCACTACATTTTCATTTAATAAGAAATTTGTTTGTACTTCATTATTTGTGACTTTTCTATATTATAGTAATGGTACTCTATGTTTTGTGTTTCTTGGAAATTTCCCACTATTATAATTAATAAATGCAAGATTTGGGTAGTCCAGTGATGAAATCCATAGAAATATCTTGCCAAACTTCGGAAGGAATAGGGATGGTTGTAAAAGGCCAGGATAAGCTACCAATTCAGTCTTTGCTTTTTGACAGACCACACATTCCCTAATAAATTGTCTAATGCTTTGCACCATGTGCTTCCAATAGAAGATCCTTTTGATTCGCATAACTGTAGCATCTCACCCACAATCACCAGCTTCTATGCTAGTATGATGCCAGGATATAATAGCTTTTCTCAATTCTGCATCAGGTCCAACCACCAATTTATGTTTCCTTTTAAGCATCGACCCTTGCATAGTGTAATGTTTGATATCCAAGCCCTTAGATAATTGTTGCACAATGTGTAACAGATGAGGATCTAATGCATAGCTCCGCTTGATTTTGTGCTCTAAATCAGAAGATATTACGGAAATGCCAAGACATAAGAGTTCAGCTCCCTTAACCCTTGATAAAGCAAGATTTATAGGGCAAAATTGAACATCACATGCTCAATTATTGGGTCTAATTTTAAGGGGAAAACATTAATCATGAAATAATTTTGTTTTGGTGATGATTAATGTCTTTTATTCCTTCTAGGAATATCTTCCTCATCAATCGGAGTATCTCGTTCGACGATTTGTTAATTTTCCTCAACAACATGATGTTTGTCCATCCCACATTCAAAACAAGCAGCGCAAATTTCAGCTTGAAAATCATAAAAAGCAGCAAGAGTATATAAGGAAGCAGCATGTTTTTCCAACATTAATGGTGTTTTAAGTGGCGGAGTAAACAACTTATCCTTACTTTCAAGTATTTCTAGTTTATGACATTGTGCATCCATTGCGCTTTGAAATCGCATTTGAAGCTCTAGTAAAGTGAGAAACTTGTTGACAAAAAAAATTAAAAAAGTTATTCTCACTTTCTGACCTTGATGTAGTCCTAAACAAACCACCCATATAAATAGATCTAAAATAAGCAGGAACCCACATTTCTCTAATATTATACATAGTTGATAACCAAACATTTTCATCCAACTTTTGTTCCTTATAATCAAATAGCAATTTTGCCCACTCAGATTCAAATTCATGTGGCTCATTGTCCCTATTGTACACCAAATAATTAATCCGTTTAAGAAAATTTTCATCATTACGCAATTCAACAGATACTTTATCCTTCAACTTTTTCATTATGTGCCACACACAAAACTTATGAACAGAATTTGGAAAAACATTGGGTAAAGCTGTTGGCCCATTTGAGTTTTGATGATGACTTAACAAATTATAAACAAACAAAGTATTTTAGAGATTGTTTTGTAGGTAATATATCCAATTATCATAATCGTCGATGGTACCTAAGGACTGGTCAATGGCAATCGTATTAAGTCAAAGTCAAAGTCAACAAGGTCAAAGTCAGTAGAGAATGTCAATGAGGAAGTCAAGAGTAGATTTCACTTGTACTGTTCCAGATATTGATAAACTGATAAAGTTGCAAATAGAGACAGTACGGTGTTCCTTCAGAATCCGGTCAGAGGAGAAGTCAACAAAATTAATTAAGAAAATTATTTTAATTTTAATTTTTCTTTTTTAGTCTTGTTGTACGGTTGAATAGCTTAGAATGCACAATGAATAAGTCAAGGAATTAAAATAACTAACACCTAAAAAGTCTCTTAAAAATGGCTATTTTTAGCAAGAGTCAAAGATTGACTTGGAGTAACCTCCAAGGAAGTTATTTTCCTCCTCACGGTCAATGCCCACTAATCCCTCATCTATAGATCATGGGTTTATGGCATAATATAATCTAAAAAGCATATAAAATCATTTGTTAACCGGCACAAAGCTTTTGGCGATCAACATTGAGAGAAAAATTTCCGAAAAATTTTGTGCCCAAATTTCGTGAGATTCAAGATCAAGAAAAGGAAAATATTGAGTGTTCTTAATCGATAATTAATTCCAAAATATTTCCTTGTGCTATTCTTGTGTTGTTCATCCAATTTAGAGAATTTATCTTGTATGGGTTTTAAAGAGAATTTGTAATTAGACTTGGGTAAGTCTAAGGGGGAAGTGAGAAAGAGAAGAGAGAAAGAGAAGGAGAATCGAGAAAGGGAACAAGAAACAAACCGAGAAGAGAAGGAGAAGGAGAAGGAGAAATATTTTATGCAATAGAGAATTGAATTACATAAAATAATAGAGAAGAGAAATCCCTAGAGGGTCGTGGTTCTTATTCCCACATTAAATTCTTTGTGTTTCTTTAAGTTTTCTTTTATTTTGTTTTGAGTATTTTCTTTATTCAAAATTCCGCAAGAAAAGGGCGAAAATACTCTAACGGGAACAAGTAACAATTCACCCCCCCCTCTTGTTACACTTCATTGTCTCTATACGTTTCTACAATTGGTATCAGAGCCCTGTTCCTCATTAAATCAGGAAACCCTGAGAGCCGTATCTTGGTGCTTTAGAGATGATGAAAATGAACGAGCGTATGGAAGAAGGGTACTCTACTCAGAGACCACCAATGTTCGATGGCAAATTCTATACCTATTGGAAAAACAGGATGGAGATCTTCATCAAAGCCGAAAATTATCAAGTTTGGAGAGTCATCGAAGTTGGAGATTTTCAGGTAACAACTACCAACTCCATTAACGAGACTGTTCCCAAACCAATCACAGAATATGAGAAAGAAGATTTTCAAAAGATGGAAATGAACGCTCTTGCTATTAAATTGCTTCATTGTGGGCTTGGTCCTAATGAACACAATCGCATTATGGGTTGCAAATCAGCAAAACAAATTTGGGATCTGCTGGAAGTTACCCATGAAGGTACAAGCGAAGTCAAGCGTTCCAAGATTGACTTACTCATGTCCAAATATGAAAGATTTGTTATGGAACCTAAAGAAAGCATTCAAGAAATGTTTACTAGGTTTACGAACATCACAAATGAGTTAGTCTCCCTTGGAAGGGTTATTCCATCCGATGAACAAGTGCGAAAGATTCTAAGAAGCCTACCTCAAGATGATCGTTGGAGAGCAAAGGTCACAGCCATTCAAGAATCTAAAGATTTTACAAAGTTTAATCTGGAAGAGTTGGCTGGTTCCCTGATGACTCATGAATTACATCTGGGAACAGCTGACAGTTCCAGGAACAAAGGTCTGGCTCTGACAGCAGACGATCAAGAAAATTCAGAAACTGATGAGGAAGAGGCAGCAATGCTGGTACGTAGATTCAAGAAGTTCTTCAGGAACAACAGGTATAAAAATCAAAGAAACTACAAAGAAAAAGGAACTTCAAAATCCAAAACATATGAATGCCACAAATGTGGAAGTACCGAGCACTTCATAAAGGAATGCCCACTATGGAAGGACGAAAAAGCAAAAGGGAAAGCAAGAGAAACAGGAAGACAACCAACAAAAGGAAATTTCAACAAAACCGATTTCCGCAAAGCCATGATAGCTGCATGGGGAGAGTCCGAAAGTGAAGCCCAAAACCGAAGCCCCCGTGGAAGAAGAAGAGGTAGCTAACCTCTGTCTCATGGCTACTCATGACGATACATCTAAAGGAAAAGAGGTACTGTCTCCTGATCCATTTTCTGATTATTTATTTATATTGGATAAACATAGATTAGTTAAAATGATTTTAGAATCTCACGAAAATTTAGAAAAACAAACCGCCATCACTCTCAAAACTGAAAAAGACCTTAAAGCATGTAAAGACCAAATATCCTACCTTAACTCGTTTAGATCCGATGTGCAAAATCGATTCTTTGAATTGCTTGATAATAATGTGATGTTCAAAGAAGCCTTAGAAAAAGTTAAAGAAGAAAACATCATGTTAAATATTGAATTGAATCAATTTGAGCAATTTGAGATGGAAGTAGATTATGAGTCTAAGAAAGAAATTCAATGTGTACTCTTTCAAATGAGATCCGACCTAGAATCCGCCTTAAAAGAAAACGATCGACTTAAGCTTGAATTAAATTCAAGAGATAAAGGGAAAATTAAAGAAGTTCCCAAATGGATTCTTGATGCTAAAACTAAAGTAACCGAAGGTCTAGGATATAACAAAAATGATAAAAAGAAAAAGGTCTACGTTGATCTCCCAAGTAACAAAGTCTGTTCCTTTTGTGGCAAAACCGGGCACCTGAAACATCAATGTTTAAAAAAGGAACAGCACAACAAAACGAACCAAATTTATGTCGATAGAGTTTTGATTAAAAAATTTAATTCTTGTTTAATCGACATGGAACCCAAGGATGGCTGGGTTCCACCTTCTAACAACTAAATTCGTTTTGCAGGTTCTAGTGAGGGGGAACAACTCATGGTATCTCGACAGTGGCTGTTCCAAGCACATGACAGGCGATAGATCAAAATTTCTCTCACTAGAAGCCTATGATGGAGGAACTGTGACCTTTGGCGATAACATGAAAGGTGAAATCATTGCAAAAGGCAAGATAGGAAGGTCAAGATCCCATGCAATAGATAACGTATTTTTGGTCGAGAATTTGAAACACAACCTTTTAAGTATTTCTCAATTTTGTGACAAAGGTAACTCTGTAAACTTTACTTCTGAGAAATGCATGATTTCTAGGAACGACACAGATGACATCATTCTAGAAGGAATCAGAAAAGGGAACACCTACGTGGTGGACCTGCACACTGTTCCTAAAACCAGTTTAACATGTCTGAGTGTTATAGAAGATGACCCTCTTCTTTGGCATAAAAGATTAGGTCATGCTAGTTTTTCATTGCTTAATACTTTACGTACTAAAGACCTAGTAAGAGGATTACCGTCCCTAAAATTTCAAAAGAATGAAGTATGTGATCCTTGTGCCAAAGGAAAACATGCAAGGTCATCCTTTAAAACTAAAAATGTCGTGACCACATCAAGACCACTTGAATTAATTCATATGGATCTTTGTGGACCTATGAGAATCCAAAGTCGCAGCGGTAAGCGATATGTTTTTGTCATAGTTGATGATTACAGTAGATTTACATGGACTTTATTCTTATCTAGCAAAGATGAGGCTTTTGATGAATTTGTTGCATTCGCTACTAAAATTCAGAAATCTAGTAACAATCAACTAGTCCACATAAGATCGGATCATGGTAAAGAATTTGAAAATTCAAAGTTTATGGATTATTGTAATGAGCATGGTTTAAGTCACAATTTCTCCGCACCTAGAACACCACAACAAAATGGTGTGGTTGAACGTAAAAATAGAACCTTAGAAGAAATGGCTAGAACTATGTTAATTGCTAGTGGTTTACCTAGAAATTTTTGGGCCGAAGCCGTCAATACTGCTTGTTATATATTAAACCGAGTTTTAATAAGACCAATCACTTCTAAGACCCCCTACGAATTATTCAAAGGAATTAAACCTAATATTTCATATTTTCGAGTCTTTGGATGTCGATGTTTTGTGCATGTTAATGGAAAACGAAATTTAGGTAAATTTGATGAAAGAAGTGATGAAGCAGTATTTCTTGGCTATTCATCTCATAGTAAAGCTTATAGAGTTTATAATAAGAAAACAATGTGTGTTGAAGAATCTGTTCACATAATATTTGATGAGACTAACTTTATGACAAGTGAACAAGAAACAAGTGATTTTAAGATAGGTCTTGCAGATCTGGAAGATGATGAAAATATACACAAGGAGCAAGATTCAGTAGAGCAGCAACAAGGTCAGAATGTTGAACAAAATCAAGAACAGGAACCACAGGCAGATCAGGAACAGCCTGCAGTTTCTAATCCAGAAATTCAAACAGAAGCACAAGAAGAAAGAATTGAAGTTGAACCAAATCAGAATCAAGTCAATGAACCAGCTTCCACATCTATCTCCACAAGAGACTTTGTTCCAAGACCGTGGAAACTTCATAAGTCACATCCACTAGAATTGATCATAAGCGACATGAACAAAGGCATACAAACAAGGGGACAAATGAGAAACTTTTGTGCACACTTTGCTTTTCTATCAACTATGGAACCCAAGAATCATGTAGAAGCTTTGCAAGATTCGGATTGGGTGGTAGCTATGCAAGATGAATTAAACGAGTTTGAAAGAAATATAGTGTGGCACTTCGAAGCAAAACCGAAGAACAAGAAAATTATTGGACTTAAATGGGTATTCAGGAACAAGCTGGATGAACACGGCATAATCGTTAGAAACAAAGCAAGGTTGGTGGTAAAAGGATATAATCAACAGGAAGGTATTGACTATACTGAAACTTTTGCTCCCGTAGCTAGATTAGAAGCTATTAGAATTCTTATTTCATTTGCTGCTTTCATGAATTTTAAATTATATCAAATGGACGTAAAATGTGCATTCTTAAATGGGTTTCTAGAAGAAGATGTATATGTGGAACAACCACCAGGCTTTGAAAACCCAATTTCTCCGGATCACGTCTACAAGCTTGATAAAGCTCTTTATGGGCTAAAACAAGCACCTAGACAATGGTACGAGAGATTATCTAAGTTTTAGATTGAAAACAAGTTCATACGTGGTAAAATTGATAAAACCTTATTCTTTAAGAATAAAGGTTCGAATATATTAGTTGTTCAAATATATGTTGATGATATTATTTTTGGTGCTACAAATGAATCGTTATGTAAGGAATTTGCTGACCTAATGAGTAATGAGTTTGAAATGAGTATGATGGGAGAATTAAATTTCTTCCTTGGTTTGCAAATTAAACAAACTGCTAACGGTATCTTTATTCATCAACAAAAATATATAAAAGAACTTCTAAAGAAATATGGACTAGATAGTGCTAAGACAAACCATACACCCATGGCCACTAACATTAGGTTAGATGAAGACTCTAACGGAACTAGTGTTGACCAAACAATGTATAGAGGCATGATAGGATCCCTACTATATCTAACAGCTAGTAGACCCGATATATCCTTTAGTGTTGGCTTGTGTGCTAGATTTCAATCAAATCCTAAAGAATCACATCATACGGCAGTGAAAAGAATTCTTAGATATCTAAAGGGAACAGATGACTTATCCTTATTTTATCCTAAAAGTGATGTCTATGACTTGAAAGGGTATAGTGATGCAGATTACGCAGGTGATCTTGTGAATTGAAAAAGCACTTCAGGAATGGTACAGTTTCTTGGATCTTGTTTGGTATCATGGAGTTCCAAGAAACAGAACACAGTAGCTTTATCCACTGCAGAAGCTGAATATGTAGCAGCAGCAGCCTGCTGTTCCCAAATGCTCTGGATTAAACAACAGCTAAGAGATTTTGGTATCAAATTTGAATGTGTTCCTATTTATTGTGATAATACTAGTGCTATTTGTATTTCTAAAGATCCGGTGCATCATTCTAGAGTTAAACATATTCATATTAGACATCATTTCCTTAAGGATAACGTAGAGCATAAAAATATTATTGTTAAACATGTCAATACTAGTGATCAAGTTGCAGATATAATGACCAAACCGCTTCCAAGGGAACAATTTGAAAAGATGAGGTTGGAGCTAGGTATGATCAAGCTTCATTAACGTTTAATTGCTAGTATTCCTCCTCAAAACATCTTGAAAAATTGGAAGGGTTCAATCAACCACAACAACCAAGATTGTTCATTCAATCATTGCGAGATTTGGGTATGCTTCTATTTAAATTAATGTCTTAAACTTAATCTTGATTGCTTGCATGTTTGAACTGATTAGACCAAGTAGCATAACTTATTTTATATTATATATTATTATTTTATTACCCACATATTATAAATTATTTTAAAAATCACAAAAATATTTTATCTTTCCACAAATTCCAGCATTTTATCTTTTTTTAATTTTTCGGTGAGCCAACATTATTTTATGAAACGGAAGACGGATCATCGAGGTGTTTCGGAAGGTAGTTATCTAAATCGACATATTCAACGAACTAAGCTTAATAAATAACCACCCTTACACCTCCTAAAACCGCCATTATGGAAGTAGTACAAACCTTTTTCATAACCGTCCATTCAACCCTTTATAACCCACTCCTCATGTCACATCCATCATTCATAAACCCATTACTTGTACTACTCCTAGCAAAACCGTCAAACCCATTTTCCTTCTTCAACCTTCATCAATACATCTCATCATCACCATGAAATCTCCCAAGACTTCATCTAAACCGAAAACAACAAAACCCATGCATGTCGGCACGAAAAGGACTTTTTCTACCACAAAAGGAAGCTCATATTCAAAACCCGCAAGGAAGGCCAAGGTAGTAGATCCTAATTGTGCTAAGGAGGTTTGTTAATGTGTATTTTTAAGAAGTTTGGAGTCCCAATGGATGGGCTAGAATTTCCCATGAGTGCTAATAATAAGATCAGTGAGAGGTGCCTTACCAATTTGCACCTCCAATTGAATGAGAAGGGGATTCTAGAGCATGTGGTTGAGGAGGTTGAATAAGTTCTGATGAAGAAGAGGAGGAGAAAGTAGAAAAAGAAGAGGAGGAGGAAGTAAAGGAAGAAGAAAAAGAAGATCAGGAGGATGTTCCCACTGCCACTGTTGAGGCAGAAACTGATATGGAACAGGAGGATGCTGTGAGTGAGGGGGAACAGGTTGAGGGAGAGGGAGAAAAGGAACAGGAAGATGATGAGGACCTCCATGTGCCTCTAAAGAATATCAAGAAAACTTCTGTGCTCACACCAAGGAAGAGCAAGAGGTTAGCTTCCAAAAGTTCCTCGAGCCAACATGATGACATTACTTCTCCAACCCCACCATCACCAAAACCAGCCTCACCAACACCAGTTGACATTCCATCATCACCACCATCACCAATTCCCACTTCACCTACACCTACTGGTTTTGCTAGGGATGACTCACCTTTTCCTCCAACTCCAATTGATCTCATTCTAGGTAAATTTGATTCCTTACAGTCTCAACTCATTGCATTTCAGAGTGAAGTTCGTGCCTCTCTATCTACTATTGCTGAGCAACTCACCGACATGGAAACACGTCTTGGTGCGAAGCTCGACACGGTGGAGGTGCAGACTGAATTTGTTGATGAGGAGACTGCTGCCTGATCCCTCCTGCTTCTATTTTCATTTAAAAATTTAATGCTTGGTTGGCCCATTTTATATGTAATCTTTAAACAATATTTTCTTTTGCTTTTTATGTACCAAGCTGGGGTACAAAACAATTAATATTTTGCTTATGCTACTAACTAACTTTTTTTAATCCTTCATATTATCCTTCCCTATTATCCCATGGTCTAATACGTTTGCTTGCATGCTTTCTTGATTTATGTTTGGGCATTTATTTTCTTAGTTTGCTGCTTACTATCTTAATCTGTCTAACGCTTGCCTTAGAGCTGTGATTTGATTTATATCCCTACTTTTTGATTGATGCCAAAAGGGGGAAGAGTAGCAAACAAACTTAAATGAATGCTTGTGAATGCTTATGTTTTTGCTTGATCTTGATAATTGTTTCTCTGTTTTATGTTCTAACCTACACAATGTTTTGAATGTTCTTAGTTTACTTTATAATGCTTAGTTTGTTAACTTACTGTTTGATATACTTAAGGGGGAAGAGTAGTTGATATACTTAAGGGGGAAGAGTAGCAAACAAGAGTATGTTGACTTACTGTTTTGATTATGTTTGGTTTATATGGATCATTTGGTTAATTGTTGTTTGACATGATTTATTGAATATCACTTTGTTTATCCTTGATTCATACAACTCATAATTTTCTTGAATTACTTAATTAGAATTACTTAGTTTGTTGTGCTTCTTAATTTTTAATTTTATGTCTTTAAATTTCTTAATTATTATGTTTTTTGTTTATACGTTTTTGGTATTTATGTTTATGTTTTGTTTCACGTTTTATTTTAAAAATTGAAAAATTTGAAGTCATGCTTAATCACATGATTTTCGCCAAAAATATTTTAGAGTAATATGCTTGCTTTAGAATTTGGTAAATTACATGTAACGATTTAATTTACTAAATATGTTTGAACTTGTGATTGATCTCTAACATGTTCAAAGCTATTAGTTTTACTCTTTCTTTTAACCAAGTTTGTTTATAAGTTTGTCATCATCAAAAAGGGGGAATTTGTTGGCCCATTTGAGTTTTGATGATGACTTAACAAATTATAAACAAACAAAGTATTTTAGAGATTGTTTTGTAGGTAATATATCCGATTATCATAATCGTAGATGGTACCTAAGGACTGGTCAATGGCAATCGTACAAGTCAAAGTCAAAGTCAACAAGGTCAAAGTCAGTAGAGAAAGTCAATGAGGAAGTCAAGAGTAGATTTCACTTGTACTGTTCCAGATATTGATAAACTGATGAAGTTGCAAATAGAGACAGTACGGTGTTCCTTCAGAATCCGGTCAGAGGAGAAGTCAACAAAATTAATTAAGAAAATTATTTTAATTTTAATTTTTCTTTTTTAGTCTTGTTGTACGGTTGAATAGCTTAGAATGCACAAGGAATAAGTCAAGGAATTAAAATAACTAACACCTAAAAAGTCTCTTAAAAATGGCTATTTTTAGCAAGAGTCAAAGATTGACTTGGAGTAACCTCCAAGGAAGTTATTTTCCTCCTCACGGTCAATGCCCACTAATCCCTCATCTATAGATCATGGGTTTATGGCATAATATAATCTAAAAAGCATATAAAATCATTTGTTAACCGGCACAAAGCTTTTGGCGATCAACATTGAGAGAAAAATTTCCGAAAAATTTTGTGCCCAAATTTCGTGAGATTCAAGATCAAGAAAAGGAAAATATTGAGTGTTCTTAATAGATAATTAATTCCAAAATATTTCCTTGTGCTATTCTTGTGTTGTTCATCCAATTTAGAGAATTTATCTTGTATGGGTTTTTGAGAGAATTTGTAATTAGACTTGGGTAAGTCTAAGGGGGAAGTGAGAAAGAGAAGAGAGAAAGAGAAGGAGAATCGAGAAAGGGAACAAGAAAGAAACCGAGAAGAGAAGGAGAAGGAGAAGGAGAAATATTTTATGTAATAGAGAATTGAATTACATAAAATAATAGAGAAGAGAAATCCCTAGAGGGTCGTGGTTCTTATTCCCACGTTAAATTCTTTGTGTTTCTTTAAGTTTTCTTTTATTTTGTTTTGAGTATTTTCTTTATTCAAAATTCCGCAAGAAAAGGGCGAAAATACTCTAACGGGAACAAGTAACAATTCACCCCCCCTCTTGTTACACTTCATTGTCTCTATACGTTTCTACAAAAGCAATCTTAACAACGGGGTCTTGATCAGTAATAATAGAAAACGGTTGTTTCCCCCCCATAGCATTCAAAAAAATCTGAAAAAGCCACGTATATGATGCAACATCCTCCTTGCTACTTAAACCACTGGCAAATGTAACACATCGTTTATGATTATTTACACCCGTGATTGGCACAAACACCAAATTGTACTTATTAGTGCTATATGTAGCATCTATTGATATAGAGTCACCAAAAACAGCATCATTTCTTCTACATGTACCGTCAGCCCATAATGCTAAGCATAGTGATTTGGATTAATCAACATCGAAGTCAAAGAAAAAGCTAGGGTAATTTTCTTTTTTTTTTCTACGGAACATTTCAACAAACATTTGACCATCAGCATCATTTATATATCCTTTTAAATCCCTATAAAAATTTTAAAATCATCAAAGGATGAACCAACGCTCATGTAGCTTCCTACTTGCTCTTTCCACATTCTAAATGAACTAGTGGGACCTTGATTCAACTTCAAATTATTAAATATAAACCTTTTTTTCCAATGTGCATGTCAGATGAACCTTTCATATGCAACCTAGTAGTAGGAGATGCAAAACCATGGTTATGACCTTCTACAAACTTAAAAACAACATATTTTTCATCTTTAGTCCAACGAAAACCAATTATAGTAGGACAATTCACACGAGAATGCAAACGTTTTCTAGTAGTGTTAGAGTTCACAGTTCTTTGCCCTTGTCTATTACAAACAAAATACTTGATTATTATAACATCGTTAGACTTTTTCTCTCCAAAACGTCTAACTTCAACGCCACAAGCATTTGCATAATTCTTATAAAAACAAATGCCATCATCTAATGTATCAAATATCATATTTACTTCAGGAAGTAACTTAGCTTCACAGTGAGGAATTACTGATTTTGGTTCCCCATATAGGGCTAAACATAAATCAGATATTGGCTTAGGTGTTGATGAACTAGCATCATTTATAACTAATTCATCAATTTCTTCTAATTGAACCTGAAAAAGAGAATTACACTAAATTTTAATAAAAAGAAACTTTTATATTTCGAAAAATAACACTAATAAAGCACAATGTATATCATTTTTACAACACTCATTTTCACAATGGGCCAAATGTGACATGGAAAGCTCTGAAGACTGAGCTTGGATGTATATTGTTATGGCAATTGTCTTGCATGAGAATGCCTGTCAAACCCAACTGACTTGTATTTTGATTCATCTATAACCACAACATTGGCTTCAAATTCCTATGTCAATTCCATCAACAAATACCTCTTCTAAAGTGTGAATATTGATCATCATGAATTAACAGGCCAACAATCAGGCTGTGACTCGCCGTGATCTGGACATGCTGGCGCAAAGTCTTACCACGACATTTGCTGAACAACTTCGTGCTGCCCTCAGCACCAATGCTACTAATCAGAACCAACAGGCATTGGACAATATGGCTGAACAAATCAAAAACTTAAGACAACGAATAGATCCTCCCCCTTCACAAAGACAAGCAGATTCCCAAAGGGAGGATGACTCTCAAAGACAGGACTCAAGGAAGCAGGATGATCAGGAGACAATGGCCTCCAGGTCCAGCCACAAAAATTGAAAGCGAAGGGAAAGAGCCCGTCGGCAGAAAAGTTCACCCTTTCAGGATGAATCTAGGACACAAACCCAGGATGCTAGGGATTATCTAAATCAAAAACGATCCCAACATTCCGAGAGCACCCAAGCTATGATAGATAAGAAGCGCGAGGAGAGGAAGGCGCAACGGCTTTCTGGATCTAGCCATTCACAAAGTCCCGTCAGGCCTCCGATTCCAGTGCAGGCGGAAGTTAGTCTAGAGGGACCCCAGGACGCCCCCACAGTGCTAAATTCCCCCCTATCTGCTGAAACTTTAGCAACCCCCAATCCTGCTAAAATCAAGGTACCTTCTAAGACTCCTTTTGATGGTACTACTTGCCCTGAAGAGCATGTTGTGGCGTATAAAAATTTGATGCTGCTATACACCACCAGCCAAGCCCTGCTTTGTAAATTCTTCCCAACTACGTTAAGTGGGATTGCTCTCAGTTGGTATACCTCCCTATCCTCAGGGACGATTCATACTTTTGCACAGTTGGAAGCCAAGTTTGTCAATCACTTTGTCGCTTCCAAAAGGCAAGAAAAGACTAACTTCCACCTGCTAAGTGTGATACAGCAGGAAGGGGAATCCGTAGCTTCCTACCTGAAGAAATTCCAAGAGGCCGTCTTGGAAGTTACAGATTTAGAGGATTCCGTGGCACTTAATGCCCTGATCAATGGCATCAGAACTCCAAAGTTAAAATTCCAACTTGTGGAGAATTAGGTAAAGAGCTACACTGAGGCTATGAGGCAATGTCAAAGTTATGTCACTACTTCTGATATATGCGATGCTCATGATTCAAAGAAGCGGAAACATGACAAGAGGGAAGGCCTTCCACCAAAAGCTCCAAGGGATGACCGGCCATCAAGGAGAGACAGAGGTTATCATCCGCGTCACCATGGTCACCCTTCTGACATGGGGCCACCGCGGCAAAGACAGGTATATGCAACTGAAGAAGCCGGGGGAAGGCATATCAGGGACGGAGGAGAGGATCCTCGCTTCAACAGAAACAGGCGGGATATCTTCTTCGCTGTCCAGGATGCCCTTCCAGCACCGCCGCCTACAACTACACCGTCTAACCGTCGCAACTATGATCTATACTGCGACTATCATCGAGAATATGGCCACATGATAACCGGATTTCTAATGCGTCGTTATACGCTAGAAACCTTGGCTATGCAAACACATTTATAATCACCCTTTCTAGTACGACAACGAGTGTAGCGGTAAGTCGGGGGTCGAACCACAGAGACAAGGGATGTTAGACTAAAGGTTTGGTGTGGGAAAGGTTGATGGTTGGTAGGTAGGAGGATGGGTGAACTAATCTAATGACAAGAACAAATAAAGAAAGAAAGCGGGCTTAGGCTAGATCCACCCTAGGTAGGTCTATTGGAAATAGAGATAGGCTAGGTCGAGGGAGATCGAACGAAAGTCAATCGAGACACTCTAGACATCGAGGGGAAGTTGATGACCTATAGTCATGCGAACGACCTATAATCGCCGTATGTCTCACTAAGGAGTGGCAGGACAAGATTCGACTCGAATATCAATCAATAAACCAACATCAGTCTTCGCAATCCTTTTTCTTGAGAATTTTCAAACCTTTCTAATGATATCCTATAACTCTATATCTTGATCTATCATATGAACATCTTCATCAATGTTTTTCAATGTGAAAAATTTGTTCAATAAAACAAGGGAGGTCTAGAACGTGAACAGACTTGAGCAAACAAGTTTTCTCTTTTTAGACCCATCAAAATCACAAAATAATTGATCTTTAAATGTGACACTCAGCTCTAATACCAATTTAAGGTTGATGGGAGGTCTAAAACTTTCTAGATAAGGTATAAATAGAGAGTTTGGCATATTAAAATTTTTAGCTTGACATTTGTTTCAAGATTTTGAAAGACGCTTCAAACAGTTTTCTGATTCTATTCATAGACCGATTTTCACTACTTATTTATAAACGATATTAAAGTGCATAGTTTAAAATTAGGCGAAACATGATTAATTGTTATTGAATTTTGGCTATCAATAGCCTACTCCCTGCATGGGTTTTTTTGCAACCTGTATGAATAAACATCTTTTATTAATTGGAACCTAGACCACTAAAAAATCTCACTATCTTCTCACACCACGTTCTTGCCCTGAAGAACGGTCTAGAAATTCCCTTTTAATAAATGATAAATCTCACACTTACAATTGACTAAAAAACGAATAATTTTAAAAGTATATTAACTTTGAGTCATAAAATAAAACTAAACTAGCTAAAATATTGATATCTATTACAATATATGAGAGAAGGAAACAATTGAAGAAAGGAAAATTTGATTTCAAAGGTTCGAACTTTGCCTCATTTGCTTTTAAAGGTTCGAACTTTCGTTTATCCTAGAAAGGTTCGAACTTTATATGGCATCTTCAATTAAAGGTGTTCAGGTAAACCCTAACCTTTTGCAACCGGTTATCATCTTCATGCTCTTGCTTTATATGGCTGTCAATGTCGAAGCTAAGCAGTACCAAGCACTCTTCAATGGCTTCTTCCTCTTCAACCTTGAGAAGCTCATATCCCCACAGCATTCACTGTCAGCATGGTTTCAAGGCCAAAATTCGTACAGTAAGGAAGGGTCCAAACTTGGGACATAGGTTTATTGGATGCCCTAATTGGCCTATAGGTATCTTCAAATTTTTTTAGGGTTTCTCAATTTCTATTTCTAAATCTGGGTCTTTCTTTGTTCTTGTAGAATGATGATTGTGGATTTTTCAAATGGGAAAGGAGTGCTTCTATGCACAAGAAAATGATATGGAGGTGAAGCTTACTGAGAGACAACAAATTTTGAAGGAATTGGATAAAGCCCTAATAAAGAAACAACAGTACAAGTCTGAAATCAACAATCTTAAGTTGGAATTGGAGAAAGCAGCAGTTAGGGATAAGAACTTGTTTGTAGTTTTGTGTATTTCATGGGCTGTCTTTGTCTTGTACATTGCCCTTTGTAAGAACTAAATTGCAAATGTAGATGTTATTGTAATTTATAAGCATTATGTAAGCAAGAACTACTAATTAAGTAATGAAAAATCAGTTTCATAGAACTGAGTTCTTCACATTGATGATTGATTGTTTTTTTGATACATTAAACTTCATCCCCCCAAAGATGCAAAATACATACAGATGTAAATGCAAACCCAAAAAATTACACCTTTAACATTCTCATACATAAACTACATGTCACTTTGTCTCAGTTCTTAGACTATGTCAATTTATTCTTGTCGATTGGTTGTTCAACGGACAATAGCTCACTCTTTGACCTCTTTTAGATAAAACTTAGTCAAGTGAGATCTTATATTTATTTTTTTCATAACTATATTTTTATGAATAAATTTACTTTGAAGTTTTTAATACAATAATATAAATTTAATTTTTATAACAAAGCTTAATTTTTTTGAGCAATTAAATAATTTTCTGAATTTTTTTTAAATAAGAGTAAAAAATATTACAAATTTGATCTCATTTAAAAGATCTTGAAAAAATATTACCGTTTAAATAATTATTTTTTTAAAAAAATTATTTATAATTAAAAATACATATTTATTAAATAAAAATAATTTTTTTAAGCAAATAGGATTATGAATGAGATAAGTAGCAAGGACATGAATTTGCATATCAGTATAATTATGCAGATATAATTATTCTATAGATTACAAATAATCTTGAAAAATAATTTTGCTATATCAAAATATTATTCTCTTTTATACTCGAAATAATATCAGAAAATAATGCAAATTTATAAAGGGAAATTATCATTGGTGCCCTCGAGGTATGCATTATTCTCATTGGTGTATAAACCTTTTTTTTTCCAATGGCACCCTTGACGTTTAGGGGTAATAACAACAGTGACCTTTTAAAGTATTTTCTGTTAAAATTCCGTTAAATTTTCGAAATTAACCTAACTAGGGTTAGTTTCTTCTTCTTCACCCCTTCCATGGCTGCCTTCCATCCATGGCTGTTCATATTTTCAAAACCCAGAAAAAATCCATGAAAATTCAATCTCCTTCAAGCTTTCCTCTGGTTCGTACAAATTCAAACATGAGGAGAAGAACCACACACACTGATGCATTTTCGTTGTTTTTTATGATAAAAGGGTTTCTTCGAAAAATCTAAGATTTAAGATTAAAAAACCCAAAAAAATCCATTTTTGAAGAGAAATTGAGAAGGGAATTGTCATTGATGATGAGGAATTACATTACCCATGAAAATCTAAGTTTCAATCTCCTTCAATCTTTTCACCAATTTCAATCAAAATTTCAAGGTATTAAACAAGTACTATCCTCCTGATTTAAGAACAACCTAAGATGGGAGAAAGGTATTAAACTAAGATTGATTTCAATCTCCTGTTATTTCTCCCAGCTTAAATTGACAAAGGTATTAGGTTGATTGCAATCTAAGTTATTAAACTTAGTACTATCCTCCTGTTATTTCTCACTACTCTACCAAACCTTGCTTGCACTAATATTCCACTTCACTTACTTTCTCCATCTTAAATCTAAGTTTCAATCTAAGTTTCAATCTCCTTTTCTTTCTCCCATATTAAATTTGTTGATTTCAATCTAAGTTTCAATCTCCTGATTTTGATCCGACAAAAGTTTCATGGCGAAGAAAACCTAAAAATCAACAAATCAAGGTCCAAATGAAGAAATTGATAATCAGAAGAAGAAACGAGATGCTGAAGAAATGGGAGATGCTATGAAATCTCTGGAAAACAGAACTTTGGATTCTAAAAGGGCAGCCATGGAAGACAGCCATGCAAGGAGCGAAGAAAGAGAAGAAGAAGAAACTAACCCTAGTTAAGTTAATTTCAAAACTTAATAGAAATTTAAGGAAAAATACTTATAAAGGTCACAGTTGTAATTACCCCTAAACCTCAGGGGTGCCATTGGAAAAAAAAAAGTTTATACACCATTGATAATAACGCATACCTCAAGGCACCAATGATAATTTCCCATTTATAAATTTAGCCATGTTTCATTTTTGCTATATAAAGCATTTATTATCTTTTACCAAGACAAATACTTTGGAAAGAATACTACATACCAAATCTTCTTATGCACATTAAATTGTACTATACTAGGAAATAATTTTCACGGAAAATTCACCTGCCAAGTCAATATAAAAATGAGCAGGAAAATTTTTGTGTCAGTCCTATTTTTTCATTAGTACTTTTTATAGATTATGCTGGAAATTTTATTAGAGAATAATAAAAGTTGTTTATACTTATATAGATATATATATTGGAAATATTGCTAGAATATATTGTATAAAATGCAATCCAGTTGAATACTATCTACAAATATTGCTAGAATATATTATAATTGTCTAATTTGTATTCTGTTAACTTAAATAAAATAATTTGTATTTTGTTAACGAAAATAGAACAGCTTTGCATAATTGTTTGTAAGTTTCCAATGTATAACGTGCAATACAGTTGAATACTATCTATAAATATTGCTATAATATATTGTAATTGTCCAATTTGTATTTTGTTAACTTAAATAAATTCAATTAGTTTAGGAAATTATTTTCACAAAATAGGTAGCTACAATTCAGAGAAAATAGGCGAGAAACTAATGAAGGAGAGGCTGACATGTGTCAGTGTTGTTTCTTCATTAGTAATTTTATAGATAGATTTTATAGATATATAGATTATTAAGACTTACCTTTATAATTTGTATTGTATTTTAAGTTTTGTATAAGAAACACCCACTTATCCGCGGGTCTTGCCCACTAAGAAAATAGGCGGGTAGCGACACAAAAATATGTCTGCTAATGCGGGCAGACGTTTGAATATTTGAGCCTGCAAGTAGATTTTTAAGGCATTACCCGGTCCGCTACCCACCCAATTCCGCCCATAAACAGTTCTACTATGTCCATTTTATTACTATTTTAACTTAAAATAAAATTTTCATAGAATCAACTATCAAATATGTACATTTATTAATTAGATAAAATTTGAAAATAAAACTTATGAAATGAAACTTAATTAGTTATGATTAGAAATGAAGTTTTTTTTAGTAACTGATTAAAATTTAGTTAACTTCTTCAAATTAGTTACATGCTACAAACTCAATGTACAATTACTCTTCAATGGGTTGAAATGAAATTGGATACTCAATGAGTCAATGTAAATGAAGGGTTTTTTTTTTTTTTTTTGAATAAAAAATGAAGGGTTTTTTAGTAAACGAAAATTTAGTAAACTTCTTTAAATTAATTACATACTACATACTCAATGTACTAAATATATTTAGTCGGTGGATGTGAAATTGGATACTCAATGTACTTCCACTTAATTACATAATACTTATTGTGAAAAGTCTTTTTAGGGACTGAATTTTAATTGGAAAATGGTCAGAAAATTTATTTTGAGAAAAATTCAGTCAAAATTTAGTCGGAAATTACAATTAAAAATTTTCCTTTTTCTTCCAAATTAAAATTTCCACCAAACATTGATTCTAGTAGTAATTTAGTAAAAAATTACGACTAATGCATGCTAGTAGGAAATTTAGTCGGAATTGTTCCATTTTTTTCTGTAGTGACTCTAGACCAAACATTGCGTTAATATTTACTAAATTTATTTATTTTAATGGATACCATTTGAATATACTCCATATTATTAGGTGAAGTTGAACAGCAAGTTAAAAGTGTTGTAGCACGCACTAGTAATAGTATTAATTGTTTGTTCTGTTAATTATTATTACTCCTGTTTAGTATTCATACTTAAGAAATTAACGGGATTTGAAAAGGCATGTTGAAACTTGAATTGTTTAAGGGTGGTTTATTTTATGAGCATCTGCACCACTACCTACATGACTGTTGATATCACTAGCTAGTAGCTAGGCTTTTAATTACAGCCTTACAGGGGAAAGGAATCGACAATGTGCAACTTCCTAAGCAGTATAATAATAAGATTTCAAACCCATAATTCATTCATTCCTTGTAACTATAAATACTAGCTGAAGCCTGAAGGAATTTAATCACTAGTATAGTACTTACTTGCAACTGAACTCATAAAATAGTTGTTCTTTAGTAGAATTAAT
Organism: Amaranthus palmeri; assembly: GCA_019776075.1. Classification (NCBI taxonomy): domain Eukaryota; kingdom Viridiplantae; phylum Streptophyta; class Magnoliopsida; order Caryophyllales; family Amaranthaceae; genus Amaranthus; species Amaranthus palmeri. The sequence goes on from JAAKBH010000585.1 coordinate 150,790, forward strand.
TAATTAATTAATTAATTGATAGAATGGCTCGAACCAAGCAAACAACTCGCAAGTCAGACGGTGGAAAGGCCCTAAAAAGGGTGAAAGATGACGCAGGATCAGTTCCAAAGAAGCCTCATCGATACAGACCTGGCACCGTGGCACTTCGTGAAATACGCAAGTACCAAAAAACAACAGAGCTTTTGATCAAGAAACAACCTTTTCAAAGATTGGTTCGTCAAATTGCTAAGAAATATAAGAGTGATCTTCGTTTCCAAAGCCATGCTGTTTTCGCTCTTCAAGTAGCTTCTGAGGCTTATATTACTGGTCTTTTTCAAGAGGTTAATCTATGTGCAATTCATGGTAAGCGAGTTACCATTACTCCCAAGGACATTCAACTTGCTCTTAGCTAGGATTAGGTCTAAACCAAACTAATTATTTACTTTTGTTTTTTTATTTTAATTAATTTATGTTTTTTAGTTGTACATTTGCATTTTCGGTTGGGTTTTCACTTTTGATGAAATGCGTTTAACAAACTTTTAACTATCTTTAATGAGAAGTACTTATTTACTTTTGTCACTAGCTCCAATATGAGAGCTGAATTATGAATGGATACAAATATTAAGTGAAATTTAGTAATATCAAGCAATGAAAAATTACAACCAATGCAACTTTAACAAACTTTTAACTATTTTTAATGCTTTAAACGTAGTTAAGGACTTACCTTCAAATTATATATGCAATGTACTTTATGATTGCAAGCTTTCTTTCAGATGTTTAATAAGAAAGATAATTGATAACATGAGAACAACAAAAGGGCATTTGTTATTATTGAAATTAATTTAACTAACTCCTAAAAATATTCCTTAAAATTAGGATTTTAAAATAAGATTTCTTAATTTGTCTTAGCTATTTTTAGCTAAAAGGACAAGAAAACTTGGAGTAACTACCAAGCTTTCCTACCACTTCACGCGGAAACTAAACCCTCAAATCCCATTATTTCGGATCATGGGATTATGGGTAGTTTAGATTTAAAAATCTATATAAAGGATTTTTATTTAACCGGCACAAGTGAGAGATCATTTTGAGAGAAAATTGTTTTCCGAAAATATTGTGCCCAAATATATTTCGTGAGGTTTACACAATAAAGAGAGGAAATCTTGATTGATTTTAATGTCTAATTAATTTCAAGATTTGTTCCTTGTGCTATTCTTGATATGATTCATCCATTTTTATAAATCTTGTACGGGTTTATTTGAGAGTTTTTGTTATTTAGACTTGGGTAAGTCTAAAGGGTAGAGTATAGAGAAACGGTAAGAGGTTACCGTGAGAAGAGTAGAGAAACGGTAAGGGTTTACCGTGAGTAGAAGAGAAACGGTAAGGAGTTACCGAGAGGAGAAAAAGAGTAGAGGAGTAGAAGTTATTTTATGTAATAGAGGAGTGATTTACATAAAATAATAGAGAAGAGAAATCCCTAGTGGGTCGTGGTTCTTTTTCCCACGTTAAATCTTGGTGTTCCTTTCATAGTTTTCTTTTATATTGTCTTGAGTATTTTTGATATTCTAATTCCGCAATAAAAAGGGCTAAAAATACTCAAAGTGCGCAAGTAACAATTCACCCCCCCTCTTGTTACAGTTCATTGTCTCTAAGTGTTTCTACAATTGGTATCAGAGCCCTGTTCCTCATTTGATCAGGAAACCCTGAGAGCCGTATCTTGGTTTATTAGAGATGCAGAAAATGAACGAGCGCATGGAAGAAGGGTACTCTACTCAGAGACCACCAATGTTCGATGGCAAATTAGGAAAAACAGGATGGAGATCTTCATCAAAGCCGAAAATTATCAAGTTTGGAGAGTTATCGAAATTGGAGATTTTGAGGTAACAACTACCAACTCCAATAACGAGACTGTTCCCAAACCTATCACAGAATATGAGAAAGAAGATTTTTAAAAGATGGAAATGAACGCTCTTGCTATTAAATTGCTTCATTATGGGCTTGGTCCAAATGAACATAATCGCATTATGGAATGCAAAACCGCTAAACAAATTTGGGATCTACTGGAGGTTACCCACGAAGGAACGAGTGAAGTTAAGCGTTCCAAGATTGATTTGCTCATGTCCAAATACGAAAGATTTGTGATGGAACCTAAAGAAAGCATTCAAGAAATGTTTACAAGGTTCACGAATATCACGAATGAGCTTGTCTCCCTTGGAAGGCTAATTCCCTCAGATGAACAAGTGCGAAAAATCCTAAGAAGCCTACCTCAAGATGATCGTTGGAGAGCAAAGGTCACAACCATTCAAGAATCTAAAGATTTCACAAAGTTTAATCTGGAAGAGTTGGCTGGTTCCCTGATGACTCATGAATTACATTTGCGAACAGCTGACAGTTCGAGGAACAAGAGTCTGGCTCTGACAGCAAACGATCAAGAAGAATCAGAAACTGATGAGGAAGAGGCAGCCTTGCTGGTACGTAGGTTCAGGAAGTTCTTCAGGAACAACAAATATAAAAATCAAAGAAACAACAAAGAAAGAGGAACTTCAAATTCCAAAACATATGAATGCTACAAATGTGGAAGTACCGAGCATTTAATCAAGGATTGCCCATTATGGAAAAATGAGAAAGGTAAAGGGAAAGCAAGAGAAACAGGAAGACAACCTACAAAAGGAAACTTAAACAAAGCCGATTTACGCAAAGCCATGATAGCTGCTTGGGGAGAATCCGAAAGCGAAACTGAAACCGAAGCTCCCCTTGAAGAAGAAGAAGTAGCCAATCTTTCTCTCATGGCGACGCATGATGAAAAGGCTAAAGGAAAAGAGGTACTGTCTACTGATCCATTTTCTGATTATTTATTTAAATTGGATAAACATAGATTAATTAGCATGATTTTAGAATCTCACGAAAATTTGGAAAAACAAACAGCCGTCTGTCTCAAAACTGAAAAAGACCTTAAAGCATGTAAAGACCAAATATCCTACCTTAATTCTTTTAGGTCCGATGTGCAAACTCGATTCTTTGAATTGCTTGATAATAATGTGATGTTAAAAGAAGCTATAGAAAAGGTAAACGAAGAAAACATCATGTTAAATATTGAATTGAATCAACTTAAGCAATTTGAGATGGAAGTGAATTACGAGTCTAATAAAGAAATTTAATATGTCCTTTTACAAATGAAATTAGACCTAGAATCCGCCTTAAAAGAAAATGATCGACTTAAGCTTGAATTAAATTCAAGAGAAAAAGGGAAAATCAAAGAAGTTCCCAAATGGATTCTTAATGCTAAAACCAAAGGAACCGAAGGTCTAGGATATGACAAACATGATAAAAGGAAAAAGGTCTACGTTGATCTCCTAAGTAACAAAGTCTGTTCCTTTTGTGGCAAAACTGAGCACTTGAAACATCAATGTTTAAAAAGGGAACAACATAACAAAACGAATCAAATTTATGTCGATAGAGTTTGGATTAAGAAATATGATTCTTGTATAATCGACATGGAACCCAAGGATGGCTGGGTTCCACCCTCTAACAACTAAATTCGTTTTGCAGGTTCTAGTGAGGGGGAACAGCTCATGGTATCTCGACAGTGGCTGTTCCAAGCACATGACAGGCGATAGATCAAAATTTCTCTCACTAGAAGCCTATGATGGAGGAACGGTGACCTTTGGCGACAACATGAAAGGTGAAATCATTGCAAAAGGCAAAATAGGAAGGTCAAGTTCCCAAGCTATAGATAATGTATTTTTGGTCGAGAATTTAAAGCACAATCTTTTAAGTATTTCTCAATTTTGCGACAAAGGTAATTCTGTAAACTTTACTTCTGATAAGTGCATCATTTCTAGGAACGACACAGGAGACGTCATTCTGGAAGGGATCAGAATAGGGAACACCTACGTGGTGGACCTGCACACTGTTCCTAAAACCAGTCTAACATGTCTTAGCGTTATAGAAGATGACCTTCTTCTTTGGCATAAAAGATTAGGTCATGCTAGTTTTTCATTGATTAATAATTTACGATCTAAAGACCTAGTAAGAGGATTACCGCCCCTAAAATTTCAAAAGAATGAAGTATGTGATCCTTGTGCTAAAGGAAAACATGCAAGGTCATCCTTTAAACCTAAAAACGTCGTGACCACCTCAAGACCACTTGAATTAATTCATATGGATCTTTGTGGACCAATGAGAATACAAAGTCGTAGCGGTAAGCGTTATGTTTTTGTTATAGTTGATGATTACAGTAGATTTACATGGACTTTATTTTTGTCTAGCAAGGATGAAGCCTTTGATGAATTTGTTGCATTCGCTACTAAAATTCAGAAATCTAGTAACAATCAACTAGTCCACATAAGATCGGATCATGGTAAAGAATTTGAAAATTCAAAGTTTATGGATTATTGTAATGAGCATGGTTTAAGTCACAATTTCTCCGCACGTAGAACACCACAACAAAATGGTGTGGTTGAACGTAAAAATAGAACTTTAGAAGAAATGGCTAGAACTATGTTGATTGCCAGTGGTTTTTGGGCCGAAGCCGTAAATACTGCATGCTATATATTAAATAGAGTATTAATTAGACCTATCACTTCTAAAACCCCCTACTAATTATTTAAAGGAATTAAATCTAATATTTCATATTTTCGAGTCTTTGGATGTCGATGTTTTGTGCATGTTAATGGAAAAAGAAATAGAGGTAAATTCGATGAAAGAAGTGATGAAGCGGTATTTCTTGGCTATTCATCTCATAGTAAAGCATATAGAGTTTATAATAAGAAAACCATGTGTGTTGAGGAATCTGTTCACATAATATTTGATGAAACTAACTTTGTGACAAGTGAACAAGAAACAGGTGATTTTAAGATAGGTCTTGCTGATTTGGACGATGAAGAACTTATACAAAAAGAGCAAGATCAAGAAGAACAACAACAGGTTCAGAATGCTGAACCAAATCAAGAACAGGAACCACAGGCAGAACAAGAACAGCCTGCAGTTCCTAATCCAGATATCCCAAGAGAAAATCAAGAAGAAAGAAATGATGATGAACCAAATCAGAATCAAGTCAGTGAGCCTGCTTCCACATCTGTCTCCACCAGAGACTTTGTTCCAAGACCCATGGAAACAGCAAAAATCACATCCACTTGACTTGATCATAAGCGACATGAACAAAGGAATACAAACAAGGTCACAAATGAGAAACTTTTGTGCACACTTTGCTTTTCTTTCAACAATGGAACCCAAGAATCATGAAGAAGCCTTACAAGATTCGGATTGGGTGGTAGCTATGCAAGACGAGTTGAATGAGTTTGAAAGAAACAAAGTATGGGACTTGGAACCTAAACCGAAGAACAAGAAGATTATTGGACTTAAATGGGTATTCAGGAACAAGCTGGATGAACATGGAACAATCGTAAGGAACAAAGCAAGGTTAGTGGTAAAAGGTTACAATCAACAAGAAGGTATTGACTATACTGAAACTTTTGCTCCCATAGCTAGATTAGAAGCTATTAGAATTCTCATTTCATTTGCTGCTTTCATGAATTTTAAATTATATCAAATGGACGTAAAATGTGCATTCTTAAATGGGTTTCTAGAAGAAGAAGTGTTCGTGGAACAACCACCTGGCTTTGAAAACCCAATTTCTCCGGATCACGTCTACAAGCTTGATAAAGCTCTTTATGGGCTAAAACAAGCTCCTAGACAATGGTATGAGAGATTATCTAAGTTTTTGATTGATAACAAGTTCATACGTGGTAAAATTGATAAAACTTTATTCTTTAAGAATAAAGGTTCGAATATTTTAGTTGTTCAAATATATGTTGATGATATTATTTTTGGTGCTACTAATGAATTGTTGTAAGGAATTTGCTGACCTAATGAGTAATGAATTCGAAATGAGTATGATGGGAGAATTAAATTTCTTCCTTGGTTTGCAAATTAAACAAACTGCTAATGGTATTTATATTCATCAACAAAAATATATAAAAGAACTTCTAAAGAAATATGGACTAGACAATGCTAAGACAAACCATACACCCATGGCCACTAACATTAGATTAGACGAAGACTCTAACGGTATTAATGTTCACCAAACGATGTATAGAGGCATGATAGGATCACTACTAAACTTAACAGCTAGTAGACCCGATATATCTTTTAGTGTTGGTTTGTGTGCTAGATTTCAATCAAATCCTAAAGAATCACATCATACGGCAGTTAAAAGGATTCTAAGATATTTAAAGGGAACAGATGACTTGTCTCTATTTTATCCTAAAAGTGATGTCTATGACTTGAAAGGGTATAGTGATGCAGATTATGCAGGTGATCTTGTGAATAGAAAAAGCACTTCAGGAATGGTACAGTTTCTTGGATCGTGTTTGGTATCATGGAGTTCCAAGAAACAGAACACAGTAGTTTTATCCACTGCAGAAGCTGAATACGTGGCAGCAGCAACCTGCTGTTCCCAAATGCTTTGGATTAAACAACAGCTAAGAGATTTTGGTATTAAACTTGAATGTGTTCCTATTTATTGTGATAATACTAGTGCTATTTGCATTTCAAAAGATCCAGTGCATCATTCTAGAGTTAAACATATTCATATTAGACACCATTTTCTTAAGGATAACGTAAAGCATAAAAATATTATTGTTAAACATGTCAATACTAGTGATCAAGTTGCAGATATTATGACAAAACCGCTTCCAAGAGAACAATTTGAAAAGATGAGGTTGGAGCTAGGTATGATCAAGCTTCACTAGAGTTTAATGCTATTATTACTCCTCAAAACATGTTGAAAAATCGAAAGGGTTCAATCAACCACAACAACCAAGATTGATTACTCAATCATTGCGAGATTTGGGTATGCTTCTATTTAAATTTATGTCTTAAACTTAATCTTGATTGCTTGCATGTTTGAATTGATTAGACCAAGTAGCATAACTTATTTTATATTATATATTATTATTATATTATTATGCACATATTATAAATTATTTTTTGAAAAATCACAAAAATATTTTATTTTCCACAAATTCCAGCATTTTATTTTTTTAAATTATTTCGGTGAACCAACATTATTTTTTTAAAATGGAAGACGGATCATTGAGGTGTTTCGGAAAGTAGTTATCTTGATCGACATATTCAACGAACTTACACTTACACTTTTCGTTACCTCACACGGTTTATACACTAAAATTAATTCAAAGAAGTTATACAATTTTTAATAACCACCCTTACATCTCCTAAAACCGCCATAAAGGAAGTAGTACAAACCCCTCACTAACCGTCCCTTCACACCTTTATAACCCTTACACTCATTTGTCCCATCCATCACTCACATCCACCTTACTTGTACTACTTTTGCTTAACCGTCAACCATTAAACGCATTTTTCCTTCTCAAATCCCTAATTTTTCTTACTTTCATCATGAAAACCCCAAAATCATCATCTTCAAGCAAGAAAATGCCGAAAACTACTCAACCCAAGCCTTTACAAGTAATCTATCCTGATATTCCACCTTCATCTTCACAAGAACCATCCAAGACCAACACGCCAAAACAATCCATGCATGCCGGTGAAAAGAGAACCCGTGGAACCCCTAAAGGTGCTTCTTCATCCAAACCACCTAAAAGGATCAAGCGCATAGATCCTGATAGTGCGGAAGAGGTAGCTAAGGAAATGTCAGTCGGCTTTGGACTTGACAAATATTGGTATGATTCTACTTTCTTTCCCCAATTTCATGCTATTTTAGACAATCAGGGTTGGGAAAAGCTTATGTACGATCACTCATGCAACCACATTTACCCCAATTTGATGCGTGAGTTTATTAAAAACTTTTCTATAGAAAACGGTGTCTGCTCCAGTGTTGTTAATAAAATTGAATTTAGTAGTTTGATGATTGGCGAGTGGTTTGAAGTTCCTACAGTTGGTTTTGACACTTACTATGTAGGGTCAAAAATTGTCTTTTCGGGTATTACTGAGAAAACCGTCCTAAAATTTCTTGGTCAGGAGGACAAGAAAAGATTTGGTCACATGTCGTTGTCTCCAATACACAAATTGCTGTACAACATCGCTCGTAGATTCATTTTGCCCCGCTACTCTAAGCGGAGTGAAGTAAATTTACGCGATGCTACGTTGATTTATTGCATGGCTAACCATATTAAAATAAATTTTTCGTCTTTGATGGTGTCACACTTGTCGGAGTGTGTTGAGAAGGGTCTTATGATTGGTTATGGAGGGTTGTTAACATGTATTTTTAAGAAGTTCGGTGTACCGCTTGAGGGTCTTCATTTCCCTATGTCCGCAAATAATCAAATAGGCGCTAAATGCCTTAAAAATTTACATTTAAATGTTAATGAAAAAGGAATTTTAGAGGACCTCATAGATGTTGAGGAGGTCGTGTCTGATGAAGAAGAAGTTGAGAATGAAGAGGAGGTTGAGGAAGAAGAAAAGAAAGAAAAGAAAAAGGAGGATCAAGGTGCTGTTCCCTCTGCCAGTGCTCAGGAGGCAGAGGAGAATGAGGATAAGAAGGAAGCTCCTTCTGAGGGGGAAGCTTCACATGAGGAACTTGAGGAGGTTGACTCAAGTTCAAGTGAGGAGGAGGTTTCTAAGCCTATTAAGGAGGATTCTAAAATCGCTCCAAGGAAGAGTAGGAGGCTTGCTTCAAAGGCTAAGGTTGGTAAGGATGAAGCTGCGTCCAGTCACCCTACCAAACAAACTGACGATGCCCCACCTTCACCTATACCAGTGTCACCCATACCATCACCACCACCATCACCAATAGCCACTACTCCACCACCATTTACATCACCACCATCACCCACTGGTTTGGATAGAGACTCCTCCCCCTTTCCTCCAACTCCAATTGATCTTATCCTTGGCAAATTTGATTCCTTGCAGTCTTAACTTGTTGCATTTCAGAGTGAAGTTCGTGCCTCTCTATCTACCATTGCTGAGCAACTCACCGACATGGAAACACGTCTTGGTGCGAAGCTTGACACTGTGGAGGTGCAAACAGAATTTGTTGATGAGGAGCCTCCTGCCTGATCCCTCCTCCTTCTGTTTACATTTAAAAATTTGATATTTGGTTGGTCCATTTATATGTAATTTCTAAAACAATATTTTCTTTTGTCTTTTTATGTACCAAGCTGGGGTACAAAAACAATTTCTATTTTGCTTATGCTACTCACTAACCCAAGACTTTTATCCTTTATATATCAACTTTATTTTCTATCCCCATGGTCTATAATGTTTGACTGCGTGTTTTCTTGGTTTATGTTTGGCATTTATTTTCTTAGTTTGCTACTTACTATCTTAATTTGTCTAATGCTTGCCTTAGAGCTGTGGATTGATTCACACCCCTACTTTTTGATTGATGCCAAAAGGGGGAAGAGTAGAAAACAAACTTAGATGAATGATTGTGATTGCTTACGTTTTTGCTTAATCTTGATAATTGATTCTTTGTCTTAAGTTCTAAATTGATTTTGATTCTTTGTTTTGTCTTAAGACCTTATATTATGTTAATGCTTTAAATGAATTTAATTTGTTCTAAGTCTTTAAGAAGTTTAGCATGTTCTCAAAATTTTAATTTGTTCTTTATACTTAATGGAAGAGTAGTAATTTGTTAACTCACTGTTTTGTTATTCTTATATGAAATGTATTATTTGTCTAATGAAATGTTGATCATCATGGGAGTACTTATGGATAATTTGATTAAATTGGATTAATTGTTGTTTGATATGATTTATTAAATATCACTTTGATTCTCAAAGCTCATGATATTTTGAGTCTCTTAAATTGTTGTGCGTCTTATTTTATGTTTTTTCGTCCCTTAGTTAATTTTCTTTATAAGTATTATTATAGTTCTTTTTAATTTAAAAACTTAAGTCATGTTTAACCACATGATTTGGAAAAAGTTTTAAAATTGTTTATTAGAGTAATTTGATTTCATGAGAGTATAGTGAATTATTTGTAACGATTTAATTTACTAGATGTAGTTGAATGTGTGTTAATCTCAAGCATGTTCATTATATTTGTTTTACTCTATCTTTGTTAAGTTTGTTTATAAAGTTTGTCATCATCAAAAAGGGGGAATTATTTGGCCCATTTGGTTTTGATGATAACATAAACTTTATTAAACAAACATAATTTGTCTTTGAGATTGTTTTGTTAGGTCAAATATCCGATCTTTATAAGGGTCGTCGATGGACCATTAAACGTTGAAATGGGATTGCTAAATAACTGTTCCAAGATCAAGTCAGAGTTCGAAAATTGGTCAATCGGAGACAGTGCAGTGTTCCCAGAGTCAGCGGTCAGAGGAGCAGTCAACAAAATAATTAGGAAAATAATTTTTTATTTTTATTTTTCTTACTTAGTTTTGTTGTACGGATGAATTAGTCTAGGATGCAAAAGGGAAAATAATTAAGAAATTAATTTAACTAACTCCTAAAAATATTCCTTAAAATTAGGATTTTAAAATAAGATTTCTTAATTTGTCTTAGCTATTTTTAGCTAAAAGGACAAGAAAACTTGGAGTAACTACCAAGCTTTCCTACCACTTCACGCGGAAACTAAACCCTCAAATCCCATTATTTCGGATCATGGGATTATGGGTAGTTTAGATTTAAAAATCTATATAAAGGATTTTTATTTAACCGGCACAAGTGAGAGATCATTTTGAAAGAAAATTGTTTTCCGAAAATATTGTGCCCAAATATATTTCGTGAGGTTTACAAAATAAAGAGAGGAAATCTTGATTGATTTTAATGTCTAATTAATTTCAAGATTTATTCCTTGTGCTATTCTTGATATGATTCATCCATTTTTATAAATCTTGTACGGGTTTATTTGAGGGTTTTTGTTATTTAGACTTGGGTAAGTCTAAAGGGTAGAGTATAGAGAAACGGTAAGAGGTTACCGTGAGAAGAGTAGAGAAACGATAAGAGTTTAACGTGAGTAGAAGAGAAACGGTAAGGAGTTACCGAGAGGAGAAAAAGAGTAGAGGAGTAGAAGTTATTTTATGTAATAGAGGAGTGATTTACATAAAATAATAGAGAAGAGAAATCCCTAGTGGGTCGTGGTTCTTTTTCCCACGTTAAATCTTGGTGTTCCTTTCATAGTTTTCTTTTATATTGTCTTGAGTATTTTTGATATTCTAATTCCGCAATAAAAAGGGCTAAAAATACTCAAAGTGCGCAAGTAACAATTCACCCCCCCCTCTTGTTACAGTTCATTGTCTCTAAGTGTTTCTACAAAAATGTCATCTAAATACACAACTATGAACTTGCCTAGGAAGGGTCTCAAAATCTCATTCATGAGCCTCATAAATGTACTAGGTGCACCTGTGAGTCCAAATGGCATAAAGAACCATTCTTACAAGCCATATTTTGTCTTAAAGGCTGTCTTACACTCATCCCCCTCCTTTATTCTAATCTGATGATATTGCACCATGTTTAATATGGTGCACGTTAAGGCCATTTTTGTGAACAACCATTGTGAGAAAATATTGTTGTAAAGTGACATTTGCGTGTGCATTTGTGTCTAGGCAGCATATTTGAGGCAACATCCATAGTTGAAATAATAGTATTAGTTTGTTCTTGTCTTTGTAAAATAAACATGTCAGTTTATTAAATAGTCACATGGCTAATTGTGTTTTAAATCCATGTGCTAGTCATGTGATTTGTTTCCTTTGTTTGCCTATATAAGAAGGCAACCACTCATTGTAAGATTTTAGTTTTCAGATTTTAGAAATAAAGCATTTTTGTTGTTTTCTTCAAAACATGGTTGTTTTGTCGAGTGAATGTGAGTCATACATTCAAACCTTTGATTTGTTAGTCACACAAATTCAAAGTTTATCCTGCATTTTACAAGGTAGTCAATCCTTGGGTAGCATTATCAAATATAAGAAGGTGGTGAGTGAAGCCAACTAGATCACATCCAAGATCAGAGAAATCTGATCATATTCATTAGTGTTTGTAGTAGTTCTTTAGGGGCCTTTGTAATTCCGCAAACAACCCAATTTGGCCTCATCATCTAGTCCGAATTTGGTGCGATATGGTGCAGATATCCACTCTTTAAGTCCACCTTGCTGAACCACTGAGACCCTGCAAGCTCATCTAACATATCATCAATTCTAGGTATAGGGAACCTATATTTGATGGTGATGTTGTTGACACTTCTATTGTTAACACACATCCTTCATGTACTGTCTTTCTTTGGAAGCAGTAAAGTAGGCACATCACAAGGGCTTCAACTCTCCCTCACATATCCTCTCTGAAGTAACTCCTCAACCTGACTTTGCAACTCTTTGGTTTCTATGGGGTTGGTCCTGTATGCAGGTTTGTTAGGCAATGCAGCTCTTGGGATCAGATCAATTTGATGTTCTATGCCTCTAATAGGGGAAAATCGTTTAGGCAAATCCTCAGGGAATACATCCTTGTACTACTTTAACAGCCTGCGCAACTCAGAAGGTATAGGGGTGGACTAACCTACTTCTTTAGTGAACAATAGATAGGCTGTTGGTTCTTTTCTTAATTTCCTTTTCACAAGCTGCTAACTAAGTGTTCTGGTTTCTTAGTAGGTGGAGGTAAGGTCCTATGGGGAGGTAGGGGAATCAAATCTTTTAGCGTACATTCATGCCTTACTGTGTAGATATTGGGAAACCATCATGTGTCACTCTTTTGTCATATTGTCAAGGTCTACCCAAGAGTATATGACAAGCACTCATATCCAACACTGATGCACCTTATCCTTTTATGATCCTATAACAAACCCTCCTAAACATTGTTTGCTTATTGATCCACTTGTTTTACTATCTAACCACTTACGTTTATAAGGATAAGGATGGGATTTGGTTTTCAGGTTCAGCTCACTAACTAGGTCTTGACTAACACAATTTGATTCACTTCCTTCATCAATGATCAAGTCACAAACCTTAAGCTTAACCTTGCATTCGGTCTGAAATATATTCTCTCTTTGGTCTGAGGTCTTGGATTGGGGTGTAGTGTGGAAGTTCCTTCTGACTACCAGGTTGTATTGGTCATTCTTAGGTAGTACCCTCTCCCTTTCTTCTTTTGACTCACCTTCCCCTTCACTGCTCTCATATCTTTGCAACTCGCCTGCTTCATTCAGGGTCTTCTTCAGAGACTGAAGGCCAACCATCCTCTTCCTGCACCAAGATCGGGTCCTCCAAGTTCACGACCTTGAACTCGATCAATCTCCTCAAAGGCAATCCTATTGATCAATACAAACAAACGCATAAACCACCCAAAATCAGTCCAAGAAAACCAATTCTTGGCTCTTGGTGGTCTTGAGTGTCCCTTTGGTTTTCACTCGCAATATGAACGACTCCACAACCTTCCCTTGAGTTCCACTCTATGAAGGGAAAGATTACTTAATGATTTGTTCCACAAATCAGGTGGGGTAGAAGGTGTTCTACACTTGCACCAAGTATGGTGATAAGGACTTCTGGCTCTAATTATTTGAAGGCACTCCAGTCTGTTCTTGAAGGTTCAAGGGACAAAAAGACAAGATATGATCAGGAACTCTTGATCTTGAATGAAACTCTCACAATTCACTCCTGTGGAAGCCTCACTCTCCTTCATTGTTCCTAAGCTTTACTTACTTTGAACATGGAGGAATTTGCCAAGCTTGTAGTTCTTGTTTCACGCACAAGTGCCACAACTTAGGTTAGAGAGAAATCACCCTTCCCCTCCCTAGTTAGCCACTCTTTCTTAAACAATCAACCTTGAAGGTAAATTGAAGTTTTCTTATGGATTTTTGAAAAAAATGAATCTTACAAGGCACATATGGGCCCTTATATAGGTTTTGACATAACGGTCACTAAAACAAAAACCTTTTAAAGAGGCCTAACAAAATACACTTTACTAATTAAGCTATTTTTACAAATCAAGAACTAGGTACATAATCTGATTTTCCCTCCTCTTTATGAGCCTACTCTGTATATGTGCAATATGGTACGCTGGCCTTTGGTTCTGAGTTGTTGCAAGGTGGAAGAGTGGTTAAGTGAGTAAACACCAATCTTGGAGTGAGCAGCTGGTTGAGTATGAGTAGTAGTACTTGCTTCAACACTCTTCTTGCGTAGGCTTGAAACACACGCACACACACAAGGAATTTCAGAGAAAAAAGACTTTGATGCACAAATGAAAATCTGAATTCTTTTGATTATTGAATGTCGAATGAAATAGACAAAGATAAGAGGGCTATTTAATGGTTTCTAACCCATGCTAATCATATTGGTCACGTGACACACATGTGCCATTTAAAAACATAAACTAGAAAACAGAAAACACATTCTGACAGGTTGTTCGAGCACATTGCGGACATGGCACCTTGCGTGCTGATTTTATGGACTTGTGAGCACCAGTAGGAGTGTTCTTGGGCCTTGGTGGTTAGGTCCAAGTGCAAGGATGACGTTTTGAGGTAGGTGCACCTCCGGGCACGTCTGGTTTGGGCTCAAGCAAGGGTGCAAGGTGGGCTGGTCGTCAATTTTGTTCGTGGGCTGAAGTGTGTTGCTGTTCGAATTATTGATGACCACGTGACCTTGTGCCTTCGTTCTAGTCGGTTTGTGTTAAAAGAACTAAATGATTTTCCCAGAAAAGGGATTAATTTTTTTCTCACAAATGTTTGATTTTTCCATATCCATAAGCCCTTAGAAAGAACATGGTTTCAGAAAAATATGTTCCGCTAATTGTGTATATGTAGGTACTTATAAAATAGAAATGTTGAAATGTTGAAACTATTTGCTAACACAATAGGACATGGCTTCCTAAACATTGTACATGGTCTGGGAAAACTATTAAAAATCAGTTCTGTTTAGTCTTTGGTAAATAATGTTTGGATTAGTCTTGTCTTCCAAACCTGGCGTAGTTAGCAAAAATCAAAAAATTCATAAGGTTGAAGCAAATTTTCTTTCGTATAAGATTTTATCAAAGTTTATTTTCTAGGAGTAATATATACAATTATAAAACACGGCAATAAAGGTGTCAATTTCTAAAAGGTATTAATACCTAACAACTTATATTTCTGGTAAAGACGTTATATCAAATTTAACTTTATAGGAGTGCTAAATCAAATTATAAACTACGAAAAAATGTTCTTTTTTTTTTTTGAAATGTTATATAACTGGCTAGTTGAATTACTGGCAGTAAAGCTATCTGGGAAGATTAAATTACAATCTCTTAAACATTTTTAGAAATTCATTTAAAAAATTTCTGAGCATATCTTTTTTTTTTGGTGAAAGTCAATGAACCTTATTTAACACGTCTTACTTGTTCTTGTAGTTTTTCATCATTATCTCCACCACAGCCACAATAACATTTAATGTACATCCAATCACTACATTCTGCACAATTTGAATTTGTATTTTTTGGTGATTTTATTTCAAAAGTTGATTTTCCATTCGCCAATTCTAACGTATCTTTGTTATTGATCTTTCTTTTCATATAATTTTCAATAAATATCCACTTTAAAATACTTGCATTTGTTAGTTTTTTTATGTTTTCTTGAATTTGCAAAGACTTAAATTTGTTTTTGGGATGATGTTATGTCATCGAATATTCCAATTGGGTACTTTTAATATAAAAAGACAGGGCTTTATTCAAACTGGCTTGTTTTGAACTTAGCTAGACATCTATAATTTATAAAGTGATGCTTTAATTATTTACCGGCTCATGTTTCTACCATTGTAATCATACTTTTTATAATTACAAAGAATATAACAACACATTTATGGTGTAAATATGTCTAAGTATTTTAAGTCTGGCTAATGATTTTAAAAATGAATCTTGTACAAGAGTAGGCTATATATAGTACTCCCTCCAATTCACAACAAATGTCTCATTTAGTTTTTTTTACACTATTCATCGATCCTCTTAATTTGCTATTTATTTTAATCTAGACGTCAAAAGATAGTCAAGTGCGATCATATTTGATTAGTCTAAATGTAAATTATATTAATATCAAATTTCTATAATTTTTAAATATACACAATTAGAATACACATAGGGAGTAATTTTTCAACATCCTGATATTCAATTTATGTTTAAGTTGTTCTTCAGTCGATGTTTTAAAGGTATTAAGTCAATATTTCCACAATCTTTACTCTTCATTAATTTTCTTATTTATTCTGTCTGTTTTCCCCAAAACTTTTTGACATTTCTTTTTGGAAAATTCCATGTGGTAATCCTGAGGTTTTTGGATTTTCCACGTGGTAACCAAAACTTTTAAAAAATCCACATGGTAACCCCGAAGTTTACAAAATTGTTCCACCATGACCTTTTTGCACATAAAACGTTAGCAAAACATTATGAAACATTAATTTCGAAGCTTTAATGCTCTTGTTCACCTATCTATGCAACTCACCATTGCAAATATCATCATTTTCAACCTTTTCCCTCAATCTATGACCCTAAACTCTACAATCTTTGAATTTAGAGGGAAAAATATAATTTGGATGAAAGATGGTAGAGTTGAGGGTTATGTTTTGGAAAAAAAAAAGGTTGAAACTGATGGCATTTGAACTGGTGAGTCGCATAAATAGGCATACAACATCCATAAAGCTTCAAAATTAACCTTTTTATATGCAAAAAGGTCACCATGGAACAATTACGTAAACCTCGGGGTTACCGCGTAGATTTTTTAAAAGTTTTGATTACCACGTGGAAAATCCAAAACTTCAGGGTTACCATGTGGAATTTCCCTTTCTTTTTTTTTTTTGAATTTTCTCTAGGTCAGTTCAAAATAAATGAATCCATTTCCTCTTCATTACCTAGTTTGTGGGACGTTCATGAGGAAGAGCATCTAGGTTAGCAACCATGGGAAACTCATAAACTAGATGCTCGGTCAGGTCGTTTCCAAAGTCGAATTTCAGGAGAGAAGGCGAAACTTTTGGTAGACACCATATTATTGAAAGATGACAAAGAGAAAATTAGGGCTTGAAAAGAAACTAATTATCAAAGAGGATTTTTTCAGAGAGTTTTGAGGGTATAAGGGGCTTTAAGGAACTAAGGAAATTAAAAGTATTAATAGAGGTAATCATTATGAAACTAAAATAAATTGGAAAATCAAGAGCCAATAAATGTTATGGTTGAAAGCGGAAAGATCAACCGTTGAAATGAAACCTCCATTTTTTGAATTTAGTAGGTGTAGAGAGTAGTGATTAGATGGGCAGTTACTATTGAAACACCCAAGTCAAGATAATGATCAAAAAGTATTGTTATAAGTTAAGTGTGTTCAACAAACTTCACGTAAGAAATACCTACATAATATGTTAAAAGAACTGAGTGCTTTTTCTTGAATAGGGATCAATTTTCTATCTCACATATTTCAGATTTTTCCAGATACATAAGCCCCTAGAAAGAACATGGTGCCAGAAAAGTATGTACCGCTAATTGTGTATATGTAGAGGTACTTATAAAATTGGAAATGTTGAAATGCTGAAACTATTTGCTAACACAGTCAGACATGGCTTCCTAAACATTGTGCATGGTCTGGGAAAATTATAAACAATCAGTTCTGTTTAGTCTTCAGTAAATGATATTTGGATTAGTCTCTTGGCGTAGTTAGGAAAAATCAAACATTTCCATAAGATTGAAGCAAATTTTCTTTTGTATAAGATTCTATCAAGGTTTATTTTCTAGGATTGATAAATACAATCATAAAACACGGAATAAAGGTGTCAATTTTTGGAAGGTATTCATACCTAAAAACTTATATTTCTGGCAAATATGTTATATCAAATTTAACTTTGTAGGAGTGCTGAATCAAATTATAAACTATGAAAAAATGTTTTATTTTTTTTTTTTGAAATGTTATATAACTAGCTAGTTGAATTACCGACAGTAAATCTATCTAGGAAGATTTAGTTGCAATCTCCTAAATATTTTTGGAAATTCACTTGAAAAAAATGAGAGCATATCTGTTATTTGGTGAAAACCAATAAACCTTATTTAACACGTCTTACTTGTTCTTGTACTTTTTCATCATTATCTCCACCACAGTCATAATTAAGGTTGTTAAGATCGGGATTCTACGTAGGATCGTTGAGAGGGTAGGATCGAAATCGGTAGAATCAGATCGTAGGATCGTGTGATCCTACAAATATACATTATTATGCTTTAAATAACTAATTTTCAATTGTCTTTGTTCTTTTTAAAATTTAAGGTTTAAATTAACACTTATTTTGTAAAAGAATACCTTTAATAATTATTTTTAAAATGTCAATCAAGTAAAACTTGAATTTTAGTCATATTGATATAATAGTTTAGATATATACATATATATACACAAGTAAAATCTAAATTATATGAAATTTTTGTGCCATTGAAATTACCCTTGTAGGATCGGATCGTAAGATCGTAGGATCGTAGAATCGCATTATGATCCTACCACTTAAATCCAGGAGCTACGTAGGATCGTACGATACTACTAACATTATGATCCTACCTACGATCCGGATCGATCGCCTAATTTTGGATCGTAGGAGTGTAGAATCGTTGATCAGGATCGAGATTCTAATAACAATGGCTATAATAGCATTTAATGCACATCCAATCACTGCATCCTGCACGGCGTGAATTTGTATTTTTTGGCGATTTTATTTCAACGGTTGATTTTGTAATCGCCAATTCTAACGTATCTTTGTTATTGATTTTCCTTTTCATATAATTTTAAATAATTATCCACTTTAAAATACTTGGATTTGTTAATTTTTTTTACGTTTTCTTGAATTTGCAAAGACTTGAACTTGTTTTTGGGCGATGTTATGTCATCAGATATATTCCAACTAGGTACCTTTAATATAAAAAACATGCTTTATTCCAACTAGCTCCTTTAGAACTTAGCTAGACATCATTAATTTATAAAGTGATGCTTTATTTAGTTTCCAGCTCATGTTTCTTACCATTGTAGTCATACTTTTTATAATCACAAAGAATATTACAACACATTTATGGTGTAAATATGTCTAAGCATATTTAGTCTGGCTAATGATTTTATGGAGTAAATAATTTCATGACTTATAGCTTACACACTCCATTAAATTCTCCTATTTATACTATCTATTATTGCACCAAGCATAGGTGCATAACCAACCTTTAAATCATCACCATCTGCAATTCAGCCAGGCCAAGGGAACCAAGCACAACCAGACTTAGCACCTGCACCAAACCCTAGGATGTTGAGTAAAAGGAAGGGTGAGGATGGCTGCAAGGCTAAGGGGACCTTAGAGTCAGGGTCCAACCAAGAAAGGGCCCAAGGAAGGCATTCAGACCAAGATTTAGCACCAATACCCTTCACAGATACAAAACAGACCTCACAGAGTAAAGTGGCTGACCAGCAGACCTTGATGACTAGACTGAGCCTGAACCAGGGAACCACTGAGCACAAGGAGCCTGGAAATGTCATCTCACTACATGGACCTAGCTGGCTGGGGGCTCGAACGACCTTACACATCCACCACCTGGAGCCAGGACCGAGCTGAAGGTGGCCTGTCAACAAGATTTAGGAAGCATTAATTTGGCTAAGTATAGCCTTCTGTTTTGGTGTAAAGCCTTCTGTTTTTTGTGTTTAATAAAGGCACGTGATATAACACGTGGCTCTTAAAAGGCTACACCCTATTGTACCATATGGCTGTTATATTATTTACTCCTAATCCTATATAAGGAGACCCTTGTACAAATCAAAACTCACTTTCTGATTTTCAATAAAATTTTACAATCTTTGTTTCACGAAGTTAGAATTGTAGGTTTCAATTCTATTGCTGAGAGAGAGAGAGAGTTTGTGAGTAAAGCAACCTCTGGATTTCAGTCTTTCTTATTCAAGAACCTTGGTGAGTGAAGCCTAGGCCATTGTAGGAGGGTAGTGCCTGCACAATCAAGGGAGATTGCAAGGGTATTAGTCCAAGATCATAGCAATCTGATCATATCAGATTCTTGGTTTTCTTTCTTGTTCCAATCATGTTGCTTTCATAGTCAACAAACCACCTTTGATCCTCAGGAGTTTCTTTTAAGTCAAAGTATTTCTCTAGGCTGTGTTCCCAATCCACATAGTCATTAGGGTTTCCAGTGGTGCCTTCAAAATCTGGGACATCTATGTTCATGGATTTATCAATATGACCTGTGTTAGGCTTGGGTTGGGTCAGCAGGCCTTTGAGAGAATCAAGCAAGAGATGTGTGAGGCACAAATACTAAGGTTACCTGTATTCTCCAAACAATTTGTGGTGGAGTGTGATGCCAGTGACAGAGGCATGGGAGCTGTCTTATTGCAAGAAGCCAAACCAATAGCATATTTCTGTGAGAAACTCAGTGGAAGCAAGCTCAATTATTCTATTTATGATAAGGAATTCTATGCCATAGTTAGGGCCTTAGAAAACTGGAACCATTGCCTAAAAGTGCAGCCCTTTGTCCTATATTCTGACCATGAATCTTTGAAATGGGAAGAAGAAACTTAACACTAGGCATGCAAAGTGGGTTGAATTCTTACAATCCTTCACCTTTTCTTCTGAATATAAGGAAGGAAAGGCAAACATTATTGCTGATGCTCTAAGTAGAAGGAGCTACCTCTTAGCTCTATTAGAGGCCAAGGTCTTGGGGTTTGAGATTATCAAAGACCTTTATGAGACTGACCCTGACCTAGGAGAACTGTATAAGAGGTGTCAAAAGGAGCCACAAGGCCAGTTCTGTGTTCCGAAAGGGTTCCTCTTCAAAGATAATAGATTGTGCATCCCAAAATCACCCCTGAGATATGTGTTAGTTAAGGAAGTACATGAGGGAACCTTGGGGGGTCATTTTGGCATCCAAAAGACTCTGGACATGTTGGCTCAGAACTTTTTTGGCCTAAAATGTTGGGGACTGTAGGCAAGTTTGTTTTGAGGTGTGAAGTATGCATAAAAGCCAAGCTGACCTTCCACAGGGGGGAATATAAGCCCTTACCAGTAGCATCTAGGCCCTGGGAACATCTCAGTATGGACTTCATTGTAGCTTTGCCAAGAACAAAGAGGGGTAAGGATGCTATAATGGTGGTTGTGGACAGATTTTCCAAAATGGGGCACTTTGTTGCATGTCACAAGACTGATGATGCCAAGCATGTTGCACAGCTATATTTTTCTGAAATTGTTAGGCTTCATGGCATACCTAGGTCCATAGTCTCAGATAGAGACAGTAAGTTCCTAAGTGTTTTTTGGTCTACTTTGTGGAAATTGTTGGGAACTAAGTTAATGTTCAGCACCTCACACCATCCCCAAACAGATGGTCAAACTGAGGTGACCAACAAAACACTCGGCACCCTTCTAAGAACCCTAGTCTAGAAAAACTTAAAGAATGGGACTTGAAACTTGGCCATGCTGAGTTTGCCTTTAACAGAAGTCCCAGCAGTGCCACTCATATATCACCCTTTGAATGTGTTTATGGTGTCAACCCTTTACTACCCACAACTTTGATTGATTTGCCAGGACAAGGGACACCCCACAAGGAGGCTAAGGAACAGGCAGAAGCACTACTCAAGATCCATGAGCTAGTAAAGCACAACATTGAAAGAGCCAACTCCAAGTACAAAGCAAAGGCAGATAAGGCTGTTCAAAAAAGGAAAATGTTTCAAACAGGAGACTGGGTATGGGTGCACCTCAGGAAAGAAAGATTCCCCAAGCTAAGACAAAATAAACTCATGCCTAGAGCTGCTGGTCCCTATCAAATAACAAGCAAAGTAGGGGATAATGCCTATGTGGTGGACATGAACACATACTTTGGGGTTCACCACACCTTTAACATAGGAGATCTAGCTCCTTATCACAACAATGAAAATTGGGGTCAATTCTTTTTGAAGAAGGAGAGGATGCACCAAGCATAGGTGCAGAACCAACCTTTAAATCACCACCATCTGCAATTCAGCCGGGCCAAGGGAACCAAGCATAACCAGACTTAGCACCTGCACCAAACTCAAGGATGTTGAGTAAAAGGAAGGGTGAGGATGGCTGCAAGGCTAAGAGGACCTTAGAGTCGGGGTCCAATCAAGAAAGGGCCCAAGGAAGGCATTTAGACCAAGATTCAGCACCAAAACCCTTCACAGATACAGAACAGACCTCACAGACTAAAGTGGCTGACCAGCAGACATTGATGACTAGACTGAGCCTGAACCAGGGAACCACTGAGCACAAGGAGCCTGGAAATGTCATCTCACTACATGGACCTAGCTGGCTAGGGGCTCGAACCACCTTACACATCCACCACCTGGAGCCAGGACCCAGCTGAAGGTGGCCTGTCAACAAGATTTATGAAGCATTAATTTAGCTAAGTATAGCCTTCTGTTTTTGTGTAAAGCCTTCTGTTTTTTGTGTTTAATAAAGGCACGTGATATAGCACGTGGCTCTTAAAAGGCTACACCCTATTGTACCATATGGCTGTTATATTAGTTACTCCTAATCCTATATAAGGAGACCCTTGTACAAATCAAAACCCACTTTCTGATTTGCAATAAAATTTTACAATCTTTGTTTCACAAAGTTAGAATTGTAGGTTTCAATTCTATTGCTGAGAGAGAGAGTTTGTGAGTGAAGCAACCTCTAGATTTCAGTATTTCCTATTCAACAACCTTGGTGAGTGAAGCCTAGGGCATTGTAGGAGGGGCAATGCCTGCACAATCAAAGGAGATTGCAAGGATATTAGTCCAAGATCAGAGCATTCTGATTATATCTGATTCTTGGTTTTCTTGCTTGTTCCAATCCTATTGCCTTCATAGTCAACAAACCACCTTGAAAGGTGTATGTTTGTTGCAATTATCCCCACAATAATTGAACTATTTTATTCTCTTTTTATGTCTCATGTTTGATGGCTGCTTCAAATATTATCGAGCTGATTTGGTTATGATAAACGAGGGCTTCTCCATATACATAGGGTTGTCAAAATATATTAAATATGGCTAACTATTTTATAAAATGAAGTTTTGCAATTATTGACTATACGTATCATTTTTCAACATGATAACATTCTATTTATGTCTAATTTGTTCACGGTTTATTTTTTGATTTGTGCATAAAGCTCCTTTCAATAATGTTGAGATACTATAGAGAGATTTTTCGTGTTTACTGATAACCTGCCATGCTCGTATTTCCGATTTTGTGTTACAATATGCAATCTCAACATTTTTGGTTCTCGGATGTCTTACTAATCACCTGTAACCAAATGGTATAATGAACATGATTAGGTTTATAAGGAAAAAAGACAAATATATTTTCGGACCTAATAAAGGAAGTTCAACTGTCTACAGTAATGGAATTGTGGTGGGGTACTATTCACATGGAAATGGGAATAACATTAAATTAATAGCTTAAAATAGGTAATGTAGTAGGCTTTATGATTAGTTTCATAGAAAAAAGAGAGCAGATATCTTTTGGGTGTGAATATCAAATTTCAGCATCCCTATTTGTGTTACTATTATTAGTTTTTACTTGCTTTGTTTAATTTCTTTAGTATCATTTCCCTATTTTTCTACTCTACCAGTTCATTATCACAAATTCTTGTGGTAAGTGATGGTTTTTAATTATCTCGACGTATTATATATATTTTTAAAAATGTTACAAGAAAAAGGGTAAAAAATTACATATACGAAAGTGAAAATGATATCAGAATTTGTACCGAAAACATTTAAAAGTAATTTTTTTTTCGAAAAAACTGGTGTTAAAACAAAGAAATTCTACCAATATATTAAAAAGGAAATGACTACGAAATAATTTTTAAGGAAAATAACGCATTGTTTGAAATATAAGTGAAGACTAAATTACAATACTAAGATGAAAATGAGATTTATATCTATTCATCATGTTTCACCTAAAAAAACTACTTATCCTTGTTTTTTCTTATCCCTTTGTAAATCCTTATCCTTTCCTAATTATAAAAAAAATGAAAATTTGCCAAGAATAATCCCAACTATCATCTGTTGGCAAAAAATAATCCCAACTATCGATTATTTTTTAATAATCCTAACTATCATCGAATTTGCTCAAAACAGTCCCACGCCCTCAATTGGGTGATATTGTAGTTGCTTCGAATTTGAGCTGGGATATTGTTTCTAATTATGATGAAAGTGTTAAAGAAGGGACACATGTTGCGAATGAGCACACAGATTAGAAGATATTGAAATGGTATTGTGGGACTGTTTTGAGCAAATTTGATGAATAGTTAAGATTATTAATAAATGATCAATAGTTGGGATTATTTTTGGCAAACGGGTGATAGTTGGGATTATTCTTGGCAAATTTTCCTTAAAAAGATCATCATCATAAGCTTTAAGCCTACGTATATAACCAATAATTTTCCTCGCCCGATAACGTTTGAACTTCAAACCCTGGGCTCTATCAATAAAAGAAACTTTAATTTATTTAGATACTTATTAAGTTTCTTTATATCCCTTGTACATACGTATAAATAAATATAAAGTCAAAAAAACGATAATTCAACATATGGATGTAAAGATTTGCTATAAAAAATCGGATTATGGACACTTTTGACTACCCATCATATGAGTATATATGTATTTTGTTTTTTAGAAAATATATGAGTATATATGTATTAAACTAAGGAATATGTAAATCTATTTTCCGGATATCATAGGAGATCTATATACATATATGTATATTTATATATGAATATACTATCTTTAGTATAAGAAAAGGCTAAAATTATTGGTGTAACCAAGAAAGAGATATAATAATTAATAATTAATTCATTAGAAATTCATTAATTAAAGAGCGAGAATTTTTTTTTGTAGTAAAAGATGTAGATAAAGTTGAAGGAGATGAAATGATAGTAGTGAAGAGGTGAGTTAGAAATTGAGGAAACGGAATATTTATAGCGTGATAAAGTATGAATAGTAGAGGGGTTAAACAGGAATTTGATCAATCAATGTGTAGAAAACTGTTTCAATACATGATTTGATTTGTGAAACAGTGTTGCGTATTTTTTTTTAGTGTTTTACAAGTTATTATCACATCAGAAAAAACAAGTTATTCTTCTGTATCCTTTTATGTGAATGATTTATATTATTTTCTAATATAAAAACCGAAAAAGAATATGAATACTTTATATCCAAGCAATATTAATTCAATAGTCATTTTCTGATAGTCCATCTGTCTGACACTAGAAATTTCCCAAGAAAAGTAATCTTTGGCAACATATGTATTTTTAGAAAAATGTTTGTGGTATTATAAAAAATACAAAAGCAAGTAAAATCGCATTTTAGCTTTCAATAAAGGGTTATTTTTTCTTTGCCAGTTATTGTTCTCCAGAAGATATATGTTATTTGATCAAATGTTGTTACTCACCGATGTTAACGGATAATGGGGGATGTGCAAATAAATGATTTTTATCATCATATTCTCCATAATCAGATATTGAATGTTGACAGAGTTTAAGTTGATCAGAATGCTATGATTATTTAAAATGATAATGTAAAAGTTTCGATCATTAGAAAAATAAAAGAAATCTTAATTCATAAGTTTGTACATCTGGTTCTCGTAATGTTCGTGACAAATAACTATATATTATAACTTGCTAGAATTTTACTAGTATTGTGCAAAGTATAAGCAAGCAGAATTGTGCGTCAACCTTCAACATCAGGTATAAGTTGTTGCCAGAATGTATGCTCACAATAGACCTTTATTTGGAGATGTTACACTCCCAAATAATATATATATCATTAGAATATCAACCAATTATATTATTTTGTAAAACAAATAAGAAAACAATATTAAAAAAAAATGCATAGTAAAACAACATAAACAAGAATTTACTCTGTAATAGCGTAACTTGTCAAGAAATTGTTTTCCAGTACCCTATCTTTCTTTGGAACCATATGTTCCTGACTACAAAGAACTATTCCTTTTCAGGAAGACTCTTAAAAAGGCTAATGTGTCCCCAGACGATGCACGGATCCAGAACCATTAGTTAAAGTAATTTTCTAAAATTTTCATATATATTATATAATTAAATTACAAATATGTAAAAAAAACTTTACACTAATTTCTTATACTGTTTTACATCAACTATTTATTATCTGTCAATACATATATTTTTTATTGAATGCTACTTCATATTAGCCTAAATGTCCCATTTAATGTTTGACACTATTCACTCATCACTCTTAATTAGTTTTTACTTTTAAGTTATAAGTTAAAATATATTCATGTGAGATCTTGTTTGAATCGTCTCACTACAAGATTTATTAATATTAAGAACACAAATTTTAAATATTAAGGGTTAAAATGTTGCGTCAGCAATTTTGAAAAACTAAATGAGCCATTTAGATAGGCTGAATAGGAGGTATAAATTTTGTAATATTATGTAAGATTTCATGTTTTAAATTTTTCTATAATATACTAATAAAAATTAGTGAACTTTTCATTACTAATGGTGTTTTAACGTATAAAATGACATGATACTATTCATTATCAAGTTGATATCCCTACTATTTTCACACCAATAGATTTAATCCATAATTCGTATTCCAAATTGTATCCGAAATAATAATCATTTCTTTAATATTTTCATTGTCTTTTTAAACCTTTCATCTGACTATAAGAAGTCTTTTCCATCATCATTCATTTCACATTGCAAGATCATTTTTAAACCATTTCCTATCTTCCTATCCTCTCATCTTTCTGCTTTCTTTTTTCTGACAATAGTGAAATTTTAGAAAACAATGGATTTGTGGAACAATGATCCTTTATATGATTCTGATGATAACGAAGGTGTTTATGCAGATGATGGGTCCAACAAAGTGTTTCAACCATTATACTATGCAAATGCTCACCATTTTTCACTTACGAAAATTTTAATTTAATCAGCGGATTGTTCACTTCACAGACTATTCTACAGGTGCCCTGTCTGTCAAAAAAAACTACTGGATGAAGAAAAGCGAGGTTGTAGAGAATTGTTTATTGTGGTTTATGTTTTTGTTGAAGTAGATCGTATGTCTGTGTAGTTAGATGTATAATATCTTTGTGATGTACTAATTTTTTTGGGTTTTTAAAGAAGATATTTTAGGATTTTGAAATTGTTGGACGGTGAGTTGTTTCTACTGTGAACCGTTTTTTTTTCTGAAAGCTTATTACATTATAAATTTTATGGCTGGTAAAAATCATGCATAACTGTTCGTTTTTTGCCTGGCACATATTCATCGTTTGGGGTGTTTTTTTTTTTGAATAACATCGTTTTGGGTGTTCTATTGAACATAAGTTTTGAAGTTTTTTGTTCATGATTTCATTTTAGTTTTTAAAATTTGTACATTAATTTTTTATAAAGAAATTAATGGAGCATTTTTTCTTAGTATATTGTCGTTACATAAATAAAAGTGATGATTACAAATAGGAAATTATTTTAAACTGTAGAAATACTTGGAACATAGGCTATCAAGCTAGAGCATGTAAAACAATTTTTGGCTAACATAGAAATGCTTTATATAAATTCTTACGTGTTATAACCGAAAAGAACTGAATTCTATGAAAAAATAGAAAAAGATTTTTTGGTAGATGCAAAAATTCTAGGAAATTAAATTTCCCTTATTTTCTTGGCTTTGTTATTCTTCTTACCAATTTAGTTCCTAAATTCAAAATTCTTCATGAAAATTTAAAAATAGTTGTTGCTTCAAATCTGTTTGTCAGGCTTAAAAAGTGTGGCATTTTTTTGCAAATTACTATGACTGTTGTTTCAGGAAAAATTTCTAAAAATTCAACACATTGTTAAGATGATAAATAGTATAGTAGCTAGAGTGTTAGATATTGTACTTAAGTAATTTTTGAAGAAAATCTAGCAACCATACCTTTGTCTAATCAAAGGCTCTTGAAATTTTATAATTAATACTTAATAAATTACTCAAGTTCTAAAATTGGTGCGTCATTATTCATTTATAAGAATATGCTTTGATTTAAGATTCTGATACACTATTTTTTATGGGTCTTAAGTGTATATATTGTCATTTATATTAAAAAACTGTATGTTTTTTTGGGGGGAGGGGTTAAAAAAATATTATGAAAAATTATTTATTCTGATACAAACAAGGTACTTTTTTTGGGAGGGTTCTTAAGTCTATATATTCTGATACAAACATGATACTTTTTATAATTTTATCCTAAATACCCAAAACCCAACCTTAATTCCCTCTTGCCAAACACACCCTGAATGTAATTACTTAAAGTGTTAACTACCACTTTTCTTACCCTGATTGAATAGGTTTCTGGTAGTATATATCATTCGTTATTGAAAGACAAATGTCTTTAAATTTACTTGAGTTTACCATGCATAATACTTTACACAGTTAAAAAAACCTGTCACGCATCGTCTGATAAACGTTGCCAGTTAACGGCTCGATATGTTTCAATGTTGACAGATTTAACTAGAACTGAATTCCTTAGACATATATAACTTAAAAACCATTAATTAATGTCTCCAGATGTATAAGTATATTGATATTTTGAGAAATCATATAAGTATGATGTTAATTTTGTTTATAGAAATGCAATTTACACTGTCATGTTACAAAAGTGGTTCTTATATATGTTTATAAAGACTAGTAGTGAAACCGCGTGCTACGCACGCGATTCCCCAAATTATACTATTAAGCTTGACGGTAGTAGTTTGGATAAATTTAAGTTTAGGAAATGTATCATGTTGTTGTTATTAAGGTAAAATTGAATTATTAGGTATTGTATTTAAATAAACGTATTTTTTTTAATGTTCATCAATATTGTTAAAAGATCGCGGTAATGAGACTTATAATTTGAAAATTTGAAATGAAAAGATTATGTTCTTATTATAAGTTGAGGACTACAAATGAGTTATATAAGCTATGTAAATTGTAATATTTGGAAAGAGAAGATTTCATTGTATAATTCAGTAATTTCTTCTGTGCAAGGCAGTTTTAGCATCGACATCTACGTACAAAAAGGAAAAAAAACATGTCTATATAAATGAAATGTTTTATTGACATATGAAACTATTACAAGATTTTGAACTACTACTATAGACTGGAGCGACAAATTGTATTGTTAACTTAATCAAAGGTTATTAGTAAAAAGACAGTCAAAGGAAGTGATGTGTACCAAAATCTAGCAAATCTGCGCTTCGTTAAACAGTCTCTGTAAACTTTTATCTGCTATGATTAACTGGTCTCCATTTAAGAACAGCTATTATGATAATTGGCTTACATTTAAGAATAACAGTTAGAAGTTTGATAAGTAATTTGCATAGGTTGCTGTAAGCTTGTAATATATATTTCCTAAAGTAAATTTATTAAAGATAACACTGTTCTCCGGAAACATGTAATTCTGGGTTGAAAATCGATGCCTACATATTATTCTCACTTGCATCTTATTATTGTAATTTAGCCTTCACTTTTACTTCAGAGTAAGGGTTATTTTTTTGAAGGCAATTATTTTTTTTCACATTTATTCTTCTTTCTCAGATATCAGCAGAACTCCTTTGCGTTGCTGCCAGATATTCCCCACATTTTATTCAATTTGAGCTCTACCAGATCCCGCTGATGCGTTTTGGTTTACTATTGGTGCAGCTACATTCTTTGTTGTTAAACCTCATCTACTGGTGCAACTACATTCTTTCAATATCAATTCAGTTGAAAACAATGTATTAAATAAATGCTAATAAAGCTTCATTATTTTCAAAACTTCCAGTGGCTGTGGGAGAAGGTTGTGGAATTTTCTTGATTATAGTTGCAGCTTACTATATATTCCCTAGTTCTCTATTTAAATCATCATCATAACAATAAGTATGTATTGTAGATTAAAGAAAGTATAGTATGAACATGTAAAACTGAGATGTGCTGGGATATTTCTGATCATTAAAGATGTCCAATCGCCGAATGGGTAAGACGCCAAGGGGGTATTATATGTTGGAATGTGTTTCCCGAGATATGCTTTATGGAGCTTTCAAATTTCTTCAATTTTCTAAGCAGCCCTTCCAAAACATCATTTCTTTCCTCATTAATAGCGTTTTTGCCGCTTTGTAACTAAAACTACAAACAATATTGGGAGAATAAAAGGGTTTTCATCATTAATTTATTAGAAAAACTGTTTGACTGACTTCTGTTTGTATTTTTTTAAAAAACGATTCGAATCTTTGAGTGAGTATTGCAAGTTACCACAATACTGCTGAAAGATCACTGTTATTTTACATCTATCAAATCTATCAACAACCACTATACGGTGGAAGTAGAAATTGTATTGATAAAAATATAAGTTAAAGGCTTTTAAGCTAACAAACAACCAGAGAAACTGATATGCACAAAAATTTAGCAAACCTGGGTTATATTCAAAAGAATTTGGGAGCATTAATATTCTAAGATATGAGTATTTTTATATTGGCCTTCATTTAAGAACAGCTATTGTGATAATTGCTTTTCATTTAAGAATAACAGTTAGAAGTTTGATAAGTAATCTATATAAGTTGCTGTAATATGTATTGCCCAAGGCATATTCATTAGAGATAACACTTTTCTCTTTCCTTTGAACATGTTTTCTAGGTTTCTTTTGCAATTTCAATGGAACGGTTTACTCGTTCTCCGTTGTTTAGTAGGTCTTATTCTGAGCACCGTGGAGGAAGAGGTAGATCCCATTATAGAGGATGTAGGTTTTATCAGAGTAGGGGTGGGTTACCTAATAGTAGAGATGGGTGATTTGCTAGCTGGTGTAGCCTTTGAACAAGATGAAGCAGGCGTCCCCATTGCCTCGCCAGATTTAACAGTATGTTGGGCTTTAAGGGTTGGAATGCAAGGTGCCTAAGCTTCCCTACTTTCTTTGTTGTAGATGATGGTTGCGGATCAAGTGAAGAAGGAAGTCCACTGCCTATCAGCAACCAGCTTAGATTTAGAGTTAGAATAGTACTCTTTGACCAAATCATCCCCTTAAATGTATATTGATTTTTTTCTGGTTCGTCTAAACATAAAGATCATATTGAAGGAAAAAGAATAGAAAGAAAATGGAAGTGAAAACATGAGGTAAAAAACGAGGAGTAGGTATATTTATAGCGTTTTTCCTGATGTGTAACCAAAAGTAAAAAAGTATTAGAAAAATAAAAGGGCCCGCATCATTTATTTATTAGGAAAAGTGTTAAATTTACTTCCGAATGTTTTTTTTTAAACGATTCGTATTTTTTGGTAAGATTTGCAAGTTACGACAATATTGCTTAAAGATCGGTGCTATCCTACATTTGTCTAATCTATCAAGATGTTTTTTTTAATCTCTTTTTTTTTTGTGTTTAATTTTTAATGCTCTCTCATATGGGAGTTTGTGTTGCCTGAATCTGGTTTACATTGCGATTTTTTCCCCATAATTTAATTTTTTATGCTCCCAGAAACTTGATCTAATAAATTCATAATTAACATATACAATTCGAACTAAAATTGGAACTAATTATTTTGTAATTTAACAAGGGACAAATTGTCTTCACGAGCCTTTCCCAGAAATATTTGTTGCCAAAACGTGTAGTTTCATATGTTTGTCTCATTTCCTAAAATGGAAAGTTTTGATACCCTCTTTCAACCCTTCTCTCTTCTAATTCCCTTTATAATAATTAATTTATATTTTCTCTCTCATAATACCAATACAATCATTAATTCACACCACTATTATAATTAAAATATCCGCCTTCTCTCTTCTAATATCCCATTTTTAAATAATTAATTTATATTTTCTCTCTCATAAGAACCATACAATCATTAATTCACACCACTATTATAATAAAATAAATACCACAATCAACAACGATTCTCACTAGCTTAATATGTGTGAAATCTTCAAATAGGACACAAATATAAGAACGGAGTGAGTATTATTATAATTTAATTATTTATTATTTATTATTTATTATTTATTATTTGATATTTATTATTTATTATATTTATTATTTTTTATTTTTATTTTTTATTTATTATTTTATTATTATTTATTCTTTATAATTTATTATTTATTATTTATTATTTATTATTTATTATTTATTATTTATTATTTATTATTTATTATTTATTATTTATTATTTATTTTTTATTTATTATTTATTATTTATTTTTATTATTTATTTTTTATTTTTTATTTTTTTTATTTATTATTTATTATTTTATTTTTTTTTTTTTATTTATTTTTATTTATTATTTATTATTTATTATTTATTATTTTATTATTTATTATTATTTATTATTTTTATTTATTATTTATTATTATTATACTTCCTGTTTGATCTAACTTAATCATCGGAGGGCTTTTCCAGGACATCAGCCCCCGGTTTAGTATTTTTGTGGTTGCAGGTACACCACTTGCGGCAGTTGGATCATCACGCTTCGCTTAATTCGAAGGTACTTACTTTTTAACGTTCATTTTATTTTATTTATTATTTATTATTTATTATTTATTATTTATTATTTATTTATTATTTATTATTATTTATTATTTATTATTTATTATTTATTATATTTATTATATGTATTATTTATTATTTATTATTTATTATTTATTATTATTAGGAAAAAATTACCCAGAATAATACGACCTTTCATTGATTTCCCAAGAATAATACGAACTTTCAATTAACCACCAATAATACGAACTTTGACATGTATTTTCCGCCTGGCATACATGACCTGTTTATAACCAGTAGTACAGTTCTTTTTTTTGACCGTTGCCTCAGCAGGTTTCATCTCGTATTATCGGTTGTTAATTGAAAGTTCGTACTACCGGTTGAAACCTACTGAACAACGTTCAAAAAAAGACCTGTAACTATCGGTTATAAACAGGTCATGTATGCCAGCGGAAAATGCATGTCAAAGTTCGTATTATTGGTGGTTAATTAAAAGTTCGTATATTCTTGGAAAATCTGATGAAAGGTCGTATTATTCTAGGTAATTTTTCCTATTTATTATTGATTATTTATTATTGTTATTTATTATTTATTATTTATTATTTGTTATTTATTAATTTATTATTTATTATTTATTATTATTTATTATTTATTATTTATTATTTATTATTTATTATTTATTATTTATTATTTATTATTTATTATTTATTATTATTATACTTCCTCTCCGATCTAACTTAATCATCGGAGTGCTTTTCCGGGACATCAGCTCCCGGTTTAGCATTTTTGTTGTTGCAGGTACACCACTTGCGGCAGTTGGATCATCACGCTTCGCTTAATTCGAAAGGTACTTCCTCCTAAACGTTACTCCCTCCGTTTCTATTTGATCTTCCTATTTGGGTTTTTCACAAAGATTAAGAAAAATGGAATCTTTGGTAGTAGTGGGTATTATTTTAATTGTATAGTAGTGGAAAGTAATGATTGTATTGGAATTATGAGAGAAAAAATAATTAAATAGTAGTGTGGAGTAATGATTATATTGGAAGTATGAGAGAGAAAATAATTAAATAATAGTGTGGAGTAAAGAAAGTGGGATTTTAAGGGGTAAAAGTGAGTTGAAAACTTTCCAAAAATAGAAAGTATTCTAAAGTGGAAGAACTTGTTTGAAACTACCCCGTTAGTAATGTGGAAGAAACATAAAGGAACGGCGGGAGTATTAGTTTATTATTTATTATTTATTATTTATTATTTATTATTTTTTATTAAATATTTATTATTTAATATTATTATTTATTTTATTTATTATTTATTATTTATTATTTATTATTATTATTTATTATTGATTATTATTATTTATTATTTATTATTTCTATTCTTTATTTAGTTCTTATTAGTCTTTTTATTTATTATTTCTATTTTTTTTTATGGTATTTATTATTTATTATTTATTATTTATTTATTATTATATTTTTTTTGTATTATTTTTTTTATTATTTTATATTATTTATTTTATATTTTATTTTTTATTTTTTATTTTTTATTTTTTATTTTATTTATTATTTATTATTTATTATTTTTCTTTTATTTTGTTATTTTATTTTTTTTTTATTCTTCTTATTATACTCCTGTTTGATCTAACTTCATCGGAGGGCTTTTCCAGGACATCAGCCCCCGGTTTAGTATTTTTTGTGGTTGCAGGTACACCACTTGCGGCAGTTGGATCATCACGCTTCGCTTAATTCGAAGGTACTTACTTTTTAACGTTCATTTTATTATTATTTATTATTTATTATTTATTATTTATTATTTATTATTTATTATTTATTATTTATTATTTATTATTTATTATTTATTATTTATTATTTATTATTTATTATTTATTATTTATTATTTATTATTTATTATTTATTATTTATTATTTATTATTTATTATTTATTATTTATTATGTATTATTTATTATTTATTATTTATTATTTATTATTTATTAGGAAAAATTACCCAGAATAATACGACCTTTCATTGATTTCCCAAGAATAATACGAACTTTCAATTAACCACCAATAATACGAACTTTGACATGTATTTTCCGCTGGCATACATGACCTGTTTATAACCAGTAGTACAGTTCTTTTTTTGACCGTTGCTCAGCAGGTTTCATCTCGTATTATCGGTTGTTAATTGAAAGTTCGTACTACCGGTTGAAACCTACTGAGCAACGTTCAAAAAAAGACCTGTACTATCGGTTATAAACAGGTCATGTATGCCAGCGGAAAATGCATGTCAAAGTTCGTATTATTGGTGGTTAATTAAAAGTTCGTATTATTCTTGGAAAATCAGTGAAAGGTCGTATTATTCTAGGTAATTTTTCCTATTTATTATTGATTATTTATTATTTGTTATTTATTATTTATTATTTATTATTTGTTATTTATTATTTATTATTTATTATTTATTATTTATTATTTATTATTTATTATTTATTATTTATTATTTATTATTTATTATTTATTATTTATTATTTATTGTTTATTATTTATTATTATTATACTTCCTCTCCGATCAAACTTAATCATCGGAGTGCTTTTCCGGGACATCAGCTCCCGGTTTAGCATTTTTGTTGTTGCAGGTACA